>OX465098.1:21516637-21854137 GCA_949987625.1 Chalcis sispes | reverse complement strand
GATACGAGGGTTCTTGTGTTCTAAATATCTTGAATAATATATAGTAAGCATAAAATATTTCCTCCTCGTAGCCGTAGATAACCAGGCCAGAGAGGACTTAAACTGGGCAACGTGCTCGCGATCAGATACACCATAGATGTAGCGAATACCAGAGTTAATGACTCTTTGTAGCTTAAGATCAAGTTCACCAGATAGATCGCAGTAGACATTACTACAGTAATCTACAAGAGGGAGCAGGAGTCATTCAATTAGATGCTTACGCAGGGTGAAGTTGGTGCTCAGCCGAAAGAAGTTAAGTCTGTACAACAGACTGTTGCTCTGCGATAAATATGAGCAACATGCTCCTTCCTAGTAAGTTTAGAATCAAGGTGTACACCAAGGTTACGCACTGATTGTTCGAAGGGTATGAGTATATTGTTGACATACACTTCCTTGGTAGGCATGTCCAGGAGCTTATTTATGTAGTAGTAAGAGCCGAAGATTATAGCTTTCGTTTTGCCAACATTTAGGTGTAAATGATTTGTAATAGCCCAATGCAAAACTAGATCAGCATGCTTACTGAGAAAATCAGCTTTATACTCCAAGTCCGATAATGGAAATTGGACATAGATCTTCAGATCATCAGCGTATATTAAATGACGAACAGTAGGGTCGAATGAATAGGAGACATCATTAATATATATAAGAAATAATAGAGGTCCAAGAACAGACCCTTGAGGAACACCAGTATTGAGTCCAAGAAATGATGACGGTTTGCCATTACGGTTTAAAATCGCCTGCTGTCTACCCTTGAGGTAAGATGCAAACCATCTGATCGCAGATGGCGATAATTCATATTCAATCAATTTTTGCAGTAGGGTGACATGACAGACCTTGTTAAAAGCCTTGCTGAAATCAAACAAAAGAAGTAATGTTACCCAGCGCTTGTCCATACCTGTCCTGATATCTTCAGTGAGTTTAGAGCGGTCTGTGTACTGTGACCAGTGCGAAAACCTGTTTGAAAAGGGTCTAAGAACTGCCGAATACAGATGTAATTATATAGCTGCTGATGCACGAGCCGTTCTAAAACTTTGGACAGGTACGACAGTAGTGACATAGGCCGTATGTCACCCATAGCCCTAGGAGAGGCAACTTCATTGATAGTTGTGATGAATGCTTTCTTCCAGACAGCAGGCAGGTAGGATTCTCGTAGGAAGTCATTGAACAGACGACACAACAATGGGGCAATAACTGGGAAAGCAGTAGCTATAAGCGACTGTGGAATGCCATCATACCCACGTGCCTGGGAAGAAGAGTGGTGCACCGTACTTCTAACATCATCTACAGTGACTGGATGGAAGTCGAAAAGGGGTTTATGAGTCAGATTAGCATCTAGGGAATCAATAAAAGAGTCGATGGTAGGAACCTCAGGGTCAAATGCCTTACTAGCAAAAAAAGCATTTAAGTCATCAACAGGGAAGGAATGTTGAGAGCTAGTGGGGGCAGAACAGATGCTAAGATAGTGCAGTTCCTTCTATATATGAGTAGGTTCTGAGAGTCGAGTGAGTCTGTCATGGTAATATAGCTGTCTAGCGGCTTCAGTCTGCTTGGAGAAGATGTCACGAGCTGTCCTGTATTGTCGGAGATCAGAAGGTAGTCTAGTGCGTTTGTATCGTCTGTAAAGTCTGTCTTTACCTCGCAAGAGTTCAAGAATAGCGGGAGTGAACTATGGACGATGAGCTTTCTTCTGTTTGATAGTTTTAAGCGGAACAAATGAAGCGATAGCATAATTTAGATTCTCATATAGACAAGAGAGTCGCGTAACAAGAGGAAAGTCGCCATCACAGATAGGGCAGTTCAAGGAGGGAAGTAATTGATAAGAAGAGTACTGTTTATAGAGGCGTAGTCACGAAAAGTAAAGTTTTTAAGGGGCGGTCGTGTGAGTGAGCATTTAACTGTTGCTGTAATTAAGTCATGTCCGTCAATGAATGGGGTATCTGTTTTCCAGTAGTCAAGTACAGTGTCGTTTGCGTCCACTAGATGAAGATCCAGCTAAGTGTCAGTTGTAGAGGTATGATGAGTGCTACCATATGGTATAGAGGAGAGAGAATGCTCATTGAAGAGTGCTTGCAAAAATTTTGCATCATCTGTGCTAAATAATTGATCAGCATTAAAATCTCCAAGTATGATTTTGGTGCTGTAACTGTGTATGATGGTAGACAGTTGGAATGAAGTCTGTATTTGCTAAAAACGGTGCGTGTGGAGGCCTGTACACTACACCAACGAAAATAGGAGTAAACGATTTTGTTTTGACCTCGCAAAACAGATATTCTGGCAGACCGGGCTTACCACTCCAGATATGTGTAGAAGAGCACAAAACATTTGCAGTGAGTGAGCTGCGGATATACAGAGCAACACCACCACCTCTTGTGTTGCGCACACGGCGATGAAGAATGTAATCATCAAGAGACACGAGAGAGTCATCAACAATGGGATCGAGCTTGGTCTCTGTTATAGCTATTACGTGAAAGTAGGAGCGAGACGCCAGAAATAGTTTCACCACCTCAATGTGCGCTCGTAAAGAGTTGGCATTGAAATGGCAAACACGAAGACCATCATTACCAGCCACAGGTCCCGCTTTAGATGAGTAGGAAGTAGGAAAAGAAGTAGAGAAAAAAGGAGAAGAAGAAGAAGGAAGAAGAAAAGATATAGAGAACATACCTGGTTTAAACAGTTCAGTTAGTGGTGAAGGAAGCATCGGACGTTGGTGGCGCTATTTCTCTTAAAAAAGCATTTAAATCCTCATCCGAGGCAATGAGATGTGGAGTGTCTCCCTTCCTTCTTCTAGCGTAAATGCTCCCATTACGTACAAAGGTGAGGAAGCCAAAGCGCTTAAATGTAGACTTCTGTAGTACTCGCAACTTTAAATGATGTAGCGCAGATGGTAAAAATTCATTGATGTTGATCAGAGATGGCGTGATCTGTCCGACAGGCTGGGCATTATTGAGTAGAGCAGAGCTGATCTGAGGAGTATAAAATTTTCTCCTGCGTATTTTTGCAGCAAGTGCATTACGAGCTACCACAGCACTCTTGAAAGTGACCAGAAGCGGAATAGTACGCAATGGTGAGGCGACAACATGTATCGTTGTTGCAGAGGTGGATGGTGCACCTTGCAAAGATCCAGTGGTTGAAGCTTGTTTAGACTGTCTGCGCAAAGGGCGGACAGAAAGGACATCATCGCTAGAGATGGTAGGGTCGATGGAGCTGAAAATAGCAGCAGCTAGAGATAGAGAGAGAGAGAGAGAGAGAGAGTGAGAAAAAGAAAGAGAGAGAGAGAAAGAAAGAGAAAGGAATATGTCAATTTTTACAAGAATTATGAAATTTAAAACTAAGATTAAGACTATTTATTTACACAATATTTTATTATAATATTAATCTACGTCAAATTTGAACGGTGCGACGAAAAAGAATTGAGTTTGTTGCTTAATTCGAACTATAGTTATAATATAATTTTTGTTAATATTCTATTAAAGTTATTATGTTTTTTTATTATTATTATACAATTTTTTTTTTTATTTTTTGTCGGCCATTAGTATTTGACTGTAATGCTTTAGTTTCTCAGTCTTTTTTTGACGCTACTACTAAATTAGTGACGCTCTGCTATATTTTTAATAAAGAATTCAACTTAAATATATGTTTTTATAATTCTCTATAGTTTTTTGAATAATAATAACACTTTTTTATAGTTTCTGTTCAATTAAATATTGTTTTTACCATAAATACGACATAAGTATTATACAAAACATATTTTAGTAATAATTTACTAGGTAAATTTTATTTAATAGTTATAATTTAATGTATATAATTTATTTTGATAGTAATTAATTAAATTTAAACATTATTATTGTATAAAATTTAGACAATTATAGAAATAACTTATGATTTAAATGTTATTGTTTAATGTTAATTTTAAAATATAATTTTAGCTTTGAAATTATAGCTTTTATAATTACAATTTTAATATATTTAAATACATAATTTGGCTCTTGAGATTTTACTACATATGTAGTAAAATCTCAAGAGCGAAATGTACTACATAT
The DNA here is from genome assembly GCA_949987625.1 of Chalcis sispes. NCBI lineage: Eukaryota > Metazoa > Arthropoda > Insecta > Hymenoptera > Chalcididae > Chalcis > Chalcis sispes. The sequence continues at coordinate 21,850,058 of OX465098.1, read as the reverse complement.
GTAGTAAAATCTCAAGAGCGAAATTATGTATTGAAATATATTGAATTTTTAATTATTTCTTAATTTACAAAAATATTTTACACTATAGAAATAATTTTAAATGTAAAATGAATACAAGTGTATATGGATTGCCATGCAACTCATGATTCAAATTTAAATCTTAGTTCTACAAGCGTAGCATAGCGTAATGGTTACGGCGTCTGCTTTATAATGCGAAGGACCCGGGTTCGATCCCACTGTAGGTCAAACATTTTTCTGCGTTTTTTTCCGTAAAATAATGTGTAAAATAACATGTGCGACAATGCGAATATACGATTAAATATAATGCGTATGTTAAAAATATGTATAATCATGAAAAAAATTAAATTCTAAAATATATAAAATACTTAATTAAAGTTTTTATAAAGGTTTTAAGAAAGTATTTTAAAAGGTTTTATCAACTACTTTCAAAAATGTTTTTTTTAATATTTCCATAAATTTTATAGAAATGTTTTTAAAACTTGTATCGAAACGTTTATAAAAGGAGCTAGAAAACGTTGCTGAAGGGTTTAAAAACGGACATAAACTCATTTTAAAAACATTTTTTGAAAGCTTTTAAAAAGGTTTGTATCCTTTCATAAAACGTTTTAAAAACATTTGAAAAACCTTTCGATCTGTGTGGATTTCTACACTTATTTCTATGTACATTTCTACACTAATTTTCGCATAGATATTGACACTAATTTCCACGTCGATTTCTACACTGATTTCACGTTGAAACCCATGTGGTAATACGCGAAAATCCACGTAAAAATCTACGCGGAAATCTACGTAGAAATCAATGTACAGTGTGTTTTTGGACTAATTTCAGCGTAGATTTCAATGTAAAAATCCACGTGGATTCCCATGTGGATTTTCACGTTGATTCTTGCAACTGGTACTGGTTCTTACAACAGTAATAACAAAAAAAATTATAATATATAACACATCGTTCAATAAGTCCCGAGACTAACCCAGAGATGGTGCTAGTAGTACCAAACTGGCCACGTTTCCATTGAGTGCAAACCTTTACATGAAACGTGTAAAAATTTCGAGGTTAGAGTAAAGTCACTTTGTAATTTGTTTGAAAAATGGAAAAAAGCGAGTTCGCGTGTTAATAAAACATTGTTTTTTAATGGGTAAAAACGCCGTAGAAGCCCAGCAATGGCTTGAAAAACATTACCCGGGCTTCTCTCCATCCAAATCTACGATTTCTTGTTGGTATGCTGAGTTTAAACGTGGTTGTACTGACACAAACGATGCGGAACGTTCGGGTAGGCCATTAGAAGCCGTTACACAGGAAAATGTGAGTGGAGTGTTAAATTTTGCAATGAAAAATCGCAAAGTGAAGGTCCGTGAGATTGCAGAAATGACACAGATATCATCTGGAAGCGTATTTACAATCCTTCATGAAAAATTAAGCATGAAAAAGGTTTTTTCCAAGTGGGTGCCGCGATTGCTTTCAGTGGAACAAAAACAGCAACGAGTCGACGATTCAGAGAGCTGTTTATCGCTATTTACTTGCAATACAAAGGATTTCCTGCGTCGATACGTGACGATGGATAAAACAAGGATACATCATTTCACTCCGAAGTCGAATCGGCAACCATCTGAGTGGCGCATGGCTGGCGAAAGCCACCCAAAGCGTCCAAAAACGCAGCAGTCTGCTGGCAAAGTCATGGCGTCTGTTTTTTGGGATACACATGGCGTTATTTTCATTGACTACCTGGAAAAAGGTAAATCGATCAACAGTGATTATTATATTGACTTGTTGGTACGTTTGAAGGAGGAGATCGCAGCAAAACGACCGCACATGAAGAAGAAAAAAATCCTTTTTCACCAAGACAATGCACTATGCCACAAGTCCATGAAAACAATGGCAAAATTGAACGAATTGGGCTTTGATTTGCTCTCTCACCCCCCGTATTCGCCAGATTTAGCCTTCAGCGGCTACTGGCTCTTTGCTGATTTCAAAAAAATGCTCCAGGGAAAAAAATTTGGCTCGAATGAGGTCATTGCCGAAACTGAAGCCTATTTTGAAGCAAAGGATAAATCCTTCTATAAACATGGTATAAAAATGTTGAAAAGGCGTTGGAAAGATTGTATCACTCTAAAAGGAGCTTATATTGATGAATAAAAATGATTTTTGAAAAAAAATGTTGTTTTCGTTGTTAGTTTTGGGACCTATTGAACGATGTGTTATATTGTGACGTAGGCACCACGTCGTAGCGGATTTGGCTACGTGCACCCTGAGTGCCTTGCAAAAAATAATTTTATACTAAACGATGCCTCAATCTATCTCTTACTTTCTCTCTTTCTCTCTCTCTCTCTCCCGTTGTTTATGTCGCGAAGATGCAGGCCGGCCGCCCACGACTGTCTCGCAGCCGACGGAGGCCTATCGCTTCCCCAGGGCAGGGAAGTAGCAGTCCCTCGCCACCCCCACCACAAACATACCACCACGCTCTCGCTCTCTCTCACTCTCTCGCTCTCGCTATTATGCATAAATAAATGAGTGCACTTACCCTTGCGATTCGCGAAGCTCGTTCGCTAGCCGTTGAGCTCCTGGCAGTTTCCTCTAGCACCGCTGTACCTCGCTTCTGCAGCTAGTCCTCCGGAGAAGGGCCGCCGGACCTCGCTGGGATCTTGCCTCGATGCTCCCAGTCTCCGCCTCACCCTCGGCTTCTGAGATCGCGGTGGCAACCACCAGTCGCCTTCCGCCGACTCTCGACCTCGTCGTTCATCGACTCTCGGCTAAGATGCTTACCACCGTCGTCACTTCCCTTCCTCGCACAGCATCCTCGACTTCGTTTCCTTTACTCTTCCTCTCTCTCTCACACACCCACCTCGACCTTTGGCTGCACTCTCTCACTCCGACTCTCTCTCTCTCTCTCTCTCTTCCCTGCCACCAAAATTTCTCTCTTTATTATTCGTGTAGCGCTCTGTAAAACTAACTTACTCCGCGGGAGCGCACAGCTAGACTAACTGTTGCGCTTTTTCCTCTCTCCCCTTCCCTCACGGCTCCCTAATTCCCCGCCGATCTTCGCCGCGAGCTCGAAAATCGCGTAACTTTCGAACGTTGCCGGCTTTCCGAAAAGTTCTCCTAAACGGGCATTTCCCAACCAGGAACGTGGCGACAGTTGAGCAAGAATGTAAACATTATACACTCTTCGTCGACGGCCTATGACAGATTCCCCCGTCACAATATATACGTTTACTTTGAATTATTTTGGTTTACAGAAAATTCTTTCTACATTTGAAAATTAATCTTGAAATTGTAGAGCACTTTTTTTTCTACATTTAAAAATAATCTTAAAATTGCATAGTTATCTCTGTCAAAAAAATATAACTAAAAAACAGTTAAAAATGCAGCTAAAAATACAGCTATATTGACCTGGATTTCAGCTGTATTTGTATGGATGTTTAAACTGGAAATACATATGAATACAGATAAAAATACAACTATAGGTTCAACTATTAATAGATATATTTCCAGCTATTATTCCTTGTTTTAAATAGCTGGATTTTTAGCTGCATTTTTATCTATTTTTTTTTAAATTTATACAGCTATAAATGTACCTATTAATAGTTGGGTTTTCAGCTATATTTCCAGGCATGTTTTTCGATTGAAATAGTTGGATTTTTAGCTAAATTTTTAGCAATTTTTTAAAATTTATACAACTATAAATGTACCTATTAATAGTTGGATTTTCAGTTATATTTCCAGGTATGTTATTCGATTTAAACAGCTGGATTCTCACCTATTTTGTCAGAATTAATACAGATTTAAATGCAACTATTAGTAGCTGAATTTTTCGCTATATTTTTTAGAAGTAAATAAGGTAGATTCTTAAATTTAGTAAATTAAAGTTTTTATAAAGTTTGTACGAAGTGAATGTATTTGTCGTTAATACATAACATTTTTTGACTATATTATCATTGTTGGAACAGCACAAATATATTTTGATTCAATACATGTATATTAATACATATTCGCTGAATACTGTTTGTTTTAATTACAGTAATGCTTTTTTGATATTTACTATTATATTTTTCTCATACTATCAACACAAGAGAAAGCATTTTTTATAATTACTAGCATACTGTTAATTCTTTATCATTTTCTAAATCAACTAGAAATTTACACGATCGCATGTATTCTTCATTATTTGATAACGCCAACGTATTATCAGATCTATATAATTTTTTTTAATGGTTTGATACAAACAATTATTTTCAGACAAAATTATTCCTTCATTTTTAATGTAATTGGATGTGGTGGAAACACCATAATATCGCCATTGATCAATTTTAATATTTTTATGAGTGTCAGTGTTAGTTAAATTATGATGACTTATGACACCTTTTGTAGCATGAATTTGTTTAAGAATATGTCCGTTACCTTATTTAAGAACATATCAATTATGTGCCCATAATGAACCCCAATTTGCAACATTCTGCAAAAAATAAGTTAATTGGTAAATATTGAAAGTCGTTACATCTTTAGAATAATAATATTCTGTTAAGGCAACAAATTTTCGTAAATAGCGATTGGCTATTTGGCTTCTAGGCTTCTGAAATCTTTCATTTGAACGTAAAAACTTTGAACCAAATACTCCCAATGTTCAACATAAGGTTTCAAACGAAAATTTTCAAGAGATGCTTGGTGTAATAAAAGTCCAGGCTAATTGTACCATTTTTGATAAAAAAAAAAAAATTGTTGGCTAGAGTTGAATGACTGGAAATGATAAAGGGGCTTATAATGAACAAAAAAAAAATAATAATAAAAGCTTTAGTAGGGAAGTTTCGGGATAGTTCTGGAGGGTGAAAAAGGGTGAAAAATTGTACTATTATTGCGCTATTGCTATTTCCGGCGAAAGTTTGCATGAAAATAAAAAGTATTCAATAGAAAAGTTCTAGATCATGTAAAAATCTATAACTTTTGTGAAGATCACTTTTTTACATAACCTTAAATATCTAAGTGTAACGTCGGTGCAGCGTTTTTACGTTTTTAAATCACAGACCGATCGGTAACATTATCTCACCGATCCCTGCTTTCTTTTACCTACACTCGCCTTAGAAGTGAGAGTAAGGAAGATCTCGTTCTTTTTTTTTACTAAAAAAAAAGGGGGAATAATTTTTTTTTTCCTCTTTCCTCTTTGGATTTTTCCCGAAGATCTTTCCTTTTATTTCCCTTTATTTTTTTTTTTATCTCTTAAACAAAAAGAGAAATAATAAAATAATTTATTTTAATGTCCAGCTATAACGCGAAAGAATTCATAGCTTTAAGACATCGGAAAAATGCATCTACAGCACGATTTGAGACGCCGCGCTATAACAGCGTTTTCGGTCCAATTTGGAATGCCAAAGTATTATTCTTCTATTGTACACTCGTAGTAAAAATTTTTCTTTCTCTCCGCTCACAAATTAATCATTAATTTAAATTAATTATAGAACTCATGTCAAAAAGGCAGAAGAGAGCAGATTTTCCGTTTCCTTATGTATATGACACATAAAAAGATAATGTGAAATATAATCACTAATTATTGTAAAATACGCCAATGTATTTCAGCCTAGATCTATTTCTAATAGTAACGAGTGTTACGTTTTCCTGTAAACTAACCGCATGTATAAAATCTTGTGCTACGCTTGTTTCCTTAGAACCTTAACACTATAATTCGATTATTCTAATTCCTCCAATTTATCATTATTATTTTTGTATTTCTAAATAAAAGCAAAAACAACTTATTCAGTAAACTTACTTATTCCTCATAAAATACCGTAAGGATTTCATATTGCTTTTATTTATTATTAATAAGATAATTAAGCGAAATAAATGGTTGCTTATCCGTCATTGTAAAAATAAAAAAAAAACACTTAATTCCGGACCTAATAACCGAACATTATTGTAGAAATTAAACTATTATCATTACCTCCAAAATCATTGTTTTTGTGGAATGTCATAATTTTCATGAAGTGTCATATTAATTTTATTTCCTAATTTTCCTCCCAATAATAATTAAATTCTTCGACATTATGTTAAATTAAGCGTTATAATATTTGCCACTCTTATATATGAGGCAATCAAAATTTTTATTTTCACCTTCCTGCAAATTCTATGTACGAGGAATTTTAATTTTGCGATAGAATTTATGTTTCTTTGCAGGTTAAAAGTAATTCAACATAATTATATCTAATTGTAATTTTTCTTGCCGCATATTTTTTTTATTTATATAATTAAAATTGCATCAATCATTAATTATTTTTTCAAGTAATAATTGTTACTATTCCTCTAAATTGAAAATTAATTAATTACTCTTAAAATTCAATCAAAGTAACATAGCTCATGGTACAGTCAATGCAAAAACTCAAGGAATCTTAATTAAAAACTCTCTAATTTTATTTAGGAATAATGTCAATCAATTAATTAATTCACCGACACTATGTGATAAATATTCAAAAATTAAGTAAGGATTGTAATTCAAAAAAATATAATTATTCAACTATTATTCTGCATTAGTTTCCTTTTTTTTTCCTCTCAATAATCTAGTAATTGTAAATTACTTTTGATAATTTAAAGTTGCCATTCTTGTTCCCAGTGACAATCATTTTCAATTTAAATAATTACATTTTTTTTTATTTTTAAGATCATTGCAAAAAAAAAAAATACAACGCAAATAGCGTAAAATGCGACGAAAAACTTCGCTCTTTTTTGTAATGTGCGTTAAATTTCAAATAGAATGCAACCATTTAATTTAATTCAACATTTAATTACCGCAAATAATAAATAACGGATATGCGTAAAAATTGTACAAAAAGAATTTCCTCTCTCTCTCTCTAATTCTCGCTCTCCCTCCCAAGAGGAATACGCTGAAGATAAGCGATTAGCGCCCACCACGCGCTAATTTTTCGCAATCTGATGGGCGTAGAATCATCTCTGTACGAGTGCATAAAAGGGCAAACTTGACATGCGGAGACGCATTTAACGTGAGTTTTTTTCAACTGACCATCACCATCAGTCCTCGCGAATTGCCGACGATACGTTGCTGGATCACAACGAGCCGACTGCGCTCCAGATCGAAGGACATCAGAAGACCCCAGCAGGCAGAGCCCCGATCTGGGTCACCACGAGCCGACCACGCCCTAGTTCAACAACATCGTTCCATCAACTTGAAGAATAAACCAGAGAGAGAAAGAGAGAGAGGAGTTATTGCAAAAGTGAGTAAAGAAGGAAATAAAAGTATTTCTAATTTAAATTCATTTTTTTCTTTTTCTGTCATCTATTTTCTTCCGAAAGTCGCTGGACCAAACAAAAAGTATCCGTCGACTTTTTCCTAAATATCATTTGTTAGGTCCTCTACCGAGAATAGATAAGCCTGTAGTGGCTTGCCACATTCTCAATCCCGGAATTCACACCTATCCGATGAAAATTCAACTAGTATCTTCCCGCTCTGTTATTCTTTCGGCCACCCTGAGCCCATGAACTTCAATGTCCAGGCTTAAAAAAAGAAAGGCCAAAGCTGCATGTTTGAGTTAAGACTCCAACGTTACACAAGATAAATAAGAAAATTTTTTTTTTTACGTTTTTCATTTCTCATTTCCGCAAAAATAATTAAATTTTGATAAAAATTAGCAGAGGTATATCTTTTTATGTTCAGAATAATCTCAATTTTTTTCAGGTACAACGATTAAAAAGTTTCCGAGAAATTTATTTTTTCTTAGAAATTCACTTTTTTTTAAACAAAAGTTGTACTTCAGAAAATCGTCATAGAGGATTCATACAGAGCTCATTTTTTTATTTTGATGTATACTTTTTAATAAAATAAAGAAAATGTATACTCAAAATTTATTTACTTCTCCAACTGCGAGATTTTCAGTAATTGTTGATAATTTGTTAAAATTTTTGAAAAATTGAAAAAACTGATTTTACTATGCAATTCTACGGGAAAAAAATGCAAAAAAAACTATATTTCGTTCTATTTACAACGAATAGCTATTTCACAAACATACGCTCTAAAAAGCTTTGGTCTAGAGCTTTAGTTCCCAAAGTGGTCCAGGTGGACCCCCAGGGGTCCACGGGAGATTCGACGGGGGTCTACGTTGGTGTGACAAATAAATGGAGGTTCACAATTCGTAAGCAAGGGTCTATGAAAATTTATCTGCTTTCGATAGTGAAAAACTAAAATGTTGGCTTGACTTTACCTATTAATGTAGGCAGATAATATTTTAAGAAGCTCAGTGACTGTTACTTATAAAAACTTGCATATTCCATATTCAGTACAACGTGTCGAGACTTGCAAAGCGCCGCCGCTGCCGCCGCCGCTGTCTGCAACGCTTGATCAGACGTGCAAAGGGACGAAATACGACTTTTAGTGTGTGTGCTTGCAATCTTGCATGAATTTGTTTGATTCTTCACCAATATAAATACGAATGCCAAGGATAAACGTTACTTATTTGTTTCCGGAATTTCAAAAAGATAAGTAGGTGAAGTGAATCGATGTTAGTGTTTGCCAGTGTCGGAAAAAGTAAGTATTTACCTGCCTCTTTGCTATACATATGTTTATTTTATGTTGTAATAAGTATATTTGTAATGTTCGCGTGTAGTAGGTTCATATTAAAAATTAAACACTGAACAGAGTCATTATTAGATACTTCCATAAAAGAACAGAAAGCCGAAAAAGGTTGTACTTCTTGTCCCTATTTTATTAGTCATTTTTTTTTTTCCCGACTGTGTGGTGGTTCACTAAAGGAGAGATATATTATGATTGACCTGCATGATTGTAAATATTTTAGGTTCCTAATGCTAAATGACTTAATTAAATATATTTTCATAAATTGTACGCGTCTTTACGTACCCGTAACGTGCATCAAAGTAATAAATAAACAATTGAAATCGCGGAGTTTTGATATCAAAATATTATTTAAAAGTATTTTTTATCGAATTTACAGAAATACAACGAGGGCAGTCACAAAAGTACCCGACCCGACAAAGAAAACAGTAAAAAAATTGCGAGAATGTTTTTTACTTTTCAACATATTCTCCTTTCAGTTCGATACACTTTTCCCAACGATGTTCAATAGCTTCGATAACCGCTTTATAGTAGGAACCGTCAAGCTCCTCAAAATACCTATCAACCGCAGACTCTACCTCTTCATTGTTGGCAAATCTTTTGCCGCCGAGCCATTTTTTCAAATTCGGAAAAAGAAAATAATCCGAGGGAGCCAGATCTAGCGAATAGGGTGCGTGAGGAAGCAATTCGAACTTCAACTTATTGATTTTAGCCATCGCAATGACGCACGTGTAGACCGGTGCGTTGTCGTGATGAAACAACACTTTTTATTTCGTCAGATGGGGCCGTTTTTTCTTGATTTCATCACTCAAACGCTGCAATAAGGCTGCATAATATGCGCTGTTGATTGTTTTTCCTTTTTCGAGATAATCAATAAATATTAATTCACGCGCATCCCAGAAAACGGATGCTATGACCTTGCCAGCTGACTGAACTGTCTTTGCTTTCTTTGGAGCCGGTTCTCCCTTTTTAGTCCACTGCTTTGACTGCTCCTTGGTCTCAGGTGTAAAATGATGGACCCATGTTTCGTCCATGGTTATGAATCGACGCAAAAACTCGGCTTTATTGCTGCGAAACATTGTCAAACACTCGATGGAAATATCTTCACGTTGCTGTTTGTGCTCCACTGTAAGTAAACGTGGCACCCATCTTGCGCACAGCTTTCTCATGTTCAAATTTTCGGTCAAAATGCAATGCACAGCACTTTTTGAAATGCCTGCTATGTCTGCTATCTCGCGCACTTTCAGTCGATGGTCATCCAATACATTTTGTGGATTTTCTTCACATTTTCTGACGTAGTGACCTCACTTGGTCGACCACTGCGGTGTTCATCTTGGCAGCTTGTACCGCGCTTAAACTCAGCTACCCAATATTTGACCGTTGTAAACGAAGGAGCAGGCTTCCCCAGAGTAGAATCCAACTTGGCTTTGATATCGGTTGGACTTAGACCTTTCAAATGAAAGTATTGTATCACATAACGATGCCCGATTTTTTCCATATTTACAAATTCACTGAGAGCGTTCACTTTGGATGTCTGTAAAAAAAATAATAATAAACGTACCGTTATGAATTTTTCACATTAAGTTGTTAAAAGGTGGTATTGTCAATCGCAGTAATTGTTTTTTTAAAACTACCTGTATTCATAAGTCAGGTCGGGTACTTTCGGGACTTCCCTCGTATATCAAAATATATTTATAAAAAAATGTTTTACATTACATTAAAATCGGTTCAGCTGTATTCATAAAACTCTATTATGGATCTTAATCCAACTATTATAGATCTTAATCTATAATAGAGTTTTATGAAGCGATTTATTGCTTTTAATAATTAGAATCAGTTTGCCGTCGGTACTTTGTTTATTTCATTGCAATAATTAATGAGGTAATCCTATTCTGTTAAAATAGCCATATCTTGTTGAGTAAGACCGCCTTATGTTACTAAAACAAAGTTTTTCTTATTTACAGGTATGTAACTGAGAAGAAACATGGCTGAATCTAAAAAGAAATGTTGACAGTAGAGTGTTGATTATTTAAAATTTGGTTTTCTTTCATCAAAGACAGACAAGCGATTACCCATATGTCTTCTATGCAACAAAGTTTTGAGCAATGACTCTATGAATCCATCGAAGCTCAAAGATCATCTAAGAAGGTGTTATCCTGATAAAATAGGTAAATATTTGAAATATTTTCAAGCATTGAAGGAAAAATCTGAAAAGAGACCCACCGTGCACAGTATGTTCGCTTTAACATCTAAAAGTAACGATGATGGCTTGCGGGCAATTTACAATATCTTATTACTTATAGCGAAATCTGCAAAACCGCATACCATTGAAGCACAGTTAATTTTACCCGCTGTTAAAGAGGTTTTAAAAACCATTCTGCACAAATCTTTATTTGACATACTCAAAAGAATTCTTTTGAGTAACAATACTGTACAAAGACGTATTGATGAAATGAGCTCTGATATTGAAAGTTTTTTGTGTAATTATCTGCAAACAGCTCATTTTTCTATTCAACTGGACGAAACAACTTTACCTGGCAATGAAGCATGATTATTGGCATATGCTCGATTTGTTATGGACGAAGAAATTCATGAAGAGCTACTATTCGCGAAAATTTTGGAGATGGACACTATAGGTGAATCAATATTTAATGTCCTGAGTGATTTTTCGAAGGAAAAATCAATTCCATTTACAAACGTTATTTCAGTGGCAGCAGATGGAGCTCCTGCCATGGTCGGGCGATATCGTGGGTTTATAAGCCATCTTAAAAGAATTATACTAGAGGTCACTGCAATTCACTGTGTCATCTACCGACAACACCTAGTAGCGAAAAATTTGAGTGATAGATTTCACCAATCACTTTAATTTGTGATTAATGCAGTTGATAAAATAAGAAGCAATGCGTTGAATATGCGTTTATTTGCACAATCGTGCGATGAAAATTATGAAGACTTTTAACGATTGCTCTTACATACTGAAGTACGCTGGTTGTCGAAAGGTGCATGTTTAAGAAGATTTTACTTACTTTTTGAATCAGTTTTAGAGTTTCTAGAAAGTAAAGATCCATATTTAAAAGAAAACCTGATCAATTCGAAAGCAAACATCGCGTATTTTACAGATTTGTTAAAAAAATTTAATGACATTAACTTACAATTACCAGGGACGGCCTCAATTTAGTAAAAACAAAGGGTGTAATATCAGCTTTTCTTAAAAAATTGAAATTTATGAAGCAAAATATTAGTCAGCGCGAATTTTCCCAGTTTTCAAACTTGTCACAGGTAGAATGCCTTGATGAGGATATTCAGACATACGTTCAACATTTAATTACCCTGCATGATGACTTCAAAATCAGATTTAAAGATATTCTGACGATGGAAATACCATCATGGATCATAAATCCATTTGATGAAACGGAAGTGGAGAATGTGATATTACAAGAGAAGCTACTCAAGCTTAGCACTAATGAGAAGCTGAAGGTGAAATTTAAAAGAGGTTATCAAACATTTTGGCTGCTGGCAGAAATACCCGAAAAATATCCTGGACTGTGGGGAATTGCGAGAAAGCTTTTGATAGCGTTTCCCTCATCATATCTTGTCTAAAAAAGTTTTAGTGTCGTTACAAACCTTTTAACAAAATAAAGAAGCAGATTGAATATCCCGGAACAGGGAGATTTGTGGTTATTCCTAACAAAACTGAAGCCAAATATTGATAATTTGCTGTCAATCCATCAAGTACATCCCTCCCATTAAAATTATGACTATTTTGTGATTGTCATTGTAGAAGTTACGTTACGTTATTAAAGTTTAATTTTAATTATATTACGACTGTTATATTACAATGTAATATGATAACAATAATAATTAATAGTGTAATAATTACATATTTAAATAAATACAACACAAGAAAATATAATATTTTTCTTTTTACTTTTACCACTCTTAATGGGGAGTTTTCTAAATAAAATAAGTGAGAATTGATTGGTTCCTTGTGCTGAGAGTAGATATCAAAAAAGTGAAGTTGTATAGAATCACTTTTTTGATTGGCCAACTTAACTTTTTTGACATCCATTCACAGCACAATAAATTAATTAATTAACCAATTAATTTTCACTTTTTTTTTTCGAAAACTATTAATTCGTGGTTGAAACTCAGCCGCAACGCAAATTTCCATGGTAAGATCTAATCTTCACATTTTTTGTCGAGTTTTGAGAATGTGGTAGAAATGTAGCTGCAGGGGGTCCACCGGAAGCAGCTAAATTTTGAAAGTGGTTTATAAAAAAAAAAGTCTAGGAACCTCTGATCTAGAGTTTGGGCAGACATGTTAATAGAGCAAGTTCTAATACGATCAATGAGGACTCAGGGTGGACTTACACATGGACGTAGAATGTGTGAAAGCGTTGTAACAAAGTTTCTATTAACTATGATAACTCTAGTAGAAATTTCCAATCAAATGAGAAATTTTTACAACTGTTTGATCATTTCACCACCTCTAAAGTTTTACCAATTACCGAAAATTACTGCATATTATCGATGGTGGATATCTGTTACACAAAGTTATTTGCTAAGAAGATGATACCATTGAGGCGATCATCAAGAAATACTTATCTTTTTGCATAATCATTAAGCAGATAATACCTGTATACTATTTGATGGTTACCGGTAAAGTAAGACTGATAATAGAAACTCAACTGCAACAAAAGCAACTGAATGTCTAAGGCAAAAAAATTCTTCAAATATTCCTTCTTTCCATATTGGACCACACAAAAATAACAATTGCACAAGAAAAGTTTTTATCAAATGATAAAAATAAGATTGAATTAATGAAGCAGTTGTCGAAAGCATTTACATTTGAAGGATATTTAATTAAACAAGCAGAAAAAGATGCAGATATATTAATTATTAACACATCAATAGAAATCGCCGATACGCATAAGATTGATAGTGCCGCAACAGGAGTCGCCGAATATAAGAGAACTATCGTTGTTGTTAGTCAAGGTATTGATCTATCAGTTTTATTGAATCAATTAAATTCAACAAATGCATCAATTTATTTTCTAAAATCAAGTGCTGGCAATGTAAGCGACTACATGTATTCTTCAAATACGAGTTGTGTTCAGAAAATAACGGAAATTTTCGTTTTCTGAAAAAAATATTTATTTATTCGTCTACGTTAATGTTGTCGCCTTCAAAGAAGTCTCCATTAGATATTATGCACTTATGCCAGCGCTTCTTCCAATCCTCGAAACACTTCTGAAACTTGATCTTTGGGATAGCTTTTAGCTCTTTCAGAGGTGCGTTTTTAATGTCTCCTATGCTTGTAAAACGACAGCCCATTAAGGTTCTCTTTATTTTCTGATATACAGTCTGTCAAGTAAGAGCATGGTCGTGTTAATTTATAAAAAAATTTATTTGATGAAACTTTCATATTTATATATACATTGTACACATTACAAACAATGATGCAATTTGATCAATAATGTGTCCAGTCACCACCGGCGTCGATAATTGCCTGGCATCTCCGAGGCATGCTTTCTACTAATTTGACGGCGTATTCTAGTGGCAAGGATCTCCAGATCCGACGAATTTCGTAAGACAACTGCTTCAAAGTGTATGTGCGTCTTCCACAAAGCTTCCGTTTAATATATGCCCACACATTTTCAATAGGGTTTGCATCAGGCGACTGCGACGGCCAATCCAATGTAACGATGCCAGATTGAGTCTTCCACTGAGTACAGAGCTTGCTGCGGTGTTTAGGATCGTTGTCCTTCTGCAGAATCCAATCTTAATTTTGTGTGATGAACCATCGTTTGGCAGATGGCAGTAAAGCCTTTTTGTAGATTTTTATCATTTTCTCGGCATTTAGATTGTCAGTAAAGAGGTGCAAAATGCCGAATCCCTGCTTTGAGAAGCAGCCCCAAAGATGCACCTTTATTCCATTTTTACGGTCCGCTGAACAAGCCTATTGGTGGAAGTTGACCAGGCTCGCATGAGGACAGAACGTGCCCATATAGAACATTCATCAGTAAAAATGACATTTTCAAAATCTCTATCAATATTCTCATGCGCCCAAGCGAGTCGCTTTGTCACATGTTTTTCAGTCAACAGAGGCTTCTTCATTATGTTACGCCATTTCAGATGATGAGTACGAAGATGGGTTTGGATAGTTTCGTAGGATATATCTAAACCTTTTGCCATTAATTTTGCTTGTCCTTGCCGCAGTGTTAAAGCAGGATTCCGCGAAAACAGATTCACTATTCTTTTTTCATCTTTTTTGTTCACTTTTCCTATCGAGCCACGTTCTGGTAAATCATCGACATTTTTAGCCACTTTATATCGCTGTATCTACTTCTGTACAAATGCCTTCGACTTTCTTATATATTTAGCAGCCGCTGATTGCGACATTTTGGGACCTTTCGGGTGAATGCAAAGGAACACAGCCTCGTAGCGCGACGCGTACTTAGCACTCATGGCGTTTATTTCATTTTTTACGCAAAATTTGATACAAATTCTTTGATCCATTTTTTTTAACAAACTAGAATCGCCGGGCTAATAATAACACGTCCAACCTTAGCGGCTGCTACTGAGAAAGTAAACAATGAATATAGCTAAGAAATTAAATCATACTTCAGGGGTATGTGTACCAATATAATAAAAAATTTTGACAATCGGACTCCCTAAACTCGCGAAATTTAAAAATTCCCGTTATTTTCTGAATACACCTTGTAGTTAAAAGTTTGAAGATTATCGCTCTGTTGTTACTTTTTTATATTATTTCACCGAATGTGATTCAATTTCTGGTTTTACAGGCAAAGGAAAAAAACAGCCAAATCGCTTATTAAAACACCAAACTTGACATAGTTAAAAAAATATTTTTATGAGCCACGTTCAGATTCAAAAATCATGGTTACGCGTTAATTCCATCTATTTAGAATTGCACAAATGTTTTATTATCTCTGGATTATTTGAGATTACAGTGATATAAGTTATTAAATGCAAAGTCGATATTTTGATTAAAAAAATTACTGCCAACTGTTGAAGCAGCTACACAACTATCAACTTCAAATGTGGCTTGAAAACGAGATAAGTGCAACCACCCGGGGCTGGAAAAAAGTACTTGTCAATAGTTTCAAAATACTTATGCCTCGCTTCGCAGACATTTTAGTCATATCTAAAGAGTTACTACAAAAACGTTCTTGCAGCTGCAAAATCGATTGTTCAAGTAATAGGTGCGGATGTAGTAAACATGTACTGTAATGTACAGTGTTGTGCATAGAATGTCAAGATTTGCAATAGATGGCTGTAACGGTAAGTGGTAGTTGAAATAAATAGATCATAGATGTCATACAATAAGCTTAGGTATTTGTAAACATAACGCCATCGAAATATTAGTCAATTTAAGTCTGCATCATAAACTTATTCTCGATTAAACATGTCAGCTTACGAGCCAAATTCTCGTCATTTGCGGGAGGTTTTAATTGTCTGCTTTAATATGAAGAAATTTGCGACTGAGGCTCATCGAATGCTCTCAAATGCCTATGGTGAGGCCGCTATTAGTGAAAGAACGTGCCGAGAGTACCTTCAACGCTTTAAGAACGGCGATTTTAACGTCGAAGACCAGCATGGCGGTGGAAGGGAGAAGGTTTTTGAAGATGCAGAATTGGAGGCATTACTTGATCAAAACTCGTGTCAAACGCAACAAGAATTGGCAGGATCATTGGGAGTGATGCAACAAGCCATTTTAAAACGCCTGAGAGTCATGGGAATGATTCAGAAACAAGGAAATTGGGTGCCGTACGAGTTGAAGCCGAAAGATGTTAAACGGCGTTTGTGTGTTTGTGAACAGCTGCTTGTAAGGCAAAGACGGAAGGGATTTCTCCATCGCATTGTGACTGGGGACGAAAAATGGGTTCACTACGTTAATCCTAAGCGCAGAAAATCATCGGATATCCCGGCCATGCTTCCACATCGACGGACAAACCGAATATTGACGGTTCCAAGGTCATGCTCAGTATTTGGTGGGACCAGCTCGGCATAGTGTATGATGAGTTGTTAAAAGCGACTGAAACAATCATAGGCGATCGTTATTGAACGCAATTAATGCATTTGAGCTGAGCATTGAAAGACAAACGGCCGCAATACAACGAGAGACATGATAAAGTGATTTTACAGCATGACAATGCTCGACCCCATGTTGCGAAAGTGGTCAAGACATACTTGGAAACTTTGAAATGGGAAGTCCTACCCCACCAGCCGTATTCTCAAGACGCTGCTTCCCTGGACTATCACTTGTTTCGATCAATGGCACACGGCCTGGCTGACCAGGACTTCCGGTCTTATGAAGAAGTAAAAAATTGGATCGATTCGTGGATCTATTCAAAAGATGACCAGTTTTTTCAACGCGGGATTCGTATGCTGCCCTAAAGATGGGAGAAAGTAGTAGCCAGCGATGGACAATACTTTGAATCATAAATGTATAACCAGTTTTTTACAATAAAGCCTCGAATTTCGGAAATATACGGCGGAAGCAAAGTTGTACACCCAATAGTATTATATTGTTGTAAATAAAGTCGTAAAGATTTGTAAAAATAAAATATTATTGAAAGAAAACATGATAATTATAAATAGTTTAGTCAAAAAACACGTTAAGTATAATAAAATTTTCTACAAACGATTAAAGTTTTTTTTTTTTCATACACTTATTAATCCAATTTAACGTTTATAGAAATAGTACACAAACATTAATTTTACATTTTCAAAATCCTTTCCTATTATTGATTTAACAGATTTCATACCTACTTGATATGTTTGGTAACAGTTGATCGAATCATTGCCATCAATTCCAGGAAATATTGACATGATTTTTGGTGTCTCTGGAAACGGATCACACTTGTTAAACAATTCCGATAATTTTTCAAGATCTGCTGCATCTCTCGTGGTTCTAGAGTCTGTGAAATCTATATGTTGATTAGACATACAATAAAAAACCTTGTAAAAATTTCTCATTTCATTGGAAATTTCTACTAGAGTTATCATAGTCAATACGATTTTTGTTACAATGCTTTCACTTATTTACCATTTCATTCCATTGGTAAATCCACCATGAGTCTTCATTGATCGCATTAGAACTTGCTCTATTAACACGTTATTTAATGCAACTTCTTTGCTCACTAAAATCTGACATTACAAAAATCGCCGAAATCACTTTTTAAGGGGAGGTTCTCATCAAGCACGACCAAAAAATCGATTTTTTTTTTTTTGCTTAAAAAGTTGGCCAATGTCTCGTAGAATATGATCGTCAAACTCGTTTTGCCAAATTTAATTTATTTTTAAAGTTATAGTCAAAAAACCGAAGTCGTCTTTTTACGCGAAAATCGAATTTTTGCGGTATCGCGTATTAATTTGCGTTTCGGTATTAATTTTGAATTTTCCACCCTTTTGTGACCATGGTATGGTATTTATATGTATTTTTAGCAACCCCGAATGCCGCTAGATGTCTATACATATATATACACACATACACACACATATATACATGTTGTATTCTGAAATCGACCGTAACTTCAGTATAACGTTAGTCGCCCACGTGCTCTAAAGTACAAAGTTTTATTGTGTTAAATATATTCTAAAAAATGCCTAACTTACAAAAAAAAAATACGAAAGGAAGCAATCCAACTAGAAAAAGTAAAAGAAGGTATAGTGGTAACCGCTATACTGTAGAATGTGATACAGACTTCGTTACTACATCGGCGAAAAAATTCAAAAGTGCGGATTATGATGATATCATCATAGATTCCGATGCCAACTATGTTATATTACATTTTCAACTAATGTTTTCATTCATTAGTGCATTTGTAAAGTGTAAAAATCGTAATAGTGAAGTGAAATTTAAAAAAACAATTGGTGCTGGCGTCGCTTTTAAATAAGTTGCCGAGTGCTCTTGCTCACAGCGAACGTGTGATTCAAATCCAATTATTAATCGTTTTTCTGAAATAAACAGACGCTTAATGCTTGCCGTTCGACTGATGGGAGGAGGTCTTCAAAATTTGAAAATGCTATGTTCTGTTTTGGATCTAACATATTTGTTTAGTAATAATATTTACTATACTTTTATGCAAAATTTACCCACGGCAACAAAAGTTTTGTTTGAAGTTAATCAAAAGAAAGCTGCAAATGAAGAGATACGTGAAAATATAGCAAATGTAAACGAGCCTAAAAATTTAACTGTTTCGGGAGATGGCTCGTGGAAAAAAGGGGTTTTTCGTTGCTTTTAGGGTTTGCTACATTGATAGGAAAATATACAAACAAAGTTTTAGATATTGAAGTTAAATCTGCTTTTTGTCAAAGTTGCGCCAATTGGAAACACAAGCAAGGTACTGTCGAGCTTAGTGTATAGGAGGTAAGTCATGAAGAATCATGTAGTGCAAATCATAAGAGGAGTGCAGGAGAAATGGAGGTAGATGCAGTCGAGGAAATGTTTGCGCGTTCAAAAGATTTGCTCGACGTGCAGTATGAATTTTATATTGGCGATGGCGACACAAAAACTTTCAAGGCACTTTCAAATTTAGATCCATACGACGATATTACAGTAAAAAAAAAAGAATGCGTTGGCCATGTACAGAAGAGGATGGGCACTTGGCTTCGTACTGCAAAAAAAAATGAAAAGGGCCTCGGCGGTAAGGGTGCTGGAAAATTAACAGATGAGGTTATAGCAGACCTTACTATGTATTATGGATTAGCGATTAGAAGATACCCTAATTCAGTAACAGATACGAAAAATGCTATATGGGCTATCTATTATCATAGTATCTTAACGAATGAAAATCCTTAGCATACACAGTATGTCGGAAAAGTTCCCGAACTTTTGAAATAAAAAATCGAAAATTACATCTAAAGAAATTTATTCCAGTTAACTTTCAACATAGTCCCCTTCCCTAGATATACACTCATTTAAGCGCTCCATGAGTGATTCAAAGGCTCTCTGGTACTCCTCTGAAGTTATCGCTGTGTCGGCTGGAGCCAGATCTAGCGAGTATGGGGCGTGATTGATGCGTAGGATCTGATTTTCGGCGAGATAACGCTTTACAATGTTCAAAGAATAAGCAGGGGCATTGTCATCCAGCAAACTCCACAATCCCGGTTCCTTGTACTCGGGCCTAATGCGATTAATCCGGCGCTTCAGACGTTTTAACACCTCTACGTAATACGCAGCATTCACGGTGGTGTTTGAGGGCACAAATTCTTTGTGTGTCAGGCCTTTGGAGTCAAAGTAAGCGATGAGCATCGTCTTTACCCGTGATTTTTGTTGGCGACGACTCTCTACCCTTCTTAAACCGACTGAACCACGTGTAAACAGTTGTACGCGACACTACACCTTCACCGTAAGCCGAATCGATTATTTTTTTCGTTTCCACGAAAGTTTTTTCAGGTTTATAGCAGAATTTAATTGCGCCACGATGTTCAAATTTCTCATTCATCGTAGAGCTTGCACCGGGGTACTAAACACACGTTCACGCAAGCACGTCTATCTCGGCAACTAATGAACGGATACTGGTGAAAAAATTCTCAGACACTTCAGAGGAATGTAGCAACATAGAACTGGTGTCGTCCAAGAGGTGGCGACACTCGTACAAGCGCTGCAAAATAAGTTCGGGAACTTTTCCGACATACTGTGTATGTACTGTCCTGAAGGCAAAGACAGCTGGTGCAAGTGGCGCGTTGCCGAGGCTTATAACAATCTAACATTATTCAAGCACAAACCTGCTCTATTAGACAAAGTACAAGATGCTATTAAACCTGTATTTGAAGCCTTATCATCAGACGATCTATTAGAGCGATGTACCGGCGGTAACACCTAAAACTCGAATGAGTCAGTTAACGCTTGTGTATGGAAATTAGCGCCGAAACATTTACACTGTGGTGCCAAAACTGTGGAAATTGCCGCATACATCGGTTGCTCACTCTTTAATGAAGGGTACACAATTATCCTACAAATAATGAAGTTGTTAGAAATCAACATTGGTCATAAAATATTTAACTTTTGTCAAACAGCCGACGAGAAGCGAGTTTCTAATGCTGAGTTAAATATGTCCGATGCCGCAAGATTAGCTGCACAATCAAAAAAAGCTGAACGAGCGAGTAAATCAGAGTTATATGAGACCGAGGGAGGCTTAATGTATGGGGCTGGTATCGCTGATTAGCCGAGAGGTACGTTATTTTGTCATTAAGTCAAAAAAATCGCGTACTAAGACTTTAAACACGTTTTTCTCGAAACCATGTTTTTTGAGACGGGTGGCAAGATATCTCAAAAACTATTATAGATATCGAGATGAATTTTTTTATTGTAAAGGTAATTAAATTTGCTGGATCTTGAACTAAAATCACAATTTTACAATTATTATTTTTATTGTTATTGCACTTTTTAGAGCAAAAAAAAGTGCAAAAAAATATTTTTTTTTTTTTGCATGTCTGCCATTTTGTTAATTTTCAACTTTTCTTGGTGATTCTAGTTTAAGATTCAGCAAATATCTTGTAGTTTATAACAAGCTTTGATTTTTTGATTTTGGACAAAAATTGGATGAGTTACCTTGCCGCCCGTGGAGGTGTCTTTTTTTTTGATGACTATTATTCAATGCATATAACTAATAAACTATTTGGTATTTTTGTTAAAAAAAATTTGTAAAATTAGTTAATGACATACTTAATTAGTACCATAAAACTTGTCTACTTTATTCTTTCCCTTCCATGAGAAAAAAAATCGCAGAAATCACGTAATTTTTGGGTCGCTAGATGAGAATCTCCCCTCAATGTTTACAAAAACGAGCGTCACTTGCAAACTAATGAATATATTGATATCGAATTCAACACAGATGTCTCTCGCAATGCTACCAATTTAAAAGAAAAAAGTTTTGCCAAATCGATTGACCCGTGAAATTTTAATTGAAAATTGATCTTACTTCTTTATCATTGTAGTATTGCATTTTTAGGCATATTTTTAGATTTTGAGTATACATTATCTTTATTTTATTCAAAAATACATATCAAAATAAAAAAGGAGTTCCGCATAAATCCTCTACGACGATTTTCTGAAGTACAATTTTAATTTGAAAAAAAGTGAATTTCTCGGAAACTGCTTAATCGTTGTACCTAAAAATTGAGGTTATTCTAGACATAAAAAGGTATACTTACACTAAGTTTTATCGAAATTGCATTATTTTTGCAGAAATAAAAAATAAAAAACAAAAAATTTTCTTATTTATCTTTGATATTTGAGGTTATGTAAAAAAGTGACCTACACAAAAGTTATAGATTTTTGCGACTTTTCTATTGAAAACTTTTCATTTTGACGTCAACTTTAGCCGGAAATAGCAATAGTACCATGAGCGTAAATTTTTCACCCCTTTTCAGCCTCTCCCCCGCAAATTACTAAAAATGTTTTTAGACAAAAGTTGTTAGATTTTGCAGAAGACGTATGACTGTGACCTTTACCATGACCTTTAATATTGCCTTCAAGAATATTTAAGGGTCCAGTTAGTTTTATTAAATAGAAACCCTTACTTGCGACCTCAGAAAGAAGTACAGAAAATATGACGTCCTAATATGACCTTAATCATGACCTTGAATATGACCTTCAAGGTCATTTGAAGGTCAATTCAATATTACCAATAGAAAGCCTCATCTTTGACCCCGAAAAAGAAAAGAGCAGAAAATTTTACGTCCAAATTGTTTTGACCTTGACTATAATCTTCACGGTCATTTCGAGGCCAAATTAATTTTTTCAAAGAAAAGTCTCTGCCTTTAGTCATAGAAGTTAAAACAGTGCAAAAACTTATGTGGGATATCTTTTACCACGACATTGGCCATGATCTTGACCATCGCCTTGAAGGCTATTTGGAGGACAATTACATTTTTCTAAAAAGGATCTTAAACTTTTAATCCTAATTTCGATACTTAATAATTTCGTTGTCATTTTTCTAACAGTAGACAAATAATGATGGTCCTCCTAGGTTAGTTATGTATCATAAAAAAATATTAAAAATGAAAAAGCAGTAAATGTTTTTTAATTAATTTTTATTATGAATTAACTTAAACAAAATTAGACTTGCAGAAAATATTGGGTTGTTCGATAATTAATGTCGCTTTTTTCTCATAGATGGCGTTAACTGCATATTTCATGTAGTAGCAGTTGCGTGGCGTATATTATTATATACTATTATAAAGGTCAGACTGTACACTATCTTCTATCAAAAACTAAGCGTCATTAGTACATAAAAAATTGGTTGAAAATTAAATTGGAAATGGATAATCAAAGTGAGCATTATCGGCATATTTTATTCTTTTACTTCCAAAAGGGCAAAAATGCGGTGCAAGCTCGAAAGAAATTGTGTGAAGTTTATGGTGAGGACTGCCTTACTGAACGCCAGTGTTAGTGTTGGTTTGCTTGCTTTCTTTCGGGAAATTTCAATGTGCAAGATGCACCACATACTGGTCGTTCAACTACTACTGATGATGACAAAATAAAGGTGTTAATCGAAACTAACTGGTATATGACAACTTGAGAGATAGCAGAGAAGCTCGGCATATCGAATTTAACCGTTTACTTGCACTGACAACAGCTTGCTTACGTAAACAAACTGGATGTTTGGGTTCCTCACGAATTAAAGGAAAGCTACCTCACCAAACGCATTAACATATGCGATTTTCTGCGGAATCGTAACGAAAACGACCCATTTCTAAAAAGAATCATAACGTGTAATGAAACATGGATTGTATACGATAATGTAGTCCGAAAACGATCATGGATTAAGCAAGATAAGCCCCCACGATCGACATCCGAAGCCAATATTTACCAAAAAAAAGATTATGCTTTCCGTGTGGTGGGATTGCAAGAGTATAGTCTACTCTGAGCTGCTTCTAAGAAACCAAACTATTGATACTATGTCTACTGTCGTCAACTATCGGAATTGAACGAAGCAATCAAGAAAAATGCCCTGAACTGGCTAATCGCAAAGGTGTGATGTTCCATTATGATAACGCCAGACCTCGCACTTCTTTGATAACCCGTCGAAACGTAATGGAGCTCAATTGGGAACTGATGCCACATTTAACCTATAGTCCTGACTTACCACCATCAGACTATTATTTGTTTCGCTCCCTTAAAAACCATTTGAATGGTAAAACTTTCGATTCCGATCAGGCTATTAAAAATGAGTTAGACCAGTTTTTCGCTTCTAAAAACCAAGGCTTCTTCGAACATAAAATTTTTCAACTTACCGCAAGATGGCAAAAGGTCATCTGACAAAACGGTCAATATATCATTGATTAATGTTTGTTGTTAATATAAATAAATTCACTTTGAGAAACATGAAAAAAACGACATTAATTATGGAACAACCCAATAATATTTTTGCAGCTAATTAAATTTTTCTAAATAAACAAAGATTCTTTCCTAATAATAAAAGAAGTTTGATAGTCTCGGATTTTGTATTATTTTTGCCTTCATTTAACATTTTGGTAGTCGGCGATCACCTTCGATAAATAATATAGTTTATTACAATCATTCTGCAAACGCGAATAAATTCGTATTTGGTTAGTTTTCTGAATTTGGTTGCCGTGCAGTGGTTTCTGAATTATAGTGGCCATATAGTGGTCTCTGAATATATTACTAATTCAAATCAACCGTGTCATTCAGTCTAAGTTTATTTGAATGCGAAATTAAGGCATCATTTTGAAAAATTCTAAGTTTCTTAAAATCCTCTTATCCTTAAAATCGTTATTTATTTAATTAAAGAGAAAATTTATTTGTTTGTTCCTTTTTCAAATTGGGTTTGTTTTAATTTAAGTTTTATTTTTTATTTGGACATTTTCTCATTATGCCTGACTACACATCTAATGAAATTGTCAATATTCTCCTTGTCTTAGGAGAATGTCGACGAAACTACGTTCAAGCTTCAATTTTATATGCTGCTAGAAAGACGTCATCTTAATGACAGTGTTATTCGTAATATTGAGTTGCTTGGCAGACAAGGTAAGGTTGCTCGTAAAAGGAGGTTAACAGAAGATTATGTTAATCATCCTTAAATGATTGCGGTATTAGCTATGGTGCATCTGGATCCTTAGATAAGTTTACGTCAAATTATACGACAGCTTGGTGTAACAAAATCAACAGCCAGCAGGTATCTATAAAATTTAAAATACCATCAGTATCATATATTTTTAAACCAAGCTTTATCGGCTAAGGATTATCGAAGTCGACTTACTTTTTATCAATGGGTGACGCAGCAGATCAATCGGCTTCTCTGCTTGGTCTTGCCTTAACTGACTATGTCTCTGTCTGATTTTGCCTCAACTGGCTGGATCTTTCCCTGGTCTTGCTTTAACTGGCTGCGTCTCTGCCCGATCTTGCCTTAACTGGCTGGATCTCTACTTAGTAAAATTTTCTGATTGTTTGTTTTCTGGGGTTAAGACTGAAATTTTCTATTTCAAATGTTTAACTTGACTTTAAAATACCTTTAAGCTGTAGTTAAGGTCATGGTTAAGGTCATATTAGGATGTGAAGTTTTTTGCTATCTCGTTATCCGGGGTCGAAGGTAAGGGTTTCTGTTTAAAGTAACGAACTAGACCTTCACATGATTTTGAAGGCCATATTAAAGATCATGGTCAAGATTACAGTTACACGTTCTTTCCGAAATCTAACAACTTTGGTCTGAAAACTTTTTCTTTAAAACCTTTAGTTCTAGAGATATACTAGGTTGTTCAAAAAGTTTTGAAAGCGACATCTATAGAGCAGTAGAAGAACCAAAATTTTTACGCCATTTTAATATTTTATCTTTTATATAAACATACCCAAAGTTTCATTCCACTCTGTCAATTCATTAGTTTACAAGCCATTTGAAGTTGACGTGTCAGTGTATTTTTTTTTACAGTGGAAAAAACCGAATATCGTGCAGTGATAAAATTCTTTGTTTTGGAAGGTTTATCAGCAACGGAAATTCATACAAAAATGGTATAAGTGTTAAAGGAATCTGCTTCTTCATTTTCAACTGTGCATCGATGGTTTTTAGAGTTTAGACGTGGTCTAAAAAGCGTTGAACACGATCTACGCTTAGGACGTCCAAAAAGTGCATCAACACCAGCATTCATAGCATAAGTACAGGATATGGTTTTGGAAAATCGTCGATTGACCGAGAGCGATTTAGCAGAGGCCCCAGACATCTCATTAAGCAGTGTGAGTCATATTTTAAATTAAGTTTTGGGTTTTAGAAAGCTCTGTGCACAGTGGGTGCCGCATTCGCTCACAATGGAACAAAAACACGTTCGAATGCGACTTTCTGAGCAACATTTGGAGCGTTTTCGAAAGGATAAAAAGGATTTTTTGCGTCGATTCATCACTATGGATGAAACTTGGGTCTGCCATCATGACCCTGAATTAAAACAAGAGGCTAAAGAGTGGTGTCAACCAGGCACTTCGGCACCGAAGCGAGTTCGTGTTCAGAAATCGGCGAAGAAGGTGTTAGCGTCAGTTTTCTGGGATGCAAAAGGGATTTTGTTGGTGGATTATTTCCAAACTGGCAAAACAATAAATTCTGAATATTATTGTAACCTTTTGGACCAATTGGATGAAAAAATTAGTAAAAAAAAAACCGGTTTGCACAAGAAAAAAATCATTTTTCATCAAGACAATGCACCCGCTCACACAGCTCAAAAAACCATCACTAAAATAACCGAATTAAAGTACGAATTGTTGCAGCATCCACCTTATTCGCCTGATTTAGCTCCCTCTGACTTCTGGCTGTTTCCACACCTCAAGAAATTCCTTCGTGGGAAGCATTTTTCATCAAACGAAGAGGTTATAGCCGTCGTAGAGGAGTATTTTACAGGCCTTGCAGAAAGTCACTTCCATGATGGGATAAACAAGTTGGAAGACCGTTGGACCAAGTGTATTGAACTTACGGGAGATTATACTGAGCAATAAAAGTGATTTCACCAACAAAAAAAAGGATCTTCATTTCCGCTTTCAAAACTTTTTGAACAACCTAGTATGCATCCGTTTTTTGAAATTAAACATCCAGTACTTATGTATATATATATATATATGTATTTATATATATATATATATATATATATATATATATATATATATATATATATATATATATATATATATATATATATTGTCACGGAGAACACTCCGTATTCCGAGCGTGTTTATATTTCGCGCGATTCCGCGGTCCGCAAGCCGACTTTAATTTCGGTTACTTGACGGCCCCGGGCGGGAAAATACGGTACACGCCGATAGATAGAATAGTCATGTGCCGTATAGAAAAGATAGGCGAGTTCAGGCTAAGCAAGCTAGCTTCTTCCCGCGTTTTTCAGTTAGTTCGTTTAGTGCCTTCGTGATTGAAACGTTATAATTGTTAATAGTTTTTCGTATATTATCCGCCATCTTGGGACGCGTCAAGTCTTTTCGCTCCCGCGTTTTTCTTTGAGAAGGATTTTCTCGCGCGTGAAAAGTTTTGGTGCGTTTCCTTGGCGTACACCGGCTACATAAGTAGCCAAGGAAGATTTTACCGGCCGACGGCGTAAACGTTCGACACCGGCGACCGGGATTTTATCGGGATAGCTGCGCAGGGCGACGACACGTTGCCTCTTTGCCCTCACTTTTTTCGACTCTCCGTTTAGCGTACGCGGCTGGCCAGCCAAAAGTAAGTTTGTTAAAACTTAAATTTTTCGCGCATCTTTTTGTATCTATTCGCGTTTGCGTGAAAGTAACCTCCGCTGGTTACTTCCTCCTTTAGTACATTCGTTTTTTAGCGGTTCGTGCGAGTGATAGAGCGCTATCTCTCTCACTCTCGTATACAGGGCGAGAGAGTTGCGGTCTCTCTCGCACCTATAGGAGAATAGGCGCGCGTGAGTGAGAGAGCGGTATCTCTCTCACTCTAGTGGCAGCATTGCGAGAGAGTCGCTTTATCTCTCGCACTCGCTGCATATACGACGCGCGCGCGAGTGGGAGAAACCTCTATCTCCCACCCGAGAAAGATCAGTGCGAGAGAGTTGCGTTCTCTTTCGCACTTGCGTAAGGCTAGGCGCGCAAGAGTGGGAGAGCGCTTTCTCTCTCACTCCTACGGCGCAGTACGGGAGACTCGTTGTCTCCCTCGTACTCGCAGTAGACGCGGCGCGCGGGAGTGGGAGAGCGCTCTCTCTCTCGCTCTAACGGGCTCTGTGCGGGAGAATAGCTTTCTCTCTCGCACCCGTACGTTAGACGGCACGCGCGAGTAAGAGAGGCCTCTCTCTCTCACTCTTATTGGCCTAGTGCGAGAAACGGCTTTTCTCTCTCGCACTCGTATAGTACGCCGCGGGCGGGAGCTGTTTGCGCATATTACAGTCCGCCTAGCTACCTGCGCCTCTCGCGCGCATTTAATTGTAATATAATATTTATTTATAACCTAATTTCCTTTTATTGTTTTTTTGTATAATTTTCATTGTCTATTGTTAATTTATTAAATTATTTTATTTATTAAATTCATTCTTTTCCTTTTTTTCTCTATTTCTTTTCTAATATCCTTTTTTCCTACATTCTTTTTAGATTGGTTTGTTTCTTTTTCTCTTTCAGGTACGATTTCTTTTTGCTGAATTTATTTAATTTTTTTCTTTCTTTTTATTTACTTTTTTTTTCTTTTTAATTTTTTTTTTTTCTTTATTATTTCTGCGACGAGGAGCTTTAAGCTCTTCTCCCGAATACCGCCCTCTCCGAGATTCAACTAGCCAGGTGAGGACGACACACAAGCCGCGCAACGACGATTACGCGGCGTTGCAATGGGTGAGTTGGGTCCGTAGACCGGCTACTTGTGCCTGGACCCAGGAGCGAAGTCGTCCGAGACTTTAGCTACCCAAAAAGGGGGCGCAACGGGCATTTTCGTACCTTTTGCGAATTGCGCGTCCCCCGAAGCTAATTTCTCCTGTGGCGGTTAATGTTTAAAACTGCCGTTTAAAATGTTAGGAGAAGCGAGAGGGTTGCTTACTAGCAGTGAGTAAAAATCACCGTTTTAAAACAAAAAGTACATCGCCGCTTATTTGAACTAAAAATTAACTGAATACAAAAATGTTCGCGTTTTTACGCGAGCCCAGGGCGCCAGCTACACTCGTGTAGCGCAGTTTCTACAGCGGCACTTCCGTTTGCATGGCTAGCTCACGCTTAGAGCGGTCGCAGGCGTACAACATACAAAAACGACCGAAATGGCGCATAGCACGCGATGCGGTCGCACACATACAACCTGCCTCCTGGCAGCAGCCACTGCACCTTGGCACTTACCAGATATTCTGACACACACGCGGATACTACAAAGACGTTCGCTCGCTCGAATCTCTTTACAAAAAATAGGCTTTTTCCCGCGACTACTTTCCACGAGTACGCAACGGAGTGTCTACTGCTCGCTAATACGGAACCGAACAGAGTGAATGAGAAGCTTCTGCGTGGCACCTTCGCGAGCGCGGATTTTAGATAATCGTTCTGCGCCGGCGCAACGTACGTGTAAAATACGTTTCGCAACGCAGTCACCACGCGCGCTCAGCGCTGTCAGCAGTTGATATTACCGCGCGCCAGCAGCGCGCATTTAGGTTATCCGCTCGCGAGTGCCAGAGTTGTTATATTGTCTCTTGAGCGGCGATAATCTACATCCGGTTTCTAGGGAGTCCAGGTGAGTCGACGCGTTCCATGGCTGGTAGACGTTGACTGATTTGTCTCTTCTTTCTCCTTTCCATGTGCGGCATTGCGGCGGATCAACAGCAGGCGAATCGGACGATGAGCGGCGGAGAAGGCGAGGCGGCGGTGTCGGGGACAGCGATGGCCTGCTAGCAGCGGCAGCGAGGCAACGCTCCTAGGCACTTCCAGGTATGTAATCACTTGCACTGAGAGGCTGTGCTTATGTGTTTCCTTGCTAACATCCCCTTGTCAATTTCCTATGGTGCTGTGTGGCAGTGTGTACTTTCCTTTCAAGGTGCAGCTGCTACTATTAATTTCTTCTTCTTTTAACTACTGGCTGGGAGGTTACATGTAAGGGACAACGATAAGGACCGGAAGGAGCGTGAAAAAGGAACCCCTGCTGCAGTGTGTGCGAGCACTGTCATCGACTAGCCATGGGCTCCTGAGACTGGCTTCTTACTGAAGCCTTACTTGAGCTCCGAGCCCCTGTACCTGGAGGAGGTACAGTATACACAGCCGTGCGTGGCTGTTAGTTAGGGCTAAGCGTGGCAGTTCTGCGAGACTGCTTAGATTGTAAAGGGGGTATCGCAGGCTACAAGGAAGCTTACAAGCTATGCTTTGGCCTCCTCATGTGACTGGTACAAAAACACCACGTCACAATATATATATATATATATATATATATACATATAATATTTAAACTGAGGGTTAAATACAGTAATTCCTTGCAGATGCGTCACCATTCAAAATTCCATGCACGGAGTACTGCTACTGCCATCTTTGAAATAACATCGAGAACTTATCCAAGGTCTTAATATATGTATACAGACTATATATATTTATACATAGAGAGAACCATTTAACGTCCAGATACGATCTTTATCATTGGAAAAATTTGACGTCAAAAGGTCAAGCCAAGGTCAAGCAGTGACCGACTGGGTATCTAGAAAAGTAGGCGTCGCTCAAAAAAATGGTTAAGACATAAGTTACAAGAAATTTTCTTAGCCTTATTGACCCTGACCTTTATCCCCTCGATTTGCCATGCTGTATCCACCATCTTAAAATTTTAAGTTTTTAAAATCTTGCCTCAAACTAGTAATCAGCGACCTCGGAAACCCATCTAGAAAGTTTTCGGTACGCTTCTAAACAAGTACAAAATTTTCCGCCCGCCATGTTAGATTCGCCATCTTGAATTATAAAATTTTTAAAATCTGACTTCACAGTTTTAATAAACGAAAAGCAATAATTGTGCAAGCAAAAGAATACAATTTAGAATATTTCTAAATCGATTTAGTTTATTAATACTAAATGTTAATACTCTATCAATTTTAATATTTATCATTAAGTTTGCTCCTCACTTTTGATTTTTTTTATTACTTTTAAGAACTACGCTTAATTTTCTTTGATGAATTAGCTGTTTTCTTCCTTCATAATTCCTTCCGTAATTTTTCGGTCTTACGATCTCATCGCTTTTCATATTGTAACCTTAAATTTATTATTTCTATTCGATTATTTCTTTATCTGAATATAACATGGCTCCTCTCACTAAACAAGAGCAAATAATTATTCTTTTGATGAAAGGATACGGTGACAGGACGAGATCTAACGAAGATGTACAGATCTTATTCAACGATACTTTTAGGGTAGAATGAAACCGATACCCAATTAACAGTACAAAACGCAGCTACGTGTATTAATTTAAGTGGGGGTAAAAAAGATCCTTCTAGATCGGGTCGTTCTGTTATAGCAACTACTGAACAAAAACAGCTAAATGTTTTGTTTTTCAATAAATGAAGACTGCAATAGTGCAGTTACGAAATTGCATCAGCAACATGATATTAGTGCCGAATCAGTACATGGTATTTTGACAAGAAAGTTCAAGTTCCATCCACACACAGTAAAACTTGTATATGAATTGCTTGAACATGATCCATTTAGACGCGTAGAGTTTTGTGATTTCATGATGATCCGAATAACTGCTGATGAATATTTTTCGAATAGAATTGTATTCTCAGACAAAGCTATCTTCGAGCTTTATAGCAATGTCAATAGACATAACTTAAGGTACTGGAGTGATATACAGCGCGTTCAAGAAGTCCCAGTACGGCTTAGTAACTTAAAAAATAATAGTTTTGAAGAAAAACTTTCGAAAAGAATTTTTTAAGAAATTTTCTTGGCTATCCGGCGGTGACCTTGGCTTCGGCCTTCAATCGGACCTTTAAGGTCATTTGAAGGTCAAAATGATTTTTTTTCTGAGAACCCCTATTTTTGACACCGGAAATGAATAAAGCGAAAAATTTTACGTTTGAATAGGTTATTGATCATTTTTTAAATTTAACCTCGAATGGACATGGTGCTGGTCAAGTTCGTAAATAATGGAGCTATTCCAAAGGCGGTTACGGTAATGCGAAACAATAACGAATTAATTTTTATTAGCAGCCTGATGATGACCATGGGTTTAACCTTGTCCTTGACTTTGAGGAGATATGTACCCAGCTAGTTGAGGCAAGGAGATATCATATCCAGCCAGTTAAGGCAAGGAGATATGGTACCCAGCCAGTCAAGGCAAGGAGATATGGTACCCAGCCAGTCAAGGCAAAGAGATATCATACCCAGCCAGTTAAGGCAAGAAGATATCATACCCAGCCAGTTAAGGCAAGGAGATATGGTACCCAGCCAGTCAAGGCAAGGAGATATGGTACCCAGTCAGTCAAGGCAAGCAGATATCATACCCAGCCAGTTAAGGCAAGGAGATATGGTACCCAGCCAGTTAAGGCAAGTACATATGGTACCCAGCCAGTTAAGGCAAGTACATATGGTACCCAGCCAGTTAAGGCAAGGAGATATCATACGTAGCCAGTTAAGGCAAGGTGTACAAATTGTTCACTATTAACTTGTTGACAATGTGCCAAACAATAATAGAACGCACCAACAGCATCTTGAATTTTCGTTGCATCGAGTTGTTGTATTACGTTCCGAATATTTTGTTTTAGTTCTTCGATGTCTGTTGGATTCGTTTGGGATACTTTATCCTTCAGATATCCTCATAAAAAAAAATCAGGTGGAGTAATATCGGAAGATCTAGATGGCCATTCGATCTCGCCTCTCCGTCCTATCCATCTATCTGGGAACACATTGTTATGGTATGCTCGAACATTAAGACCGTAATGAGGACCTGCACCATCCTACTGGAACCAAGTATTTTGGAATTCATTGCCAACAATTGCCTGTATTATCGGAATGACATCGTTTCGTAACAAATTTTTATATTTTTTAGCAGTAAGATAACCCTCAATGAAAAATGGTTCAACAATCCTGTTGTCAATAATACCTGCCCAAACGTTAATTTTTTGAGGGTATTGAGTCGATCGGCTATCAGTCATCCAGTGTGATATATCAGCACTCCAATACCTCATGTTATGTCTACTGACATTACCGTTTAATTCAAAGGTAGCATTATCAGAAAAAAACAATACGACTTGAAAAACTATCGTCAGCTATGATTCGGTCCATTATATTTTCACAAAACTCGACACGTCTGCTTGGATCATCTTCATTAGGCTTATGCATAAGCTCTACTTTAAATGGATGGATTTTGAGTTTCTGTTTTAAAATATTGCGAACTGAACCAATGCTGAGATCATGTTGTTGATGTACTTTTTTGACTGACGTATGAGAATCTTCTATGACTGATAGTGCAACATTCATCTAATTGTCTTCATTCGTAGCTGTTGCAGGACGACCAGATCTAGGGAGATCCTTTGCACTACCTGTTAAATTATAGCGGTCAATCGTAATCTTAAAAGTATTCTTTTAAATTGGTTGGACTCTTGGAACATCTCTATTGAATATAGTGCGAGCTTGTTCTAACAATCTCTCTTGATCACCGTAACCTCTTATCATAAGAATCTTTATTCGCTCTCGCTCAGTTAATTGCACCATCGTGCTTTAAGGAAACTATTTGAATAATTAAATAAAATTTAAATCACCAAAACCTACCAAAAATAAACTGTAGCCTAGACAAAAATCGAAAAATAAAATAACAAGAAATAAAGTAAGAATACAAATTAACAGAAAATACTCGTAATGTTTTTTGATGCAGTGTATCTAATAATTAAAAATATTCTACAGAATATTTCCAACAATCGACAAAACATAGGACTTTCGAAAGAACCTAGAAGAGTATCTTAGAAGTGATATTAGTAATTTCATGTTAACTAGAAAAATTTTTATTAAATAAAAAGATCTGCTACAGAAAAACGAAGATTAATTTCAAAGTTTTCTTTTGAATCACTGCATTTGAAATTGTTAGTGAATAGAAATAATATTTCTTGAAAATCGTATCAAGAAGTTTTTAGAATCATTGATTTTGAATCTGGTGGTGGATTTGAGATATTTGAAATGACGAATCATAAGTGTTTAAGACGAAATTTTGTAAATAGACAAGAACATGCACGTACGTAAAACCATGGCCGCTCAATGTCAGCTATTAAAAAGGACACATTAGAACATAAAATTTTTCACTCTACTTATTTCCGATCTCAAAAGTATAGGGTCTCTTCTGAAAAAATTGATTTGACTTGAAACGACCTTTCAGGTCAGGGTCATGATCAAACCCATGGTTATCATCAAGTCGCTTATAAAAGTTATGGCATTATTTTTTCGCATTATTGTAACCACCTTTGAAATAGCTCCATTATTTCCACATTTGATCTTCACCATGACCATTCATGGTCAAATTTTAAAAATGATCCAGGACATTCAAACGTAAAATTTTCCGCTCTATTCATTTCCGGTGTCAAAAACAGGGGTTCCTATTTAAAAAAATCATTTTGAGCTTTAAATGACCTTGAAGGTCCAATTTAAGATCAAAGCCAACGTTACCGCTGGATAGCCAAAGACATTTCTTAAAAAATTTGTATTAAAGTTTTTCTCCAGGACTATTATTTTTCAAGTTATTCAGCTGCAGTGGGACTTTTTGAACACACTGTATACTCAAGATGCATGTCGGATACTCGCAGTATTTAATACCCTTAGAAAGTGAATGTCTGGGCTTCTTCATTAAAGGAAATCTTACTGCAATTAAGTATGAAGACATGTTCCGAAAAGCAATTATCCCAGCGATTTACGCAAGTGTGAACGATGATTTTGATCAAACGGGGTTCCAGCAAGACGGTGCAGTACTTCATCATGAGCGAGGTGCACGTGCTTATTTGAATAAAGTATTGCCAGGAAGGTGGATAGGCAGAAGAGGTGCAATAGAATGGCCAGCCAGATCTCCTGACCTCAGTCCGCTTGATTATTTTTTTTGGGATTACTTTGAAGATAAGGTATATCAAACAAAACCAGCGAACCTTGATAAACTCCAGCAAAAAACAAGGGATGAAATTATTACTATTGATCAAGGCATAATTTGTCAAGCTGTAGCAGCATTTTAGTGCCGCATACCACATTGCCAGGCAGTTGAGGGTGGCAACTTTGAGCATTTTCCAAAATAAAAATTGATTGATATTTTACTCAAGTGATCCAAAATTGCCTTCACCTGATAATCTTCACTCTGCCTTGTCTTTACTGGCTGGGCATCATACCACCTTGCCTTAACTGGATGGTGTAGCTCTTTGCCGTACTTTCACTGGCTGGGCATAATACCACCTTGCCTTAACTAGCTGTGAAGAGTCTAACTTTGCTTTTACTGGTAGAACATCACACCACCTTGTCTTAACTGGCTAGGGTAGACTCTAGCCTTGCTTTTACTGGTTGGGCATCATATCACCTTGCCTTAAATGGCTAGGGTAGACTCTAGCCTTGCCTTCACTGGCTGAGCATCATTCCACATTATTATTAACCTGCTGCATCACCCATTGATAAAAAGTAAGTCGACTTCGATAATCCTTAGCCGATAAAGCTTGGTTCAAAGATATATGATACTGATGGTATTTTAAATTTTATAGATACCTGCTAACTGCTGATTTTGTTACACCAAGCTCTCGTATAATTTGACGTAAACTTATCTAAGGATCCAGATGCACCATAGCTAATACCGCAATCATTTAAGGATGATTAACATAATCTTCTATTAACCTCCTATCACGAGCAATCTTACCTTGTCTGCCAAGCAACTCAATATTACGAATAACAGTGTCATTAAGATGACGTCTTTCTAGCAGCATACAAAATTGAAGCTTGAACGTAGTTTCGTCGACATTCTCCTAAGACAAGGAGAATATTGACAATTTCATTAGCTGTGTAGTCAGGCATAATGAGAAAATGTCCAAATAAAAAATAAAACTTAAATTAAAACAAACCCAATTTGAAAAATAAACAACCAAATAAATTCTTTCTTTAATTAAATAAATAACGATTTTTTTTAAGGATAAGAGGATTTTAAGAAACTTGGAATTTTTCAAAATGATGCCTTAATTTTGCATTCAAATAAACTTAGACTGAATGACACGGTTGATTTAAATTAGTAATATATTCAAAGATCACTATATGGCCACTATTATTCAGAAACTACTATATGGCAACTAAATTCTAAATCAAAAAACTTACCAAAAAAGAATTCATTTACGTTTCTAGAATGATTGTAAGAAACTATGTTATTCATCGAAGGTGTTTGCCGACTATCAGAATGTTAAATTAGGGCAAAAATAATACAAAATCCGAGATTATCAAACTTCTTTTATTATTAGTAAAATGTGTGATAGTTTACTTTAGTGTTAACAAAGTAATTTTTTATTGGTTCTAAAAATGTCTACTTTTGTGCTAAATAAAGTTTATTTGTTAAGAATTTTATTGCACTATTTTATCTAAAAGAAATCTGCAGCTAAGGTACACAGAATTCTTGTTGAGACTTACAGTGACAATACTCTGTCGGATACGACATGCAGAGACTGGTTTCGACGCTTCAAAAATAATGATTTCGAACTTGAGGATGAAGAATGTTCCGGCCAACCGAATAAATTTGAAGATAAAGAATTGGAAAAATTACTTGATTAAATTGATGCCACACGCTAGCAAAACTTGGAAAAATATTACAAGAATATGAGTCAACAGTTTCAAAACATTCAGAAGTGTTAGAAATGATCCAGAAGCAAAGACATTTGGTGCCGTATGAATTGAAGCCGAGAGATATCGAGCAGCATTATCTTACGTGTGAACTACTGCTTCAACAGCAGAAAAGAAAACGTTTTTTGCACCGTATCGTGACTGGCGATGAAAAGTGTATACACTTGGATAATCCAAAGCGTAGAGAATCGTGGGGTAAGCCTAGCCATGCATCAACATATTCCGCAATACCAAATATTTATGGTTTCAAGACGCTTCTTCTCTGCATTTGGTGGAAGTGTCGTTTATTATGAGCTGCTCAATCTAAATAAGACTGTCACGCAAGATCGCTATCGACTTTAATTAATACGTTTAAGTCGAGCCCTAAAAGGAAAACGGCCGCTATACAAGCAGAAACATGAAAAAGTAATTCTGTTATATGATAACACTATGCCTCGTGTTTCAAAAACAGTAAATACCTACCTGGAAACGCTTCAATAGAACGTTTTACCTTGTCCGCCGTATTCACCTGACATAGCCTCTTCCAATTTTTACCTATTCCGTTCGATACCACATAGTCTGGCTGAGCAGTGCTTCCATTCTTACAAAGATACTAAAGAATAGATCGGTTCTTGGATAGCCTCAAAAGACATATCGTTTTTCCGACGCGGAATTCATATATTGCCAGAAAGATAGAAGAAAGTGATCTCTAGTGACGGGCAATACTTTGAGTAAAATGTTTTTGTGCCTTGCATTTTAAATGAAGCTTTCATTTTGTAAAAAATACAGTAAGAACTTATTTATAGTCCTAATATATATATTGTATATATATATATATATATGCACAGTGTGTCCTATGGAAAACGGAACTTCTTCAAAATAAAGACAAAAACTCAATATTTCGGCAAATCTCATTTATTTTATTCAAAATAGTCTTCTTCCGCATCAATACAACGTTTTACACGATCAATTAACATATCGAATGAGTTTTTGAGATCATTTTTATCCATCGACTTTAGTATGTCGGTCGTCGCTCTTCGGGTGGCCTCTACGTCGGCATAACGTTTTCCTTTCATAGGCAAGTGCAATTTGGAGAACAAGTAGAAGTAGCACGGAGCCAAATCCGGCAAGTACGGTGGATGGTTGATAATTAAAATGGAATTTTCGATCGAAAAATCCGTGATCAAGTTCGATCGATGAGACGGAGCATTATCATGCAACAAACGCCAGCTCCCTTTTTCACGGTATTGTGGCCGCACACGACGAATACAGCTAAGCAAACGCTTCATAACACCAAGATAAATACAGCAGTAATCGTTTGACCAGGTGGAACAAATTCACGATGAATAATACCCTCCGAATCGTAGAAACAAATCAACATTTTCTTCACTTTTGACTTTTCAAGACGACTTTTTTTCGGATTGGGCTCGGTTGGGTGCTTCCATTCAGCACTTTGACGCTTGGTTTCGGGATCATATTAAAAATACCATGTCTCGTCACCAGTCACAATTAAATATTTCAAGTTCGGGTCCTTTTTTGACTCTTTAATCAAATCCTTACAATGTTGAATTCGGAGCAATTTTTCGTAGTCGGTCAATTTGTGTGGAACAAAGCGTGCACACATCTTCCGTAGATTCTAATGATCGGTCAAAATGCGATGAATTGAATTTTTGGACATATTCAATTCCATTTCCATGTATCGCAATGAAGATTTTGGCTCATTTCTTATAAATTCTGGCACTTTTTTAATGTTACTTTGAATAACCACGGTATTCAAAGGACCTGGATGTTCGTCGTCCTGAATGTCTTCACGACCTTCCTGGAACCGCTTATACCACTCATACACTCTGGTACGGGATAGAGAATTATCGCCATAAACTTGTTTTAGCAAATTATGCGTCTTAGTAAAGGACTTACCAAGTTTAAAACAGAATTTAATATTTGCTCTTTGTTCGAAGTTCATTTTTCGACCGATGCCACAAACACACTGTCACTTTGAGCGCGATATTTTGGTTTCCATTGAACCAAATGTCATACAATTTTGACAGGATGTCAGTTTAGAATGGACCTTTCTATTGCTAACATTCACCAATAGGTGGCGCCAATATAAATCGATGTTTTGAAAAAGTTCTGTTTTCCATGGGACACACTGTGTATATGTATATATATATATATATATATATTAAACATTTAACAAATAAATAATTTAGTCAATTATCTAAACTTTTTCTTTTTTAATATTTTGTATTAAAAGTTTTTGTTTATTTTTTTAATTTATTTGGTGCACAACTAAGTTCTTGCTGTTTTTCTTGATGAAAATGCAACTTTATTGTAAAAATATGGTTACAAATGGATCATTCAAAGTATTTTTATCGCTAGCTACAACTACTTGCCATTTTTCGGCAGAGCTTGAATACCGTTACGGTAAAAGTGTTTGTCTTTTAAAGCTATCCACAAATTAAGCTAATTTTTGATATCTCCATATAAGCGAAATCGCTGATTAGCCAGACTACGTACCATTAAACGGAACAAGTGATAATCGGACGGGGCAATATCTCAGGAATATGGTCGGTGGGGTAAAACTTCCCATTTGAGCATTTCCAAGTACGTTTTTACGGGTCCGGCAACGTGAGGCCTAGCGTTGTCATGCAGTAGAATCATTTTTTTGTGCTTCTGCACGTATTGTGGCCGTTTTTCGCGTAGTGCTTTTAATAGTTTCATTTGGTTTTAACAGCTTTTAAAAAATAACACCAATCTGGTCCCACCAAATATATAGCAAAATCTTTGCAACATAAATATTTGGCTGAGCCGACCACGTAGAAGCATGAACGCGCAGTCCCCATGACTTTCTTCTCCTTGGTTTGCTATAATGAATCCATTTTTCATTAGCTGTCACGATGTGATGAAGAAAACCTTTCCTTCTTTGCCGCTGGAGCAGTTGTTCACGGGCAAGAAAACGACGCTCAACATTCCTTGGTTTCAAATTATAAGGAACCCAAGTTCCTTGCTTTTGAATTATTCTTAACGCATGTAATCGTTTGGGAATAGCTTAGTGAATAACTGCTAATACTGAAGCAAGCTTATTTTCCATAGAACTTATTTGGCATGGATTCGCGTCATGCAATATCTTTAATTTAGCGTCTTCGAAAGTTTTTGGCCTTCCTTTATGCAGACGGTTGTCAATATTAGAATCACCGTCCTTGAAGTGACGAGACCAATCACGGCACGTTGTTTTACTTAGAGCAGCATCTTCGTAAACGTTTTGGAGCTCCCGATGTGCTTTAGCCGCTGTTTTCTTTGAATGAAAGAAGAAAAGCAGCACTTCCAGCAAATGACAATTATTTGGCACAACATGAGACATTTTTACGCAACCAAAAGTATATGACGCCAAGATAAAATCACTAATTTGTCAATGTGATTTGTTTGCTATATGTCTAACCTTGCTTAATGACGTTTTAAATGTCAAAATCGACCAGCACTTACTACAGGGGCCCTCTATTAATAAACAGCGGGAACTAAGTTGCACACCTTATATAATATTAATTTCATCCTTACTAAGATACGTTTGATACGTAAACTCGACTGTCGTTCTGGATGAAAGATGATAAATGACGTTCGATAAAACTGGCTCGAAAAACACTGTTAGCTCAAATCTCTAGCTCATGCTCGAAAAACTCTGCGACACACACACACACAATATGTTCGGTCATAAGCTTAGAAAAATAGTTGCATCCAGTGCAACTCACTTCGCTGTATGAGAATTCAAACATTCGCTGCAAATCCTCACTCGGAAACTCGCTAGTATGTCTATCAGTTTGCTAAATAATCAAAAAATTGCGTGAATGGTACGCGTGGCACGGCTCACATGAATTTGCATTATATGAATGTGGCGTAACAATTTTGAATACTATGGCGGCTCAACCGAAGACGACTAACAGTGGATATATCGCAAGATGGCTCGACGCCAACTTTTTACTTGACGGGGAGAGAGGCTTTCTTCTCCATTTAGTTCTTCAATATTCCATTTCTTTATTGCGGCACGCGCGTTGCAGCAAGGCCTGCTAGACTACAACGCGTTCGACATAAGTGCCGTGCCCGCCGCTCTTCTCTTCTGCTCTAGCTAACAAATCTTCCATCTTCGTTCTACTTACAGCTATAGCTCCAAGTTACTCCAAACTTTAATAAGGTTTTTTTCCAAATGCGTGACTGGTGCAGTCGGCAGCTTTCCCCTTGAATAATCTTCTGCACTCTCATTGTATTGAGCGGTAAAGTTTTAGATGGGCACGTGCTTTCTTAAAATATTAGCTTTTTAGCGAAACTGTGCAACTCTTATTTCTACAGGCTGTCTTTCCTTCAACAAGCCAACTGAGCAGTTCTTGGAGTTACACTATGAGTCTTTCAACAGCTGTTTATCTATTAAAGATTATTACTCTTACTTGTCTCGAGTTCATCCGCTGTTAGTGCATCTTTAAGCTATAGCTAAAGTTACAGAATTATATTTATTGGGCTATTCGATGACTGCTTGAGCTGTCCAACTCAAGCAACTTCCTCATACTTGGTTTTAGAGCTCGAAGGGAAGAATAAAATATTTTTAGAGTAGCTTGAGGGAAAAGGAAACAGTATAGTATGTGTGCTTTTAACTTCTGTGTTGTTTTTATCTATTATTCTTCTCAACTGTCTTGGGCTACTAATCAATGTTTTAGTAACAGGCAGAAAATTCTGACCTGTTAGAATATATAAAACACTTTTAACGAATGAAAATATTTTATCCTTGGTGTGTATGTTTTTATATTTATATATTGTCTCTTCGTATTTTTGTGGAAAGGCATTACTGTTTCAATTGAATAATATTTGCAAAAATAACTATTATTTCGTGATCGAGCGTGAAAACATTTTTGATTGAAATTATTTTACGTAGTGTACGAAAGTATGTCTCAAGAGGTATTTTTGGAAATCGCAGTTTTCATTTTTATAATTAAATATTGTGGTCCTTATATTATATTAGTGTAATATTATTTAATGTATGGCTATTTTGAAAACTAGATTAAAACAACTAACAACTTATTTACCGAGATTTTTCGAATGACCTATTAATCATTTTGTAGCGCTACCTGTTTAATGCATCGGTGAGCGAGGGTGTTACATGCGGGGGAGCACGCATACACTAAAATTTTAATATTTACTACTGTTATCAAAAAGTAAGGTGGATTTGCTTCTAAAATGTAAATTCTTTATTTATTCTTCCAAATCAATTTCATCCCCTTTGAAGTTATCCCCATCCGATAAAACGCACTTTTGCCAATGCTTTTTCCAGTCCTCGAAATAGTCAGAATAGTTTTTTTCCGGTATAGCCTTCAAGACCTTCTTCGATTTGGTTTGTATCTCCTTAATCGTGTCAAAACGGTGTCCCCGCATTGGCCTTTTGAGTTTGCTGAATAGCCAGAAGCCGCACGGAGCCAAATCAGGCGAATACGGTGGTTTCGGAACGATATGAGTCGAGTTTTTGGCAAAAAAGTCGCGAAGAACCAATGCAGTATGACATGGTGCATTATCGTGATGAAGGAACCAAGAGTTGTTTGTCCATAATTCCGGCCGTTTACGACGAATAGCTTAACGCAAACGACGCATAACGCTCAAATAATATTTTTTGTTGACAGTTTGGCCCGGCAGAAGGAATTCATAGTGCACCACACAACGATAATCAAAGAAAACTGTCAACATGACCTTGATTTTCGATCGACTTTGCCGTGGTCTTTTCGGTCTTGCTTCACCATTTGCACAATAATTGCTAGATTGGTCGGTGGTTTTAGGGTCGTATACGTAAATCCAAGTCTCGTCTCCAATAATGATGCATTTCAAGTGGTCCTGATAGTCAGGAAGCAAAGTTTCACACACATCAACGCGACGCTTTTTTTCCAAAAATTGAGCGATTGTGGCACCAATCGAGACTTGACGCGTTTGAGACACAAAACATCCTTCAAAATGTTTTGGGCCGAGCCAAATGATATTCCAACACTATCAGCGAGGTCTCTAATTGTCAATCGACGATTTTCAAGCACCAAATTTTTGATTTTTTGGACGTGGCCCTCGTCGGTAGACATTGATGGTCGTCCAGAGCGCGGTTCGTCTTCAACGCGTTCTTGGCCCGCTTCGAACTCATTGTACCACTTATA
Source organism: Chalcis sispes (assembly GCA_949987625.1). Taxonomy (NCBI): domain Eukaryota; kingdom Metazoa; phylum Arthropoda; class Insecta; order Hymenoptera; family Chalcididae; genus Chalcis; species Chalcis sispes. Next base: position 21,807,555 of record OX465098.1, on the reverse strand, counting down.
AACGTTTTTTTGTGCCATAGTTTGATCACCAAAGGCCTTTCGCAACATTTTCAACGTGTCCGCACAAGAATATTCGTTCCGCAAACAAAATTTGATGCAAGTTCTTTGCTCAACAAAATCACCCATTGTAAAAATCGAAAAATTTACTTTTGGTTGTTTACAAAAACACGTGTAACTCGGAAATAATTAAGCCTTTTGACAAACAGACGCTTGGAAAATGTTATAGACAGTCCTACCAATCTAGCAAAAAAAATTTACCTGCCTTCCTAATTCCTGGGAGTTTTAAATGACAATTTTAACCTTACTTCTTGATCACAGTAGTATTATAATGCGGGACCCACTAATCCATCCCGTACGGACTCGCTCGTGCATGGCGAACTGAAAATGATCCTATTGTTACGATTTACGGGAATTCCCGAAGACACGTCTGCACCATCGGTTCGGGAGCACCCGAACATGGCAAGGGAGACATTTTAATAAATATAAATACATTGAGATAATAATTCTTATCTGCGACTAGCAGTTGTTTCTGGACCCTAGAACTCCACTTTTGATCCCCGCGTGAAAGAAAGATAAGTTGGAGTAATCGAATGAAAAATACCAATCTCCTCTTTACGGATTCTCTTTATTTTACAAATATATTTATCTATACTATTCGCTTTACACTTTAAATCACTGCACTGTCACACAGCACAGCACACCTTTAACACACCAAAAATCTACGAAAAAGACTGATACAACAAAAAAATTGATCACTTGATCGATGTCCAAATCGAAAAGAAAAACTCTCTCCGAAAAACTATCAAACTTTTTCTTAGGCTCGCTCTTCCTAAAAACTAAATGGTCCTTAAACGTTTTAGAGTCTACCCAAAGCTTGCATTTGGAGTGTAGTGTCTTGGCATATTCTTGGTTTTTTCCTGAGCGGCCTTTGAAATCTTTCGGAGATCAGCAAAGATGACGCGGTATATCATTTTACTTTCTCGCAAAGCCTTAATAGCGTCTTTAGCATTATTATATTGTACGTATCCGCAAGTGGATTGTTGCTTAATATTTCGGATAATCTTGATAAAATCCAATAGTCCAAATATCCCAAAGTCATTAAAAAGTTCTTCAGTTATTAGGTTGCTGCAGATGAAATGGCCGATTTAGCAATGACACAAAGTTGGCTGCAATTCTAGTGTATTATGTTGGCACAAGACGGCGCAAATGATATGACATATTAAAGTATAAATACTGCTACCTTGGTTTATGGAATCATTTTTGTTTTGCACTTCATAGTGATCGTAATAACAAAAAGAGAAAGTGAACATGGAAGTGAATCAAAAACGGCTACTTTTACTATACGAATTTAAATTAGAGCACAACGCAACGGAAGCAACGAGGAATATCAACAGCGCATTTGAGCCTGATACAGTTAGCGAACGAACCACTCGGCGGTGGTTCGAAAAATTTCGATCCGGGGATATGGACCTTGAAAATGAGCCACGTGGACACTTAGGACCATCGATCGATAACGACGAGCTGCGTGCATTAGTGGAGTCTGACCCCCGCCAAACCATAAGGGATCTTGCCGAGAAATTAGGCGTTCACAATTTGACAGTTTACCGCCACTTGCAACAACTTGGAAAAGTGAAAAAGCTTGACAAATGGGTTCCGCAAGATCTTACCGAGCAAAACATGACGTGTTGAATGGAGATTTCAAGTTGTCTTCTCTCCCGCAACAAAAAGGAACCGTTCGTGCACCGAATTGTGACCTGCGATGAAAAATGGATTTTATACGATAATCGTCGCCGATCGGCCCAATAGCTAGATGCCGATGAAGCGCCAAGACACATGCCGAAACTAAGCCTTCATCCAAAGAAAATAATGGTCACTGTTTGGTGGTTTGTAGCTGGAGTTATCCACTATTCGTCCCTGCAACCTGGCGAAACCATCAATGCTGAGAAATACTGGGCTCAAGTGGATAAAATGCATCAAAAATTGATAGTTTAACGACCTAAGCTTGTCAACAGGAGTGGAGTGATACTGTCTTACGATAACGCTTGACCTCATGTATCGAGAACAACGGTCCAAAAATTAAACGAGTTGTGCTATGGGACTCTTCCTCACCCTCCATATTCGCCAGACCTCTCACCGATAGATTACTATTTCTTTAAAAATTTGGATCACTTTTTGACAGAAAAAAGATTTAATAATGAAGCTGCTGTCAAAAATGCCTTTGAGGAGTTTCTTCAAACCAGAAACTCGGACTTCTACAAAACTGGAATAAATCTACTTTTATCTCGTTGGGAAAAGTGTGTTGCATCTATTGGTACCTATTTTGATTAAATTAATTGTCTTTATAAAAAGTTTCAGCTGTTAAAATTTATTACTAAATCGGCCATTTCATCTACAGCAACCTAATATATTTCTCGTTAATTTGCAGAATAGTCTAGTTCCTGAGGGTCTGGTGGATATGGTCTTTGATTTCGCCTTGTCCGCATTTTAAGTAGCATTCGACTTTTTTCTTCTTTGTTTAAATACTTCACTTCTAGTATTTCTACTAAGTCCCCATTTCCATTTAAGTGAATGTCTAGGCTTCTTATTGGTCCTATTTCTTCAGCTTTTCCTATAGTGCCGGATAAAGATGTAATGCGAGGGTCATAAAATACTAAGTTACTTTCGCTCTCTGGACTTTGGTCCCTTTGATTCAGCATCGATTAGCCATACTTTTATTCGTATTAATTTTCTGGAATGTATAATTAAGGATTAGGCTTTATACAAATTTGGGTTCTGAACTACTAGGCTTATTGGTAACATAAGGCTTTTCTAAAATTTAAAGTTAAAGATTGTATTTTATTCATATTTGGGTTCTGAATAACTAGGCTTATAAGTAGGATAAGGTTTAATCATGGTTTTAATCATTGTTTTACGGAAACATTTTCGTTGGGTCTTGGTTCTCTCATATGGAACGGTTTACATTTTAGGGTCTAAGATTGAGGGTTAGTTTGTGTCTGGAACTTGAATGGTCAGTGTTTGTGGATAGGGCAGGGATTGTGGTTGCGATAATGGTTAGTTCATGAGTCTTCTAGGAACTAGGATGCGTTCCTGTAGTTGCATCATACTGGATTGTTGATTGGTTTTGCATTTCAATTGAGCGTAGTAATATTTCCTGTAAAGGATGTGTTTGGTTCGTATCGGAAATTACGTCGACTTTGCGGTTGATCTAGCTATGATAATGCATCATCATCCTAGTATAACACTTCCAGGCTGTGAAGATGAACGCCGTGGTGATTATGATTTGACCCAGAGCTCCGCCGTATATTAAGTAATGAGTATTGGAGATGCTTCTGTTGTGATATCTGACCCTATCTGTTCTAAGCAATGAGTAATTTTGTGTAACGATTCCTCACGGTTTTTCTATCCTTTAATATCTGGTGCAGATGCGCTCGATTTATTCATTATTTTTTGATGGTAGTTTTGTAAGTCGGGGTAAACTTCCTCCATGCTAAGTGTTATCTTTAGTTTGTATGGACATTGAAGGTTGTTCTGCTGGTTTCCCTCACTAATAAGGAGATATTCATTGGTCTTGCATATACAGCCGGGTGCCATTCTTAAAATTTTCGCAGCATTGAGATGTATATTTTGGTCAGGTAGTTCAAGGCAGATTAGGTGTAAGGTTTCCTTTTGTACTAGGAAATAGAGCTAGGATCCATCAGCATTTACGTAACTTCATTGAGTGATATGATTGGGGCTTATGGTTATATCACAGGTCTTCAATACCTGTACATTCGGCCTTAACAACATTGATACTTCACAATCTTCTTAATTAGTGGTTTCGGTCGAAGGTCCGTTGACCGAGCATATGTTGGCATAATGAGTGCGTTGGCGGTCTTGTAAGTCTTTAGTATATATTTTCATGTATTGCCTTCGATCAGCGATAATGTTTAGGTATCTGTGACTTGGCTTTATGTATTTGGTTTTTATTGAATAATTATTCATAGCTTGCGGTACAGCTGAAGGATGTAGTCTGTAGAGATTGTAAGGTACTTGTTCTACTAAAGGATGGTGCATTATATTGGCCAATTAGTAGCCTCCTATTGTTGTATACTGCGTCTACTTGTGCAATTTTGGCGACTTCTTCTACTTGTCAATGTTGAATCGGTATTAGAAATTCTAGTACTTCGGTTGCCTTTTCTATATCGTTTGTCAATCGCTTTAATATGTCTTTATTTAGGAAAGAAGGTTTTACTTCTTGTTCCTTCAGTCTTTATATGATTTGTAAAATCCGCCGATTACTTTCGATGAGATGCTGCATTGCGACGTCTATCTTGCGGGCGTAGATAGTCAAAGTGATAAAATATCGCAAGTTATTTTCTTCACTGACTTTGAATTGGAATTTTCAGTTCAAGCCCTTTTTCTGTTGGTTTATTACCTCAGCGTGGGCTTTCGTAGTATTATATAGCTCATCTTGAGACTTGACTATTAGGTGTTCTCTTTCATCTGCTAATTGCACCAATTCTCTTTGGCCGTGACTAGTTCGAATAGGCTTCTACCGAGGCTTCCAATGAATCCTAACGGCACTATTCTACTGTACCTCATACTTCCTAGAACTTTTATAGAGTCCTCCAAGAATTGTTCCACATTATAGAGTGTAGATTTTATCTCCGACTGTATTTGGTCTAGAGTTTTTTGTCTCGCTTCTACCAGATCTGTGCCAAGCATAAACTGGCAGTTATTTTCTTCCTTGAGAGTAGTGCAATTAGCGAGTAAAATTTGGTAACTTTTAATTGATCCATAGATTTCCATAAAATTTCTTATATTCACATAAACAGTTACTTCTTAAGCAGCTCTTTTTAATCGCACTACTGCAATACGCTCGTAGTATATTCCCAGGTTTCTTTTGATTGGTTATATTTCAAAATTCTTTCCCGCAACGCCCAAAGAAATTCCGAAGTTTAGCATTACCACGTAAATAAAATGGATGGGCTTGGTCATCGTTTCCTGAAACGGTTACTCCTTTTAGTTAAGGGCTAACTTAGATTGATTTATATTTACTCACTATTTCAACTTTTTCTAAAGGTCTGACTAAACTACTTCTAAAGGTCTAAAAAAAATCTGACATTATGAAAATCGCCGAAATCACGTTTTGATGTTCACAAAAATGATTGTCACTTGCAACCTAATGAATATATTGACATGAAATTTGAAACAGATGTCTCTCACAGTGCTAACAATTAAAAAAAAAGTTTTGTCAAATCGATAAACCTGCGAAATTTAAATGGAAAATTGGTCTAACTTTTTGATAATAGTAGTATATGGCCGATACTTGCAAGACCAAATAACAAGACCAACCTACAATTAAGTTCGGGACCGTAAACCCACCAGTTTTAAACCAAAATGGTGAAGAAGGGCCGACTAATACTACACAAAGAACCGATGAAAACACAGATGAATCTATCCAAGCTCTAGTCATAACGGCGGCATCAAGCATTAACGCCTTGTCATAAGAATAAAATGCGCGTTAACGCGTCCGTAGAATACCATTTAAATTATTAAGAGGAAGAAAGCATCTTTGACTGTCTAAAAACAGCATTCATGCACGGCTGAAACATATAATCCAATAATATTATACTATCTGGTATTCGCCGAAGACATTTCTTGACGTCTCGGAGACGTCAAAGTCTCCCATGGCACATGAAATACATGACGCCTCAGAGACGTCATTGGTCGCCGTTATCTCATATAACAAAGCACTTGTAATAAGTGAGGATGTTATGTATTTCATACCGTTCTAATGGATAAATAACCAACATAGGTGAGAGTCCACAAGGATATATAACACAAGAGACCTTCGCACGGAGCACAATGACTTATCCGAAATATTCATAAGTAAATTATTCATAGGAAACCAAGAAGATCTGGACCAGTCAACCATCAATGAAGAGAAATTCAAACATAAATATATACTTAAAAGAAGAACCAAGCAAGTACTATAGATAAGAACTCAACCCAGTGAGTTTAAGGAAGGATATTTGTCTAAGTTAGAACTCAAAAACGACCGAATATACTACATGGGCTGGAAAGTCCCGGAATTTTTCAATAGGTGACGCCACTAGAAAATAAACAGGATTCATTTTAAGAGGTTCATCTGTCACTAGGTAACTAGGTAGTTTATGTGTAAAGTTTTATGACATTTCGTTTATTTTTTTTTACAAGCTACAGTCGTTTAAGTTTTGCTATCTTCGCTTTCGTGAAGAAAATGGAAAAACAGAAATATCGCATCTTGATCAAAGATAGTTTTTTGATGGGAAAAACTCCTAAACTATCAATGAAATGGTTAAAGAAATGTTATCCCACATCTGCTCCTTCGAGAACAACAGTTTATCGGTGGTTTAGTAAATTTAAAATGGGTCGTACAAACACCGAAGACGCACCTCACTCTGGAATGCCACAAGAGGCTACCAATATAGAAATCGTAAAGTAAGTGCATCAAATCAGTTTAAATGATCGTAAAGTGAAGTTGCGCGAGATAGCTGAGGCCGCTGGCATCTCAAAAGAACAGGTGGGATATATTTCGCACGATGTTTTGGACATGAAAAAGCTATCCGCGCGATGGATGCCACCTTTGCTGACCGTCGACCAAAAACAGCAGCGCGTTACTGATTTAACGGCCGGTTTGGCGTTATTGCAGCGTAATCGAGTGGATTTTTTTCGACGTTTTGTAACGATAAATAAAACGTGGATCTATTACCATATGCTTGAGTCCAACAGGCAGCCTGCAGAGTGGCTGAAAGGCCACGAAAGCTAACCAAAGCGGCCAGAAGAGTAACGCTCGGCCGAGAAGGTTTTGGCCTCCTGTTTTTGGGATGTGCATAGCATAATCTTCATCGATTACCTGCAGGAGGAAAAAACAATTACCGGAGAGCATTATGCAGTGTTATTAGACAAACTGAACGACGAAATAAAGAAAAACGTCCCCATATAGCAAAGAAGAAAGTTCTGTACCATCACGATAACGCACCGTCACACACGTACTTGAAAGCGAAGGCCAAATTGGACTAATTACGATTCGAATTGGTTGCTCACCCATCGTATTTTCTAGATTTGGCCCCTAGTGATTATTATCTGTTTCCAAATCTCAAGCGGTGGCTCTAGGAAAAGAGATTCACATCGAATAAGGAAGTCATCACAGAAACCAAGGCGTATTTAGAAGGCTTGGACGATTCGTACTACAGAAACGGCATTTAAATGTTGAAAAATCGCTATACTTAATGTATCGTCCTCGAAGGCAACTATGTTGAGGAATAAATACAATATCACCCAAAATACGCTTGTTTTTATTAAAAATCCCGGGACTTTTCAGCTCACGTGTAGTATATAGGAGATGGAATAGTACAAAATGACTATAATACTTGTCGAGTGATGGCAATAAACACTTTGGAAGAAGACATCTGTGCAAATAAGGACCCTGTGAAAATTCGATCTTTTAAATGTTACCCCTGAATTTAACCCTGATACCGACACTGAGCCGGAACCTCCACCCAATAGTATAACTCAATAATGGAAACGAACGTATTTACTCAGAACTTTAATTCGGTTAGGTCACCTTAACCAAGGGGAGAAGGACAGTATGAATCGGATAATATACGAGTACTGCAATGCATTTTTGCTGCCAGGGGATCCCATTACTTTTACTAATCAAGTGTAACATGAGATCTCACTAGAAAATAACGTACCAGTGCATACTAAGCAATATAGACATTCCCCAAAATATAGAGAAGTTATATGAATAATGAATGAGGAAAAAACTAAGGGATGCTCCTCTCCGACTTGTGTCGTTCCAAAACGATCGGACAGTCGTGGTAGCCCCCGTTGGAGAATGGTTATTGACTTTAGGAAGCTAAATAAAAAAACTATTGGGGATGCATACCCTCGTGCCCATTATACCAGATATTTTAGATAAATTAGAAGGAGCAAGTTATTTTACATGGTTTTATCCAGCTAGCAGATTTCAACCCATGAAACCAGAAGATAAATAGAAGACCGCCTTTACTACCCCGAATGGACATTATCAATACGTTCATATGCCAAAGGGATTAAAAAATACACCTGCTACTTTTCAGAGGCTAGTATATAATGTCTTCGAAGGACTTTAAAACACCGAAATGTTGGTATATCTCAATGATATAATAGTATATGGGAGGGATTTGCAGGACGACTTTCAGAGAAGTAAGACGACTTTAAGATCGGCTAAGAGACGCTAGACTGTTGCTACAACCCGATAAGATTAAATTTTTACAGCAGGAAGTTTCGTTCCTAGGACATGTCATCAGCAAAAGAGGGATTCAACAAGATTCCTAAAAGATTTCGGCAGTAAAAGAATTCTCCAAGCCAACTACCATAAAAATATTCAGCAATTCTTGGGACTGTTGGGATACTATCGGAGATTCATAAAAAATTTCTCAAAAATAGCAAAGCCGCTAACTGATCTTTGAAGAAAGACCAGCAGAGTAGCGGTTAAAAACACAACAAGATGAAAATTTTAAAACACTAAAGAAACGTTTACTAGTATGTGAGAGCCCTATTTTAATATATCCAAACTTTGGCGAAGAATTTATTCTGACGACTGATGCATCTGACCATGCAATTATAGCTCTACTAGGCCAAGAACAGAACGGATTCGATCATTCTGTAGCATATTTATCGAGAACCTTAAATAAAGCCGAAAGAAATAATAGTACTACAGAAAAATAATGTTTAGCCGCGTTTTATGCCATGCATCAATTTCGACTATACCTATTGTGAAGAAAATTTGTTTTGCAAGCAAATCATAAATTACTGAACTGGATGCATAATAAAACCGACCCTAGGCAGCGACTAATGCGCTCAATGTTTAAATTTACAGGATGTCAATACACATTCAAGTATGAACCATGAATACGCAATCCAGTAATAAATGCAAGAAATCAATGATAAATTACCTCAGCTCAGAATACTAGTATTCAACGAAGTAGACTCGTAGCCAACGGAAGATAAAAAACCAAAAGTTCTAAGATTGACAAGCCGCTAGAACGAGCCTAGTACTTCGGCAATTTCTAAAGCATCAGGAAGTATCCGTAAGCCTTTACCTGGTAAAAAATTCGGTAATCCCGTACCTAGAGGTCCAATAATCTCTGATAAGCAACCTGATATACTCATGAAAATGTATGGATTAGCGAAGACCGCGAATGATGAGATGTCATCAGTCCAAGAATCATTATCGATAAGCCCACCTACGAAGACAGATATCAAAGCTTGTTCAGTAACGATAATAGAGTGTACAGACTCAATTTATACAAACACTTATGCAGATGCAATACTACCGCGAGCCGACCTTAGGAGAAGCGGGTTGTGGGAGGAGACCACAGATGATTTAGACCTTGATATCGATCCTCGGCATAACAAACCAAGACATAACTTACCAATTTGTGTCGAAGTAATCGCAGACTCGGAGAGTGAAACCAAGGAAGTCACAGTGGCAGAAAAGAACCCGGAACAAGAACACACTGACAACCAATAAAGATAACCTAAGGTTCAAAACAGCTAGCGTTAAGTGAAATGTTAAGTGGCATAAATACTAAAAATAAGGCAACAACGGAAGATAGGAGAAATTTTAACGAATCCTTAAAAAGGATTTATGATAGAATATACGAGGGCGGTCCGATAAGTACTTAGCCTCACCGCCCGATGGCGCCACTGTCGCAAGAGAAATTCACTATCGTGTAGTACATTCTCCTAGACGGCTACTGTCAAAATTTCAGCTGAATCTGACTCGTAGTTTGTTTTCACCGAGTGTGGAAGTGGGCGTGTCCACAGATTTTAGAAAAATGGAGAAAGAGCAATATTGGTCGGTGATCGATTCTTGTTTTTGGAAGAAAAATCGCGCGGCGAAATCAAAGAGCGCTTGGATGCTGTGTACGGTGACTCTGCTCCTGCGATGGCGACCGTAAAAAACTGATTTAACGAGTTTCAACGTGGTCTCACGTCGGTTTTGGATGAGCCACGCCTAGGTGCCCCGAAAACGGCTACCAAGGAGGATAACGTGACAAAAATCCACGATCTCGTATTCGCAGACCGCCGATTTAAGATGCGCGAGATAGCTGAGACAGTAGGCATCTAAAAAGACCGCGTGAATCATATCCTGCTTGCAATTTTGAGCATGAGAAAGCTGTCGGCACGATGGGTGCCGCGTTTGCTCACTCCGGACAACAAGCGCAACCGTGAGACCACTTTAGAGCAGTGTTTGACACCGTTTAAGCGCAATCTGAAGGAGTTTCTACGTCGTTTTATGACCGTCGATGAAACATGGGTCCACTGGTACATACCAGAGACCAAGGAACAGTCAAAACAGTGGACTTCACCCGGCGAACGTGCTCCGAAAAAAGCGAAGACTGTCCTATTGGCCGAAAAGGTGATGGCCAACGTTTTCTGAGATTCACAAGGTGTGATCTGCATCGACTACCTGGAAAAGGGCAAAACGGTCACAGGGCTCTACTACGATGTCTGGCTATTAAATAACGAGACTGCGCGCTAAGAGGGCGCCGTAGAGGGGTGGGGAAAAAAACGAGTAGTGCGTTAGGTATCTAGATATCCTGTCTATGCACGTACCAAAACACGTTCTCGTCACTATTATTGTATTTGTGCAGTAGCGGTTTGAAACGAACGTGTTTTTCTCTTGTGCCGAATACCGTGTGTGACGAAAAACAGGAGCAACGTATCAATCTCAAATTTTTCGTTAAATTGAAAAAAACTCCGGCTGAGTGCTGTAAATTGTTGCAAGAGGCCTATGGGGACAATCCTTTATCTCGTGCGCGTATTTTTGAGTAGTGTAAGCGCTTCAGTGAGGGCCGAGTGAGCACTGAAGATGACCAACGCCAAGGTCGCCCTGTCACTGTTTCAACTCCGAAAACAGTGACCAAAATCAACCAAATTGTGCGTGCAGATCGTCGAATGAGCATCCGGATGATTGCCGAGGCTGTAAACGCCGATAAAGAAACGGTTAGACAAATTTTACACAAGGAATTACACATGACAAAAGTCTGTGCGAAGTTGGTGCCAAAAAACCTGACTCCTGACCAAAAGCTCTTGCGTCAACAGGTCTGCTCAGATTTTCTTGAAAGGTTAAAAAAAGATTCCGGACTGATAAAAAACATTATTACTTGCGACGGAACGTAGATTTTTCAATAAGATGTTGAAACAAAGCGGCAATCGATGCATTGGAAGACGCCTTAATCGCCTAGAATCAAAAAAGCACGCATGTCCAAATTAAAATTCAAGGCAATGTTGATCGTTTTTTTCGACATTAATGGTATCGTGATGACTGAATGGGTTCCAGAAGGTCAGACTGTCAACTAGACTTACTATTTGTCAGTTTTGGCAACACTGCGAGAACGAATTTGTAAGAAACGGCCCGAGTTGTGGAAGAACAACTCATGGATTTTGCACCAGGACAACGCACCTGCCCATAACGCGCTATCTGTGAAGCAGTATTTGGCCGGTAAGCGCACTCCAGTGCTCGAACACGCGCCCTACTCGCCAGATTTGACACCGTGCGACTTTCTTTTGTTTTCGAAGATACAATTTGCTTTGAAAGGGACCCAAATTGAGTCGATGGAAGCGGTAAAGCAAAAACGGCAGAGCTCCTAAAGGCCCTCACCAAAGAAGACTTCCAGCACTGCTGCGATCAATGGAAAAAACGTATGGAAAGGTGTGTGGCGAGGGAAGGGAAGTATATTGAAGGGGAGCATTTGAATGTAGAATAATTTTTATAATAAAACCCTTTTTTGTAATCAGTCTCGTTATTTAATAGCCAGACCTCGTACATCGAATTATTGGTCCAATTCGACGCCAAATTGCAGGAACAAGGCCCCATTTGGTAAAGAATAAAGTGCTCTTTTAACATGACAACACACCGACTTAAATCTCAGCCGTTGCCACAGCCAAATTGGTTAAATTGGGGTACGAACTGCTACCATCCACCGTATTCTCCAGATTTGGCCCCGTGCGACTTCTTTTTGTTTCCAAATTTGAAAAAGTCACTCGCGGGACAGAAATTAGAGTCAAATAAGGAGGTAATCGCCGCTATGGACGCTTAATTTGCAGACCTCGAGAAAACTTATTTTTCAGACGGGTTAAAGAACTTGGAGCATTGCTGGGTCAAGTGTATCGAGCTAAGAGGACACTATGTTGAGAAATAAATAGCCAATTTTTCAAAATTTTTGTTTTTCTTTTGTAGGCTAAGTACTTATCAGACCGCCTATCGTAAATACATCACGACAAGGTCTAACCTATGAGAGAGACAATCTTGTATATTTTGGATCTAGTGATATCGAGAGCTTGAGATCTACAAGATTATCGGTTGACATCGGGGCAATAAATCCAATGTATTTGAAAAAGACAAGGCCAAAGGTGGGCCAAATCCTGCTTACACCATATTCCCTACAACTATAATATTAATATAAGGGATGACAATTCTATTTAATAAATCACATAATGGGGAACCAGAAAGATATTCATATATAATTTTATATATAACGTCGGGTATTTAATATTAATAATAACCGTAAACAATAAAACTTGAGTATAGATTAAGAATTGATTGTAAACACACAGACCACGCAGCGCGCCTGCTGTTTACCAGGACGGCAAACGTCTTTAAGGGGGGGGGGGATGTTAGGTGACGTAAAAATTAAAATCATTATATTATAATAAATTAAATTAAGGTCTTAAAATTTTGAATAAATTCATCAACCGATTAAACAGATTCATAATTATAAATAAATTGGTGATTAACTAGACTCGTAAAAGATATACCGGAAACCATATTTTATCTCATACTAATGAGAACCATAGAAAAAAATATGTTTAATGTAATGTTTAATAACATTGCGCGTTCTATTTGATGGAATGTGTCTAGATGACTGTGTGTTCGCTCCTATATAAAATGTGTGATGTTTGCAACAATACTGCAAGTTGATTCCTGTAGAGAGATCTAGGAGGTATGGAGAATAACATTTTTCTTGTAATCGGAGAATGGCAATCTTTCAATACACGTATAGAGAGTCGAGTAACCCAACTCTTAACGGCACACATACACTTGGAGAAATTAATGTAGCAAAGTAGCTTTTTTGTTGCAAGACGCGGGGAGGGCTCTACAAAGACTTATACTGATGCCTAGTAAGCAAACGTCTGCATGACGCATTCGCGGCTGAGTCTTTAAGTACTGAGAATGGAAGAGTGGGCCTGCGAGGTAGAGATTAAGTGCTTATCGGAGATAGTTCTTTGGGTGATCGTCAGGTCGTCCAGTAAACGAGAGTTTTTTCGTTTGTCAAATTAATAGAGTTTTTCTTTCGTAGATTGTCAATTTGTGCGTTCGTCAGTTCGTCGAATTAAATGTTTTTTTTTTTTTTTTTTGCCATTTGAGCGCTATTACTGCAACACGCTGAGTGAAAAGGTTAAGTATATTTTTTTTGTGAATCCAAGAGAATAAATTTGTATCTATTGGCGTGCCACCATCGCACAACTGAGGAATCCTTGATAAAAATATATTCATACAACCTTACACGTGTTTGATTGGCTGAAAGATATTAAAGCCTAGGGGGGTTGTTTTAGCAATCCATCGCAGTTACAAATAAGGTAAGGTTCAAATCACTAAAATGCATACCATGTTGCAATTGTTTCTATGTATCTACGAGCAGAGGCGTCGACTCGTCCGATCTCCATAAGTCATGGCAATAAGATCGTTTTCAGTTCGCGATGCGCGAGCGGGCCCGTACAGGACGGATTAGTGAGTCTCGCAATAAAATAAATATTAAAATATCATTGTGTGCGTGTTCCCTTTGCATGTAACAAAAATATAAAAAAACGTGAAAATATAGTACATTTGCAGAGGGTTCACAAAAAAGCCGTTTTGCGGTGATCACCGCTGCTCATGATTGGATCATCTGAAATAAAAAAAAAAAGAGGGAATCATTAGATAATTGTATAATACTCTGGTTGAACGCAAGCTTTTGAAAAATTTTCATTTTTCACAAAATGGCGGATGATAATAGTTTTGTGATGATTGATAACAAAATTGTTTTGACTAAAATTTTGCTCACATTTTTGACTATAAAAAAAAATATTCATCGCACAAATAAATCCTCCGTTCATACAAAGGGTTTATATATATAGAGAAAGTCTACAAAATTTCAAGTCGATAACTTCAGCCGTTTTCAAGCTACAGTGATCACCAGTTTCGAAAACATGGTTTCAAGAAAAACGCGTTTAAAGTTTTGAGAACGATTTACATACAGATAAAAATTTTTTTTTTAATTTACAGTAATTTGTCTGTTTCAGCACCATAAAATGTTCCTTCCTTTTATTTATTGGCGGCTTCAGTAGTAATTTTACGACGTCAGCGAGCTATTCTTGCTTCCCAAATGCTGTCTTATGGACGACGATTAGATGAGCCGATACGATTGCAATCTTCCTGCTTCGCGTATTCGTGTGCGTGTGGTGCCAATTTAATCCTCATCGCGAAATAATGGATAATAGCCCTTGTGTACTCTTATTGTGTAGGTAGCTGATTTGTTATTGCTGCAGATATTGTTAAGAAGTTTATAATTCTATAATCAATAGCTTCAGTTTTTGTAACGTTGTATTCATCTTCATGTTTCAATTTTTTGATCACGTACTAGCACCACCGTCGTCGGTCTTAACAGTTTTGGATTAAATGGGAAACAAAATAATAAAGATAACAATAGAGAAAAAGGAGTCTTAGGAAGTTATTGGCACGAGCTCGCGTTATTACCTTCTCAATATTTCAATCAACTACTTCTAAAGATTTACGTATCCTATTTATTCTTGAATGTTCTATTCTTTTTCCTATTACTATTTACGCGACAACTACAATTTTTAAATTATTTTTAATTTTGCTTAAGCAATAGGGTATTTTAGATATACTATTCCGCACAGCATGAAACCTTGCTGCAAGGTTTCTGCAAGGTTCCTGCAAGGTTTGAAAGGTTGCTGCAAGGTTGCACTGGAAAGTTATTGCAACCTTTATATGTCTCTTGCACAAATCCTTCAGCAAGGTTGCAGTGAAAAATTTCTGTAAGATTTCAATGCAAGTTTTCTACAAGGTTATAATGAAATATTGCTGCAAGTTTCCAATTTAAGATTTCTACAAGATGTCAATAAAATATTGCTGCAAGGTTGCGATGAGATACTGCTAGAAGTTTGCAATGAAATATATATGTAAGGAAGTTCATTTCCTCAGATTTATATTTAATAATATTTGAATATCAGCGCGCTCTCAAGCGAGTCGGTAAAGTAGCGCGCTGGATATGCGAATGAGCAGTGTGGGGACAGAAAGGGCAAAGGCAGTGAAATGGCAGAGAGTGCGAAGTTACGAGACAACAAATTTAACATTGTGCAAATTATCAAAATTTAGGGAAAAGAATAAACATCGAATGTAGTTTCTTTGTTTATTTCAGGCTAGTGATTCAGTGTAGATAGAGAATAACTTGTTTTCGTGATTCTTGATTTATTCAATACAGTAAAATAAATGTCAGAACTTTGTTTATTTCAGAGAAACAATCCGTGTTCAATTCATCCGACCCTTGGATGTTACAATAGAGTAAAACTCATATTAAATATATATAAATATATATATATATATATATATATATATATATATATATATTGTAACTAGGTGGCGGTTTTAGCGTTAACCGCCAAAGGAGCAGTTAGCTTCGAGAGACGCGCAATTCGCAAATGGTGCGAAAGTGCCCGTTGCGCCCCCTTTTTAGGTAGCTCAAGTCTCGGACGACTTTGCTCCTGGGTCCAGGCTCGAGAAGCTGTGCTACGGACCCAACTTACCCGTCACAACGCCGCGCAAACGTCGTTGCATGGCTCGTGTGACGTCCTCACCTGGCTAGTTGCATCTCGGAGAGGGCGGTATTCGGGAGGAGAGCTGATAGCTCCTCGTCACGCAAATAAGAAAGAAAAATCAAAAAATAATAAAAAGAAGGAATAAAAAAATTAAATAAATTTAATTTAAAAAAATCGTAACTAAAAAAGAAATTCTAAAGGAAAATGCGAAAGAAGGTTATCAGAAAGGAAATAGAAAAAAAAAAGAAAGAAAAAGAATTAGTTAAACAAATAAAATCATTTAATAAATTAACAATGACAATAACAAAAATTATAAAAAAAAAAATAAGAAGAAATTAAATTATAAATAAATATTATATTATAATTGAATACGCGCGAGAAGTGCAGGTAGCTAGGCGGGCTATAATACGCGTAAACGGCACCCGCGCGCAGCGTACTATACGAGTGCGAGAGACAAAGACCGTCTCTCGCACTACGCCTATAAAAGTAAGAGAAAGAGGCCTCTCTCACTCGCGCACGCCGTCTAACGTACGGGTGCGAGAGAGAAAGATATTCTCCCCCACAGAGCCCCTTGGAGCGAGAGAGAGAGAGCGCTCTCCCACTTTCGCGCGCCGCGTCTACTGCGAGTACGAGAGAGACAACGAGTCTCCCGTACTGCGCCGTAGGAGTGAGAGAGAAAGCGCTCTCCCTTTCTTGCGCGCCTAGCCTTACGCGAGTGCGAGAGAGAACGCAACTCTCTCGCACTGATCTTACTCGGGTGGGAGATAGAGGTTTCTCCCACTCGCGCGCGCGCTGTAAACGAGGTCTGGCTATTAAATAACGAGACTGGTTACGGAAAAGGGTTTTATTATAAAAATTATTTTACATTCGGATGCTCCCCTTCAATATACTCCCCTTCCCTCGTCACACACCTTTACATACGTTTTTTCCATTGATCGAAGCAGTGCTGGAAGTCTTCTTTGGTGAGGGCCTTTAGGAGCTCTGCCGTTTTTTGCTTTACCGCTTTCATCGACTCAAATCGGGTCCCTTTCAAAGCAGATTTTATCTTCGGAAATAAAAAAAAGTCGCACAGTGCCAAATCTGGCGAGTACGGCGCGTGTTCGAGCACTGGAGTGCGCTTACCGGCCAAATACTGCTTCACAGATAGCGCGTTATGGGCAGGTGCGTTGTTCTGGTGCAAAATCCACGAGTTGTTCTTCCACAACTCGGGCCGTTTCTTACAAACTCGCTCTCGCAGTGTTGCCAAAACAGACAAATAGTAAGTCTGGTTGACAGTCTGACCCTCTGGAACCCATTTAGTCATCACGATACCGTTAATTTTGAAAAAAACGGTCAACATTGCATTGAATTTGGTTGGTCATCTTCAGTGCTCACTCGGCCCTCACTGAAGCGCTTACACCACTCAAAAACACGCGCACGAGATAGAGAATTGTCCCTATAGGCCTCTTGCAACAATTTACAGCACTCAGTCGGAGTTTTTTTTAATGTAACGAGAAATTTGAGATTGATACGTTGCTCCTGTTTTTCGTCACACATGGTTTTCGGCACGAGAAAAAAACACGTTCGTTTCAAACCGCTACTGCACAAATACAATAATAGTGACGAGAACGTGTTTTGGTACGTGCATAGACAAGATATCTAGATACCCAACGCACTACTCGTTTTTTTCCCCACCCCTCTACGGCGCCCTCTAGGCGCGCAGTCTCGTTATTTAATAGCCAGACCTCGTATGCTGCGAGTGCGAGAGAGAAAGCGACTCTTCGGCACTGCTGCTACTAGAGTGAGAGAGATACCACTCTCTCACTCACGCGCGCTTATGCTTCTATAGTTGCGAGAGAGAACGCAACTCTCTCGCCCTGTATACGAGACTGAGAGAGATAGCGCTCTCTCACTCGCACGAACCGCGAAAAAATGAATTTACCGAAGGAAGGAGTAACCGGCGGAGGTTACTCCTACGCACAGAGAGATGAACGAAAGATGCACGTGCAAAGGTGTAGTTTTAAACTACTTACTTTTTTCGGCTGGCTAGCCTCGTACGCAACACGGAGAATAGGGGACGGTTTGGGCGAACAGGCAACGTGCCGTCGCCCTGAGCAGCCTTACTGTATTTTTTCGGTCGCCGGTGTTGGATGCCTTCGTTGTCGGCCGGTGAGTTTTCCCTTGGCCACGTGCGTAGCCGGTGCACGCCAAGCTGCAGCACTACACACTCTTTACGCGCGAGAAAAGCGCGTAACACAAAAAATAAGGATGCGGGAACAAAGGGACCTAGCGCGTCCCAAAATGGCGGATCACTATCGAAAAGAACTTTGTAATAATCGCGTATCAATAATGAAGGCGCGAGACGAAGTAAACCGAAAAATGCGGGAAGAAGCTAGCTTGCCTAGCCTGAACTCGCCTACCTTTTCTATACGGCACACGACTATACTATATATCGGCGTGTACCGTATTTCCCCGCCCAGGGCCGTCACGTTACCGAAATTAAACTCGGCTTGCGGTCCGCGGAATCGCATAATTTTTTAGTCGCAAATTGTCGTTAATATATTGTATACTTTAATATTTTACGAAAAATAAAAGTAGAACAATTTTTTGACCTACGGTGAGATCGAATCCGGATCCTTCGCATTATAAAGCAGATGTCCTAATCACTAAGCTATACGCACCACTTGTACGACTAAGATTAATATTTCAATTATTTGTTGGCGGATGTTGCGTGGTTTAAGTACTCAAGTGTTTGAACCAATTAAAACCGAGTTTAAAAAAAGAAAAATTTTCCTTGAAGTAAACTTTGTTTTTAAACTTAATAATTAACGTAAAAAAATATTTAAATTAAAATTGTATTTTAATTGTCTAAGAGTATAATGCTACTTTAGAGAATAGTAAATTTCTTTGAATGAATAATATCACTCTTAATACAATATAAATGCAGGCTTATGTAAATAATTATAATAAAGTGAGTTCAATTTAAATTTAAAAATCTTGTTATAAACAACTTATCAAGCGTAAAAGTCTTATGAGGACGGTGCAACATCTGCCAACTTATACCTGAAATTCATATCTAAAAATGTACGAGAGTTGCGTATAGCATAGTGTTCCAGGGCATCTGCTTTATAATGCCAAGGACCCAAGTTCGATTTCATTGTAGGTCAAGAAATTTTTCTGAGTTTTTTCCGTGAGATATTAACATATATAGTACTCGTATATAAACGACAATTTGCGACTAAATAAATAATCTTGCTGCAAGGTCGCTGCAACGTTTCGTGAAAATGTTTCAGAAAATCTTGCTGCAATTTCACGCAATATGTTTCAAGAAATGTTGCTGCAAGATTGCTGCTAAGTTTCGGGAAAATATATCATTGAAATCTTGCTGCAAGGTCGCTGCAAAGTGTCACTAAAACGCTTCAGAAAACCTCTCTGTAATCTTGTGCAAAATATTTTGTAAAAAATTACGGCGAAATTGTTGCAATGTTTTAATGAAATATTTCAGAGTAATCTTGCTGCATGGTTGCTGCAAGGTTTTACTGAAATGTTCCAATAAACTTTGCTGAAATTTTGCACGAAATGGTTCGTGAAATATTGCTACAAGGTTGCCGTGAGATTTCGAAAAAAAAACATCATTGAAATCTCGCGGCAAGGTCACTGCAAGGTTACGTTAAAATATTATAGAAAATCTTGCTGTAATCTTGCACAATATATTTCGTGGAATGTTGTTGCAAGGTTGCGGTGAGGTTGCGGAAAGAAGCATCATTAAAATCTTGCTGCAAGGTCGCTGCACGGTTTCACTGATTTCGGTTTTAATAAACCTTGCTGCAATCTTGCACGAAATGTTCCGCGAAATGTTGCTGCAAGATTGCTGTGAGGTTTCGAAAAGAAATATCATTGAAATCTTGCTGCAAGGTTACTGCTAGGTTCTAAAAAAATAATCCATTAAAATCTAGCTGCAAGATTGCTGCAGGATGTCACCGAAATGTTCCAATAAAACTTGCTGCAATCTTGCACGGAATATTTTGCGAAATATTGCTGTAAAGTTGCTGCAATGTTTTAATTAAATACTTCAGGAAAATGTTGCTGCAAGGTTGCTGCAAGGTTCTGTTAAAGTTTATCAGTATAATATTCCAGCAAGGTTTTACTGTAACATTGCTGGAACTTTTTATTGAAACCTTGCGTTGAATGGAACCTTGGATGCTGTGTGGGTAGGTATCATTATCTAGTCTCCGTGATGACTCTTTATTTTGCTGTTACTATTATTGTATTATTCTATTGCCACATCACAAATAGCATTGGCAAAGTGTTTCTTAATATATTAAAATAATGATATTAAAGCTTCAGGTTTCTAAATTGAGAAATTTTTTCTATTTACTTTTCTCATTTTATTTAAATTAAATTAAATTTTAGATGGCGAAACTTTTTCCAATAAAATAATTAAAAAATTCAATTGCAAAATTAAATTAAATTTTAATATAGTTTCATTTAGTTTATCTTAAAATAATTAATTTTAATTTATTTTAGATTGACTTTGGCTACAACGAACTTCAAAATGCGCGCTTCACATTGTCAAAAATCTACAGGGTGCGTACGGTATTTGAGGACAACTTGAGAGTAAAATTAATTAGCTTGTATTTTTAATAAAATTTAATGAAATTTTAGGAATTTTTTATACAACGTTAAATTAATATATGGCTCTAATGTTATTCAATAAAATCGCCATTAGCAGCAATAGCCTCTTCGATCCGGGTCCGAAAACGATTACATGCCCGAATCAAATGCTCCTTGTTCATATTGACCATAACGGCATTAATAGCAGTCTTCAGCAAAGAAGTGGTGTTATGAGGACGCTTATTGGTCTCACGCACAACTACGCCTTATACGTAATATTCCAAAGGATTAAGGTCTATGGAGCTAGGTGGCCATAGGTTCAGTGTTATGTGGTCATGAAAATTTTCGACCATCCAATCTTGTGTCGCCATCGCTTTATGTGAAGGAGCAGAGTCTTGTTGAAAAATGTATGGTCTGCCTCTGCTTACATTGTCTATCTAGAGTTTTACTACCGTCTCCAAAACCTCGATGTAAGCAGCAGAGTTCACTCGAAGTCCTTGAGTAAAAAAGTGTGGTGGCGTAACATGTCCTTTGTTGCTGACAACACCTAAAACCATAACAGTGGCTGGAAATTTTGTGTGCGTAACAACAGGAGCCTCCGCAGGATTTTAATATAGCCATCTGTCATTTCTGCGATTGGTCTTTTGATCTTGGTCAAAACTTTTTCCGTCGGAAAAAAACCATAAGATTTTGGGCGCCTCAGGGTGTTTGATTTTGTTTAAAAGACGTTTTGATCGGATAACTCTGTTCCCGTGTTCGTACTGACATGAACTGTCCTCTGCGTATCACGTAAGACTTATACCGAAGATCTTCGTAGACAACTTTACGAATAAGGCGCTCAGAAACATAAAGCTCACTCGCAAGGACCCTCATTAATTTTGAAGGGTCCTCGTCTATGATCGCTTGCACTTGCTCTAAAAATTCTGCAGATCGGATAGTGTCAGAACGTTGTTCGTGCTTTTTGCGTTTTGCAACCGATTCTGTATCGCCTCCTGATGCTTCCAATTCATGGCGAACCTTATGCACGAATAAACGGGTGCAATTAAGAAAATTAGAGATCTCTAAATCTGTATGGTTCGCACATATAGTGACGATGACAGCATGTCTCTTTATTCCTTGAGTGATGTTGTAGCCCGCCATTTCTTATCTGAAAAGAAAAAAAATAAAAAAAAAAAAATTCGCGAAGTTATAGTCACATATATGCATGTCCTCAAATACCGTACGCACCCTGTATTTAAAGTTGTTGCTTATGAAATCCTTAATTTTTTCATGTTCTTAATACTATTTAAAAATTACGTTTTCTTTGTATTATTTAAATTATTCTTCTTCCTATGAAATGTTAACAACAACAAAAATTACTACATTAATCTGTTTATTTATATCATTGTAATAAATAATTTTAATTTGTTATCAGTACTATGCACATGTGATTCGTTGTCTTTGTAGAAACATCGCTAATAAAAGAAATTTATAATTGAAACATATTATCTTTACCTTTGTTTAATGTTTTACACATTAACATACGAGGATGGTCTGAAAAGTTTCCGAGCTCAATGTGAAGATAGCAGCACTTGTCAATAAAAGCTAGCGAATTTCGTTGTTCATCTGTTGACAGTTGCTCACCAAAGTTTCAGCTATTTTGGATGCGCAGTTGTTAGCTGACAGTCGTTTGAGTGAGTCGATGTAAGTGTTGTTGTGAAAATGGACAAAATTGAGTATCGAGCTGTCATTAAATTTTTGTTTTTAAAAGGCAATACGCCTACGCAAATCAAAAATGAGTTGAACTTTGTGTATGGGAACTCTGCATCATCATTTACAACAGTGAAATTTTGGGCAGCTGAATTTAAACGTGGCCGTGAAAGCTTGGGAGACGATGAACGTTTAGGACGTCCAAAAACTGCAACCACTGACGATAACATCGCCAAAGTTCACCGAATGGTGCTAGACGACCGCCGAATTAAAGTGAGAGAAATAGCAGAGGTTATGAACATGTCCAAAGAACGTGTTTGCTACATATTAAATCAAGATTTAGGCATGAGAAAGCTGTCCGCACGTTAAGTGCCGCGTTTGCTCACGTTAGACCAAAAACGCGTTCGAATGAACATTTCCAACGCTCTATTAGCGTAGTTTAGGCGCAATAAATCCGAGTTTTAGCGCCGAGTAATTACTGTAGATGAAACTTGGATACACCATTATACGCCCGAAACAAAAATACAGTAAAAACAGTGGACTGCAAAGGAAGAACCGGCTCCAAAAAAAGCAATAACTGTTTTTTTGGCTAGGAAAGTGATGGCGACTGTTTTTTTGGATAGTCATAGAGTAATTTTAATCGATTATCTTCAAAAAGGAAAAACCATTACAGGAGCGTACTACGCATCATTACCTGACAAGCTGAAAGCAGAACTTGCGGAAAAACGTCCACATTTGCAGAAGAAGAAAATCCTGTTTCACCAAGACAACGCGCCGTCTTACACCTCAGCGGTTTCCATGGCGAAAATCCACGCCTCACTCACCAGATCTAGCCCCAAGCGACTTCTTTTTGTTTTCTCATCTGAAAATTGCACTCGGAGGACAGAAATTTTCGTCGAATGAAGAGGTAATCACCTTCGTGAACAGTTATTTTGCGGAGAAAAACGCCGAGTACTTTTTGGATGCGTTAAAGAGATGAGAGCATCGCTGGAAGAAGTGTGTAGAATTGCAAGCAGACTATGTTGAGAAATAAAAAAAAAAGTTAAGAAAAAACGTCTTGTATCTGTGTTAGATCGGGAACTTTTTCGACCACCGTCGTAACACATCGTTCAATAAGTCCCGAGAATAACCCAGAGATGGTGCTAGTAGTACTAAACTGGCCACGTTTCCATAGAGTGCGAACCTTTACATAAAACGTGTGAAAATTTCACATCGATCGGATCACAGACAGCAGAGTTATCGAGGTTAGAGTAAAGTGACTTTGTAATTTGTTTGAAAAATGGAAAAAAGCGAGTTTTGCGTGTTAATAAAACATTGTTTTTTAATGGGTAAAAACACCGTAGAAGCCCAGAAATGGCTTAAAAAACATTACCCGGACTCCTTTCCATCAAAACCAACGATTTGTCGTTAGTATACTGAGTTTAAACGTGGTCGTACGGACACAAACGATGCAGAACGTTCGGGTAGGTCATTGAAAGCCGTTTCATAGGAAAATGTGAGTGAAGTGTTAAGAATTGTAATGAAAAATTGCAAAGTAAAGCTCCGTGAGATTGCAGAAATGACACAGATATTATCTGAAAGCGTATTTACAATCCTTCATGAAAAATTGAGCATGAAAAAGGTTTTTTCCAAGTGGGTGCCGCAATTGCTTTCAGTGGAACAAAAACAGCAACGAGTCGACGATACAGAGAGCTGTTCATCGCTATTTACTCGCAATAAAAAGGATTTCCTGCATCGATACGTGACCATGGATGAAACATGGATACATCATTTCACTCCGGAGTCGAATCGGCAATTATCTGATTGGCGCATGGCTGGCGAAAGCCGCCCAAAGCGTCCAAAAACGCAGCAGTCTGCTGGCAAAGTCATGGCGTCTGTTTTTTGGAATACACATGGCGTGATTTTCTACCTTGACTACCTGGAAGAAGGTAAATCGATCAACAGTGATTATTATATTGACTTGTTGGTACGTTTGAAGGAGGAGATCGCAGCAAAACGACCGCACATAAAGAAGAAAAAAATTCTTTTTCACCAAGACAATGCACCATGCCACAAGTCCATGAAAACAATGGCAAAATTGAACGAATTGGGCTTTGATTTGCTTTCCTACCCCCCGTATTCGCCAGATTTAGCCCTGAGCGACTACTGGCTCTTTGCTAATCTCAAAAAAATGCTCTAGGGAAAAAATTTGGCTTGAATGAGGAGGTCATTGCCGAAACTGAAGCCTATTTTGAAGCAAAGGATAAATCTTTCTATAAACATGGTATAGAAACGTTGGAAAGGCGTTGGAAAGATTGTATCACTCTTAAAAGGAGATTATATTGATGAGTAAAAATGATTTTTGAAAAAAAATGTTGTTTTCGTTGTTAGTCTCGGGACTTATTGAATGATGTGTTATATGTGATTCATAGCTACGTTCTAAGTGCTCTTCTTTAATATTACTAATAACGATTTTAATAATCGAATCGATATTTGTCAACTATAGTAATAATATTTTATAACTTTTTTTTTCGAAATATCGCCATCTGCTTTCGGTTGTTCGGCTGCAATGTAATCGCTAGCTCGACTGAAATATTCTCGTCCACGAAAGCAATTTCAGCTTGCTGATCAACGGCAGTCAAGCAGCATATAATTCTGGTGAAATAAAAAGGTAAAAATCTCGAAGCTTCTTCCGTCAACGCAACAACTCTCGGAGTCAACATATTATCATCACAGAACATGTTAAAAAAAAAATGAATAGTAGAGATAATTGTATAATAATAATGTTAATTAAATAGAGTGAAGCCTAGGCGTAAAACTATAGCGGTTACATTCGGACGCGACAGCATGCTTAAGTTATATTCCTTTTTTTTTCCTTATTTACTCTTGCTCTATTATTTATTACCTTTATAATATTTTTTCTTTTTATTCATTAATCTTATTAGATGCACAACTAAGTTTCCGCTGTTTTTTAAAAGTTGGCTTCAGTAGTAAGTGCTTGTTGATTTCAATATCCAAAACATCATGAAGCAATTTTAGACATATAGTAAACAAATCGCTTTGACACTTAGTGATTCTATTTTGGAATCTTTTAATTTTGGTTGTGTGGAAACATCATTTTGTGCTTAATAATTGTCATTTGCGGGATGTACTGCTTTTCTTCTTTCATTTGAAGAAACTGCGTTTGAAGTACATCGGGAGCTCCAAAACGTATATAAAGATGCTGCTCTAAGTGAAAAAACGTTCCATGATTGGTTTTGTCGCTTTAAAGACGGTGATTTCAATATTGACGACCGTCCGTGTGTAGAAAGTCCAAAAACCTTCGGAGACACTGAATTGGAGGCATTGCTCGACGAGGATCCGTGCCAAACAGAAAATAAGCTTGCTTCAATATTAAAAGTTATCCACTAAGCCATTTCCAAGCGATTGCATGCATTGGGAATGATTCAAAAGCAGGGAACTTGGGTTCCTTATGATTTGAAGACAAGGAACATTGAGCGTTGTTTTTTCGCCTGTGAAAAATTGCTCCAGCGGTAAAAAAGGAAGAGTTTTCTTCATCGCTTCGTGACGGGTGATGAAAAATTGATTTATTACAACAACCCAAAGAGAAAAATGACATTGGGTTTGCCAGGTCATGCTTCTATGTCGTCGGCTTGGCCCAATATTCACGCTGCGAAGGTTATGCTGTGTATTTGGTGGGACCAGATAGGTGTTATTTATAATGAACTGCTGAAACCAAACGAGATCATTACTGGGCAACGGTATTAAATTTAATTGATGCAACTGAGCCGAGCACTACGCAAAAAATGGCCACAATACGAGCAGAGGCACGAAAATGCGATCTTACTGCATAACAACGCTCGGCCTCACATTGTCAGATCCGTTATAAATTACTTGTAAATGATTAAATGGGAGGCCTCACCCCACCCGCCATATTCCTCAGATATTACACCGTCTGATTATCACATATTGCGTTCGATGGAACCTGGCCGCGCTGATCAGCAATTCTGCTCATATAAAGATATCGAAAATTGGCTTGATTCGTGAATAGCTTAAAAAGACGATCACTTTTACCACAACGGTATCCGAGCTTTGCCAGAAAGATAGGAAAAAGTTATAGCTAGCGATGGGAAATACCTTGAAGATTCATTTGTAATAATTTTTTTACAAAAACGTTGCATTTTCACCAAGAAAAACAGCGAGAACTTCGTTGCGCATCTACTAATTATTTATGCAGTTACAATAATAGAAATTTATCAGTTCTATACTAGCTTTAAATAGTTATGTATTAATTTTTATAGTTGAATTTTTCAATAATTATACATCGTTTTCAGAAATGAATATAGCTTAGCTTGTAATAGCATAAGATAATGTTATATTTATATTTTATATGTATATATATATATATATATATATATATATATATATATATATATATATATATATATATATTATTGTCAAAATATTTATTTTATGATAAATAGCACGAAATACGAGGGTCGTTTAAAAAGTCCGTGCAGGGTCCGGAGATGGCACCACCAGTGCGTATCAAGGTCATGCTTAGTTAGTAGCATCTATTGAATGAACCCACACCAAGTTGCAGCCATATTGGTCTATTTCTTTATGTGCCATAACCTTTTTGGCCAAAGGAACGGTCTTCGCCTTTTTTGGTGCAGATTCCCCCTTGGTGACCCATTGTTTAGATTGTTGTTTGGTCTCAGGAGTATAGTAATGTATCCATGTTTTATCCACAGTGACGAAACGACGCTTAAAGTCCTTCGGATTTTTCTGGAACAGCTGCAAACCATCCTTGCAACACTTTACACGATTCCGTTTTTGGTCAAGCGTGAGCAATCCCGGCACCCATCTTGCGGATAGCTTTCTCATGTCCAAATGCTTATGCAAAATATTATGTACCCGTTTAGTCGAGATGCCCACAGCACTAGCAATCTCACGCACCTTAACTCTTCTGTCATCCATCAGCATATCATGGATTTGATCAATGATTTCTGGAGTCGTAACCTCCACAGGCCGTCCAGAACGTTTAGCGTCACTTGCGCCCATATGGTCAGTCCGAAAATTTTGAAACCACTTATAAACTGTTCTAATCGAAGGTGCAGAGTCACCATAATATTTATCAAGCTTCTCTTTAGTCTCCTGAGATGTTTTGCCTTTCATAAAGTAATGTTTAATCACCACACGAAATTCTTTTTCGTCCATTTCTTGAAAATCACTCGACTTCCTTGATTCACACGAATGCCAAACACAAAGAAATAGACCAACATGGCTGCAACTTGGTGTGTGTTCATTTAAGAGATGCTACTAACTAAACATGACCTCGATACGCGCCAGTGGTGCCATCTCTCGGACTTTGCACGGACTTTTCAAACGACTCTTGTAATGTTATTTATAGAAAGTAGTGTGAATAAATGATAGCAACTACAATTTTGCAGGTAGTAGTTTCTATAAAGCCATAAGCCTGTAAGACGTTTAATAAATTATAGTACTTTTTATAAATTTTATGATAGTAGTTTTTCAATTTTAATATGTTAAATAAAACGTATGCTTGTTAAACTTGCTGCCATACAATTTATTGATGAAATAATCAAATTATAAATAAAATAATTATTAATGAATTAACAAAAATATGAGTAATACAAAAGTTTGAATTTATAATATACTTTAACTTTACTTCCTAATTGTACGTACCTGGCCATTTATGTTAAGTAACTATATTAATTTTATGAACTATGAAAAGTCAAATTGAAATTATTAGATAATTTATTTAACGATCGTGTACCAACACAACAATAACAAAAACCGATAATCATATGTACTTTGCCCACGTAATTTGATAAGTCGTCTTACTTTTTAAACACACCTCGTAGATCATATATTTCCTATGAGTATTTTATTATATACGTATAGTTAAAAAATTTAAGAACTAACTAAATCTGAACCTAAAACTGTATCTCTAATTCATAACACTACAGGGTGCATACGGTATTTGAGGATATGTATAAATGTGACTATAACTTCGCGAATTTTTTTTTTTATTTTTTTTCCTTTTTGATAAGATAAGAAATGGCGGACTACAACATCACTCAAGAAATAAAGAGACATGCTGTCATCGTCGCTATATGTGCGAATCATACAGATTTATAGATCTCCAATTTTCTTAATTGCGCCCGTTCATTCGTGCATAAGGTTCGCCGTAAATTGGAAGCATCAGGAGACGATACAGAATCGGTTGCAAAACGCAAAAAGCACGAACAACGTTCTGACACTGTCTGATCTGCAGAATTTTTAGAGCAAGAGCAAGCGATCATAGACGAGGACCCTTCAAAATCAATGAGGGTCCTTGAGAGTGAGCATCACGTATCTGAGCGCCTTATTCGTGGAGTTGTCCACGAAGACCTTCGGTATAAGTCTTACGTGATGCGCAGAGGACAGTTCATGTCGGAACGAACGCGAGAACAGAGAGTTCTCTAATCGAAACGTCTTTTAAACAAAATCAAACACCCTGAGGCGCTTTAAATGTTCTGGTTTTTTTCCGACGAAAAAAATTTTGACCAAGATCAAAAGACCAATCGTAGAAATAACAGATGGCTATGTTCAAATCCTACGGAAGTTCCTGTTGTTACGCACACAAAATTTCCAGCCACTGTTATGGTTTTAGGTGTTGCCAGCAACGAAGGACATGTTACGCCACCACACTTTTTTACTTAAGGACTTCGAGTAAACTCTGCTGCTAACATCGAGGTTTTGGAGACGGTAGTAAAACTCTAGATAGACAATGTAAGCAGAGGCAGACCATACATTTTTCAACAAGACTCTGCTCCTTCACATAAAGCGATGGCGACACAAGATTGGATGGCCGAAAATTTTCATGACCACATAACACCGAACCTATGGACACCTAGCTCTATAGACCTTAATCCTTTGGATTATTACGTATGGGGCGTAGTTGTGCGTGAGACCAATAAGCGTCCTCATAACACCACTTCTTCGCTGAAGACTGCTATTAATGCCGTTATGGTCAATACGCATAAACAAGGAGCATTTGATTCGGGCATGTAATCGTTTCCGGACCCAGATCGAAGAGGTAATTGCTGCTAATGGCGATTTTATTAAATAACTT
The DNA here is from genome assembly GCA_949987625.1 of Chalcis sispes. Classification (NCBI taxonomy): domain Eukaryota; kingdom Metazoa; phylum Arthropoda; class Insecta; order Hymenoptera; family Chalcididae; genus Chalcis; species Chalcis sispes. The sequence goes on along the minus strand of OX465098.1, from coordinate 21,778,259 downwards.
TATAGCCATATATTAATTTAACGTTGTATAAAAAATTCCTAGAATTTCATTAAATTTTATTAAAAATACAAGCTAATTAATTTTACTCTTAAGTTGTCCTTAAATACCGTACGCACCCTGTAGATTTTGCGAATGTATATTATTTAAATTTTCTGAACTTTAATCGCAAAATAATGGCGTGGAGTATTTTGTATTTCATAGAAATATAAATGTTTAAAATAAAATTTTGAAAGATAGTCAAGATAAAAAACTCGATTTGATTTTTTAACAAATTTAAGGAATGACATACAAAAAAAGAAATGCTGTTTTAAAGGTACCTTTGAAAAAGATTGTGAAAAAGATTCTGTTCGACAATATCTTTTGAAATTAGTGTGTAAGCTTCTCTGCGGAACAAGTCATTTTAATATAACACCAGCAGTATTAGGTATAAGTCAATTAATATTATTTAATTTTCATTACAGATCTCTCAGAGGTAAAGAAGAACTTATACGTAATGTAAAAAGTTTTGAGCCTATATTTCCAGTTTGAAATGCTTAATCTACATATGCACAAACTAGGTCTAAAAAAGCAATAGTTGAAATGTATTCAAAAGGTTTATATACTACTGTGATCAAAAAGTAAGGTGAATCTGTTTATAAAATGTGAATTCTTTATTTATTCTTCTAAATTGATTTCATCTCTTTTAAAGTAATCCCCATCCGATAAAACGCACTTTTGCCAACGCTTTTTCCAGTCCTCGAAACAGTCGAAATAGTCTTTTTCCGGTACAGCCTTCAAGACCTTCTTCGATTCGGTTATCTCCTTAATCGTGTCAAAACGGCGTCCCCGCATTGGCTTTTTGAGTTTGCTGGATAGCCAGAAGTCGCACGGAGCCAAATTAGGTGAATACGGTGGTTGCGGAACAATATGAGTCGAGTTTTTGTCAAAAAAGTTGCGAAGAACCAATGCAGTATGACATGGTGCATTATCGTGATGAAGGAACCAAGAGTTGTTCGCCCATAATTCTGGCCGTTTCAGACGAATAGCTTTACGCGAACGATGCACAACGCTCAAATAATATTTTTTGTTGACAGTTTAGCCCGGCAGCAGCAATTTATAGTGCACCACACCACGATAATCAAAGAAAACTGTCAACATGACCTTGATTTTCGATCGACTTCGCCGTGGTCTTTTCGGTCTTGCCTCACCTTTTGCACTATAATCGCTGGATTGGTAGGTGGTTTCAGAGTCGTATGCGTAAAGCCAAGTCTCGTTTTTAGTAATGATGCATTTCAAGTGGTCCTGATAGTCACGCAGTAAAGTTTCACACACGTCAACGCGACGCTTTTTTTCCAAAAAATTAAGTGATTTTGGCACTAATCGAGATTTGATGCGTTTGAGACACGAAACATCCTTCAAAATGGTTTTGGCTGAGCCAAATAATATTCCATCACTATCAGCGAGGTCTGTAATTGTCAATCGACGATTTTCAAGCACCAAATCTTTGATTTTTTGGACGTGGCCCTCGTCGGTAGACGTAGATGGTCGTCCAGAGCGCGATTCATCTTTAACGCGTTCTCGGCCCGCTTTGAACTCATTGTACCACTTATAAACGTTTTCTTGTGCCATAGTTTGATCACCAAAGGCCTTCCGCAACATTTTTAACGTGCCCGCACAAGAATATTCGTTTCGCAAACAAAATATGATGCACGTTCTTTGCTCAACAAAATCACCCATTGTAAAAATCGAAAGATTCACTTTTGGTTGTTTACAAAAGCACGTGTAACTTGAAGATAAATAAACCTTTGACAAACAGACGCTTGGCAAATGTTATAGACAGTCCTACCAATCTAGGAAAAATAATTTACCTGCCTTCCTAATGCCTGGGAGTTTTAAATGACAATTTCACCTTACTTTTGATCACAGTAGTATATCATCAACTCGTACTGATCGTATAACTGCTTTTTTTTGTTGTTACAAAAAGAGCTGATGCAGAAAGAGATATTTGTCCTGCTAATTTTAAGAAAAGAGTATTCACTATCAGTGCTTTTAATAATATTGATCGCAACCCTTCTAGTTCGACTTCTCTGGGATCTTTTTATGGTATAAGCATTTCCGTTTTTTAACTACCAGTGGAACTCGATGAAGGTGAAGTTAGATCGAATACTATCAACAGAGCTGAAATTTCTTATCAATGTAATAATAAAATTCCTGATCTCCCACATTCATACTAGGTCGTTAAAGCATTAGTACGAGGTCTGGCTATTAAATAACGAGACTGGTTACGAAAAAAGGTTTTATTATAAAAATTATTCTACATTCGAATGCTCCCCTTCAATATACTCCCCTTCCCTCGCCACACACCTTTCCATACATTTTTTCTATTGATCGAAGCAGAGCTGGAAGTCTTCTTTGGTGAGGGCCCTTAGGAGCTTTGCCGTTTTTTACTTTACCGCTTCCATCGACTCAAATCGGGTCCCTTTCAAAGCAGAGTTTATCTTTGGAAACAAAAAAAAGTCGCACGGTGCCAAATCTGGCGAGTATGGCGCGTGTTCGAGCACTGGAGTGCGCTTACCGGCCAAATACTGCTTTACAGATAGCGCGTTATTGGCAGGTGCGTTGTCCTGGTGCAAAATCCACGAGTTGTCTTCCACAACTCGGGCCGTTTCTTACGAACTCGTTCTCGCAGTGTTGCCAAAACTGACGAATAGTAAGTCTGGTTGACAGTCTGACCCTCTGAAACCCATTCAGTCATCACGATACCGTTAATGTCGAAAAAAACGATCAACATTGCCTCGAATTTTGATTTGGACATCCTTGCTTTTTTGCTCTTTGTTTCAACACCGTATTGAAAAATTCACGTTTCGTCGCAAGTAATAATGTTTTTCATTAGTCCGGAATCTTTTTTTAACCTTTAAAGGAAATTTGAGCAGACCTGTTGACGCAAGAGCTTTTGGTCAGGAGTCAGGTTTTTTGGCATCAACTTCGCACAGACTTTTTTCATGTGTAATTCCTTGTGTAAAATTTGTCTAACCGTTTCTTTATCGGCGTTTACAGCCTCGGCAATCACCCGGATGCTCATTCGACTATCTGCACGCACAATTTGGTTGATTTTGGTTACTGTTTCCGGAGTTGAAACAGTGACAAAGCGACTTGGGCGTTGGTCATCTTCAGTGCTCACTCGGCCCTCACTGAAGCGCTTGCACCACTCAAAAACACGCGTACGAGATAGAGAATTGTCTCTATAAGCCTCTTGCAACAATTTACAGCACTCAGTCGGAGTTTTTTTTAATTTAACGAAAAATTTGAGATTGATAAGTTGCTCCTGTTTTTCGTCACACATGGTTTTCGGCACGAGAAAAAAACACGTTCGTTTCAAATAGCTACTGTACAAATACAATAATAGTGACGAGAACGTGTTTTGATACGAGCATAGACAAGATATCTAGATACCCAACGCACTACTCGTTTTTTCTTCCACCCCTCTACGGCGCCCTCTAGGCGCGCAGTCTCGTTATTTAATAGCCAGACCTTGTATTAAACACAAAAACACTAGCATATCCTAATTTTAACGAACAGGTCAGTAAATCTATGGCTTTGTTGTCCATGAATAAAAATATTTATGAAAAAGAACAATTATGACTTGATTATGTAAAGAACTATCAATATTTAAAGATAGTAAAGATTTTTTTTGGGCAGCATTTCACGCAACATGTTCATCAACAACTATTATCCCGTTCAGCTCAGTTCTATTACCATTGTTTTCTGGAAGTTCTTTAACTATAGGTATAATGCATCATGAAATGGATATTATAATGCAACTAACTTCTGACTTAAATAATGCTCAAGTTCTCATAATGTGTATAGATCAATCTTTATTTGTACTTGGAAAACTTATTTAATGGAATTCGATTCATATTTAGAGAGATAAAAAGTTTATTTTAATGTTTGCTCCATTTTACATAGAACAAGCATTTCTTCTTGTAATTAGTAAATTTGTGAAAAATTCAGGATAGGTTAGTATTTTATATGAATCTGATGTTGCTACGAAAGCAACAGCTGAAGGTTATTTAAAAGTTTTTCATATAACTTGTAACGATCTAAAAAATTATTATATATATATATATATGTATATACATTCTATGTAAGCGAGCGTAAGTACGACCGTTGCGCACGGGACTACAGCAAGTGCTAAGCGTCTCGACTGAAAAGAGAGATGGAAGGATCTCTTAGTAGTATATAAGAGCGTTGCGCGAGCGTACCGGCGTCTTTACTCCCCAGTTGAGACCCGCAGCAACCACATGAGCTCCGGCTTTAGTCTGTGTATCCCGCCTATGAATAAAATTCAAATTATTCTTTAACCGTATATTAGATTCTTACATAACCTCATACGGTCCGGTAGTGGGAACATTACTTGCCCGCTATCTACCTGTTTATCCTTCTAATACGGCTCGGTAGTAGGAACAGTACGCACCCGCTATCTACCCGCCATCTTCTTATATAGTACAGTGGGATTAAAACTATTTATATGTGAAAGTAATATCGCTCAATTTTCAATTGGTAATTTTTTAGTAAAAAAAGAATAAAAATCTCTTTTCTACATTTGCGGTAAATCAAGCTCATGAACAACATAATGCTTACATTAAAGCAAATAGTGGTGCTATAGGTTCAACTCAAGATCCACTTGCAATGAGAAAATAGATGGTTTCTGGGCAAGAAGTACAGAAACCATCTATTTAAGAAGTACAGAAGAATGAATTCAAAGAAGACTCTACTTCAAAAACACCTTTCCACTATGAATAATATAATTTTTTTCAAAAAAAATTCAATGATAAAATACATCGTCTTAATAATTGCAATACATTCTCGTGTTGTAGTAAAGACGGGTTTCAGCTTTAAGATCTGCAGAAGAAAATGGAAATAATCTGTATCAAGAGTTTATACGAGAGCGATTAGTAGAACAGTCTTCTAAAAATATTTTTTCTTTTTTTGAAGTAAACACTAAAATTTTAGCCTTTTCTCAAGCAACAACTTCAAAGAAAATACTGGAAGTCCCATTTTAATCGCTTCATGCAAATAACTCTGAAAATATGTCCTTGGGAAAAAAATATTATAAATAAAAGTTGTAGGGTTTTAAGGGGGACATCCAATGGTGACCTTTACTGTGACCTTGACAATGACCTTTAAGGTCATTTGTAGGTTAAGTTAGTTTTTTCAAAACGAAATCCCTTCTTTTGACCCCGGAAACAAAAAGAGCGGAAAATTTTACGCTCGAATACGATTATGACCTTGACCATGACCTTTAAGTTCATTCAAAGGCCAAGAAGTTAGTTTAATGGGAGAACTTTACCTTTAAACCTGGAGATAGAAAGAATGGAACATTTTACGACGGCTTATAATCTTGACCTTGACCTTGAGGTCAAAGACATATTAAGGTCGTAATAATTATTGACGAACATCTTTGTTTTCATGCCGAAATTAATAAGCGCGAAAAAAGTGACGTTTAATTATGATCTTGGCCGGTTTAATTTAGGGGACGACTCCTGCTCAGTTGAAGAAATGCCGTTGTGTTCCAGCTGCTGAATTCTCTTTCCTTTCAACCCCTGTTTCACACCTTCAACTCTCTCCTACATAAAAACGAATCATGGCATTATGATCAGTGATAAGTAAAAGTTATATTTTTTTTTTTCGTCATAAGGTCCATACGAAAATAGTCTTAATTCCAATAATTTTGATCTTTGTTATCAAGAGTGTTTGAATTATTTTATCTGTGGACTTACATTTTTTTTCCATCATGGCTGATTATACGCCACAGGAAATAGTTAATATGATTAAGTTTTTCGGCGAGTGTCAAGACAATTACAGAGCTGCAGAAAGGCGTTATGCAGAAAAATATCCAGACTCTCGACATCCACATAAAAAGGCTATTAAGCGATAAGCGAGTAGAGCTGAACAAGGTAATCTGACATGAAAAAGGTGCAAATCTGGTCCTAGAGAGCATATTGTACTAAGTGTCTTGGCTTCGGTTGCTGATAATCCCCATATTTCTACTCGGCAAATCAGTCGAACGCATGGAGTTCCAAAAATAATTACTAACCGCATTCCAAAAAGTTTAAAATTCTATCCATACCATTTCCGCCTCATTGATGGTCTTGAGATCGGAGATGACCAGCAGCGTTTAAATTTTTGTAGATGGGCATCTAATAGAATGCGCCAAGATCCTTTGTATTTCGACAAATTCTTATATCCAGCCAGATCACCAGATCTCACACTGATGGATTTTGTTCTATGGTGTGTTGTAAAAGAGCAAGTATTTGTGCAAGCTGCAACAACCACAGAGGACATGAAAGAAAGAATAAAGAGAGTTTTCAAATCTATCACGGTTGAAACATTAGAGAGGGTCCGTCTGAGTTTTCGTCAAAGAATAAATATGTGCATTCAAGAAAATGGACGACTAATTAAACATCTGTTTTAAGAGACGTCTTAATTGGCTGAGTTCTAAGAGTCTTCCCATGACTAGGCGGACTCGTTGCCTTGCCTTGACTGGCTGGATTCTACGAATCTTCCCTTGACTGAGCAGACTCGTTGCCTTGCCTTTACTGGCTGGGTGCTATGAGTCTTCCCTCGACTGGGTGGACTCGTTGCCTTGACCTTGACTGGCTGCGTATTGAGACACTTTTCTTAAATGGGCGGACCCCATGTCTTACCTTGGTCCAATTCCGGCGTTTAAATTACGGGTTCTCATTTGAAAAAACTAACTTGACCTTAAAATGACCTTAAAGGTCATGGTCAACGTCGTATTTGGACGTAAAATTTTTAGCTCTTTCCATTTCCGGGGTCGAAAGTCGGGGTTCTTATTTGAAAAAACTAACTTGACCTTTAAATAACCATGAAGGTCATTGTAAAGGTCACAGTGAAGGTAACCGTTGGATGTTTCCTTTGAAACCCTACAACTTTTATTTAAAATACTTTTTTTCAAAGGATATATTTTTAGAGTTATTCACGTGGGGCGATTAAAATGAGACACCCTGTAGATAAAATGAAACTACAAGAAACAGATCTATAACTTTTTCACAGAGGTTTTATTGTAATTTCGTATCGTTAACTGGATATAAATATATTTTTTGAGCATTACAATTATTTCTTTTCACCCAGTCTTCTGGTTTATGTAGACTTGAGAAGCAGTAATAAGTCTTAACTAACTTTGATTTTACAAAATATTGTAGATTATTGAGAATTCATTAGACAATATGATACATTAATTTACAATGGTACCTGTCTTATTCATTTGACTACCGCATATATCAAACACTTTACTTGAGTTTTGCAAAAATGAATTTCATTCTCGCGTCTTAAGTGATCTTAATTATATGACTAAAAGAATTGACTTTCTTTGGGATTTATATTATACTGATATTCTAAAAAAATTTTTGACAATAGAGTAACTGGGATGCGACATAACGTAACAGCTTCTTCTCGACTTCCAAAAACCGGTAAGAATTTTTTAAAAACAACAGAAATAAAGAAGATTTCTTTGAACTGCTTTCTCAGTATGCTATATAAAGCACTTAACATGTACAAATAGTTAGTAATACAACTAATGTCATTTAATCTTCTATACAAGCAACACCAATAGTAGATATTCCTTTTTTAATTTAAATCAGAAGAAGCTGATAGACGTATTATATTGCACGCCAAAGATTCTGTAAATAATGGATTTAAAAAATTGCTATTCGGTGTAATGACAATAATGTCGTAGTTTAAGTAATATTATATTATTTTTATTTAGAGAGTAAAGGTTTGGAAGAGTTATGGATAGTATACGGAAATAAATTTATTAAGGTACACGCTATAGCTGAATTCTTAGGAGAAAGAAATTTAAAAGCTTTAAGAGGTTTTCATACGTTCACAGGTTATTATACTGTTTCTTATTTTTCTTGAAATGAAAAACCATCAGCATGAAAGGCATGGAATGAATTTGACGAAGTTACTAATGCTTTCAATACACAGAGTCCTGCAATAAAACTTTCCTCATTTTAATAGGTTACAGTCTGTCAAGTAAGAGCGTGGTCGATTTCACCGACAGGTAATGAAAGATTTTGCTCTAATTTTTTCGCGAGTCGATAGAGGGAAGCTTTGTCCTTGATGCATTGTCAACAAAGATTTAGTTGTCGTTGATCTTTTAAAAGAGAATCACGTTAAACGCCATGAGTGCTAAGTACGCGTCGCGCTACGAGGCTGTGTTCCTTTGCATCCACCCGAAAGGTCTCAAAATGTCGGAATTAGCGGCTGCTAAATATATGAGAAAGTCAAAGGCATTGGTACAGAAGTGGATACAGCGATATAAAGTGGCTAAAAATGTCGATAATTTACCAGAACGTGGCTCGATAGGAAAAGTGAACAAAAAAGATGAAAAAAGAATAGTGAATCTGTTTTCGCGGAATTCTGCTTTAACACTGCGGCAAGGACAAGCAAAATTAGTGGCAAAAGGTTTAGATATATCCTACGAAACTATCCAAACCCATCTTCGTACTCATCATCTGAAATGGCGCAACATAATGAAGAAGCCTCTGTTGACTGAAAAACATGTGACAAAGCGACTCGGTTGGGAGCATGAGAATATTGATAGAGATTTTGAAAATGTCATTTTTATTGATGAATGTTCTATATGGGCACGTTCTGCCCTCACGCGAGCCTGGTCAACTTCCACCAATAGGCTTATTCAGCGGACCGTAAAACATGGAATAAAGGTGCATCTTTGGGGCTGCTTCTCAAAGCAGGGATTCGGCACTTTGCACCTCTTTACTGACAACCTAAATGCCGAGAAAATGATAAAAATCTACAAAAAGGCTTTACTGCCATCTGCCAAACGATGGTTCATCACAAAAAATGAAGATTGGATTCTGCAGGAGGACAACGATCCTAAACACCGCAGCAAGCTCTGTACTCAGTGGAAGACTCAATCTGGCATCGTTACATTGGATTGGCCGTCGCAGTCGCCCGATGCAAACCCTATTGAAAATGTGAGGGCATATATTAAACGGAAGCTTCGTGGAAGACGCACATACACTTTGAAGCAGTTGTCTTACGAAATTCGTCGGATCTGGAGATTCTTGCCACTAGAATACGCCGTCAAATTAGTAGAAAGCATGCCTCGGAGATGCCAGGCAATTATCGACGCCGGTGGTGACTAGACACATTATTGACCAAATTGCATCATTGTTTGTAATGTGTACAATGTATATATAAATATGAAAGTTTTATCAAATAAATTTTTTTATAAATTAACACGACCACGCTCTTACTTGACAGACTGTATCACAGAAAAACTAAAAATTTAAAGAAAAAATACTTTTATTAATGAAAAATATATACATTGCCATTTTGGATTATTTGGTTTTAAAAATTATATCCGCTAAATAACGGTTTGAATTAAACGTTACCGTTTAGCCACTTTCTTCGAAAGAATACAGTCCCAATACAAAATATTCAGCAACGACGCCCTAAAGTGACACATGAGGGCTCTGTAGTGGTCGCTGATGAATTTAACGAGGATTTTCTGCAGCCCCGTAGAGAAAATTCTGCTTGTGTACAGTTCCTGATAAGTAGAAGTGGGCCTCATCCGAAGAAATAAACAAAGCGCTAGGAGGAATGTTATGAAGAATTTCCTGATACGCAGCTCGGCGAGTTTCAAAATGACTTTCACTTAATTTCTGGGTAACCATGATTTTGAAGGGGTGCATATGAACTTCTCTATAAAGAATTTTTTTCACGCTTTAATTAGATAATCCCAGGGCAGCTGAATGTTTAAGTGCTGAACGCCTTGATAATTGTTGGAAAGACGCTCTCAAACGCGCTACATTTTCCAGTGCTGTTGCAGTTTGAGGTCGGCCCACAGTTAAATAGTTTTTTCACCCAGAACACTATCATGTCGGCCAAGTTTAAATCGTATCTAAAACGCTCGCTGAGTATTAATCACAGAACCACCGTTACTAATAAATTTCTTCAGAACAAACGCACGATGCTCACCAAGCCAATCCATGGTGTACACTGAAAATGGCACGTACAACGCTTTCAAACAATACCTCCTCCACACTAGTACCCTCTCTACAACCCGCCCGCAGGCTACTTCAAATACGGGAGGTTTTATTGCCGGGCCCTGTATTTCAGAATTTGTTGACTTTCACCAGAAAATGTACTATCATTACTGGTAGAATTTTTTATTTTTATGTATTGTATTAAAAAAAAAACATGTATTTGTCAATAGATTTTGTAAGAAAGTGTACGTTTAATTTTACTGCTAATGCCGAAAAACTACTACCAACATTCGTTGCTGTAAGACAACGTTCTTAAAGAGCAGCATACCTAACGGCAAAACTTGAGGACAATGTTCTAACTTACAAGTTAAAACTGTTAATCTATCCGTATAAGATTGAGAAAAGAATAATGAAATTTAGAAACGAATATGGCCAACCAAACCATCAATATGAGAAGTTTGTAGAGCGTTAATGTAATTGCAAAACTAAATGTAAGAGCCGATGTTTTTATAAAGAAGCTAATGTTTCTTATGCTGCTCTTCTTTGAGGATGTGCAAATGTGCTAATATTGTTTCTAACTAATCTTCCCTTAACACATCTTGGGCGAAAAGTGACCAAAGTCGTTTTGTGCGGATGTCACATCTTGAGCGGGAAGCAACTAAAGTCGTTTTTTACGAATCATTGATGGATTATTGTTATGGATGGATTTTCGTGATGTTTATACAATAAAATTGGATAGACACACGTTGCAAAAATACAAAACGTGCGTTGCAAAAATGAATTCCTATGAATTCGTTTTGCTTTGGCGTCAAAGTGCTCGCGCAAGATGTGTTAATTTACTGTACAGTTATTTTCCAAAAAAACTTTGAAAAATCGAATAAAAAATAAAAACACAAAATAATTATAAAATTAAAAAAAAAAAAGAGATGCGAAGTAATTTGTTTCCACGTGGTACACCTTGGAAACGTCAATTACAATGGTTAAATGATTCACAAACAATCTTTACTCAATCAACGGTTAGAAGAAGAGTAGTTAGTAATTAGAATAACAATATTATGTTACTCGAAATATTTTAAAATTAACCCTTTAAGTACTAAATTATTTGAAGATTTTTATACCCATGTGACGGATTTAATTTGTTGCTATATGGATTATCTTAAATTCAGATGACGTATCAGACTCGTCCACCGTAACTTCGCCAAATTAAGCAAATGACGAGTCTCACTCGTCAAATGTAGCCAAATAGTTTAAATAACCAAAAAATATTTAAATGATCTTAACTTTTTTTGTAAATTAAGCAGAATTACGTTTTTTTGTAAATTCATCAAAATTGGCGAAAATTTGAAAAAAATTTTGACTTAAAATTGACATTAATAAAAAATAATAAGTTTACAATTTTCATGTATGTATGTTATACTACGAGGATGGTCTCAGGAATACCTGGCCTAACAAGGAAAACACAAAAATTTCTTGTAAAAAAACTCCTTATATTTATAAAAAGTCTGCTTTCAATTCGATACACTTTTTTTAACGAAGTTTGATAGCTTCAATACCTTTTTTATAGCAAGACCCATCGTGCTCCTCAAAATAGCTATTAGCTGCCAAATTGACCTCTTTTTCCTTGGCAAATCTTTGACTAGCAAGCCATTTTTTCAAGTTTGGAAAAAGAAAATAATCCGAAAGAGCTAAATCTAGCAAATAGGGAGAACGAGGAAGCAATTTAAATTTTAATTCATTGATTTTCGCCAACGCGATAACGGATGTGTAAGTTGATGCATTACTTTGATAAAAAAACATATTCTTTTTAGCCAAATGCAGGCGCTTTTCCTCGATTTCATAACTCAAATGTTGCAATAAATTTGTATAATACTCACTGTTGATTGTTTTCTCTGTTTGAAGATAATCAATGAAAATTATCTCATGCGCATCCCAAAAAACTGATGCCTTGACTTTGCCTGCCGATGGAACCACCTTCGCCTTCTTTGAAGCCGATTCTTTCTTTCTAGCCCATTAATTTGACTGTTTCTTTGTCTTAGATGTAAAGTGATGGATCCATGTTTCATCCATGGTTATGGATCAACGAATATTTTGGATTTATTGCTGTGAGACAGAGTTAAACAGTCAATTGAAACATCCTCACGACGTTGTTTTTGTTCCATTGTGAGAAAATGGGGCACCCATCCTGCGCACAGCTTTCTCATTTCCAAATTTATAGTCAATATGCGATGTACAGCGCCTCCCATATCTGCTAGCTCGCGTATTTTCAATCGACCGTCGTCTAATATTGTCTTGTAAATGTTTTTCACCATTTCTGGAGTGGTCACCTCATTCGGTCAACCACTGCGATGTTCATCTTGACAGCTCGAATGGCCTCATTTAAACTCTGCTACCTAATATTTTACTGTTGTAAACGAAGGAGCAAACTTCTCCCGAGTAGAATCTAGCTTGGCTTTGATATTGGTTGGACTGAAGCCCTTTACATGTAAATATTGTATCACATAACGATGACCGATTTTTTCCATGTTTGCAAATTCACTGAGAGCATTCACTATTGATGGATGCCAAACAAATACTGCACAACGTAGCATCTTCAAACTCAAAACTTAAGCTTCATAAGATTCGTTCTTCCTACTACAAAAATTTTTTTTTAACTAACAGCAGCCATCTATGTGTCAGGTCGGGTACTTCTGAGACCACCCTCGTAAGCTGCTAAAATTTAAAAATACTAATTGTTTTTTGTTTGATTAATTTATCTTCGCACTTGAAATACATAAAAACATACATTTTGGCTCAAAAAATGGCCGCCATTTCGTTTTAAGAAGTGGATTTATTTGGCTCCACTTCGATTACTATTTTTTGTGCTAATACCTATATGCGAAATTTCAGACGAGCCTAAAAAAAAGCAATATCCGTCATATTTTTGTCCATAGTGGGTGTGACTATTATCAGTATCTCAAAGGAAAGTATAAGCTGAAACGCTCAAATTTTTTAACTCCGTTCTCAAATCAATGAATATCTAAAAGTCATTTTGTGTTGGTTTGCAAAATTGGACATTTCTTTACACTGTGCTCGAAGTTTGTATTATTGTTAATAGGTACTGAACAATTGTTTGGTTCCATTTTTTACCTCAGAAGATTTCTACGTATTGGGAGTACAAGTCAATTCGGTCCGATTTTTTCGGTCAAAAATGCATTTATTTTAAAATAAAAAGAATTAAGATTAATCAAAGTATCGTCCATCGCTAGTTACTACTTTTTCCCACCTCTCAGGCAATTTTTGAATTCCATCTCGAAAAAATGTCTCGTCTTTTAAGGTAATCCAAGCTAGGAGCTAATTTTCGATTTCTGCGAAAGAAGTGAACCGATGACCTGCCAGATCGTGCTGCATCCCTTGGAATAACCAGTAATCAGAAGGAGCAATGTCTGGAGAATACCGCGGGTGCGGCAAAATATCCTACTTAAGCATTCCCAAATATGTTTTCACGACTTTTGCGACATGAGGCCGAGCGTTGTCATGTATAAAAATAACTTTGTCATGTCTTTCCTTGTATTTCGTCCGTTTTTTTCGTAATGTACGGCTCAAACGTATCAATTGCAGCCTATACCGATCGACCGTTATGGTATCATCAGGTTGTAGTAGCTCATTGTACACAACACCCTTTTGGTCCCACCAGATACACAACATGTTCTTCAAACCATAAATATTCGGCTTTCGTGTCGATGTTGAGGTCGATGGCAACGATTGACCGGGCATAGCGTAGTATTTTTTCTTTTTGGGGTTATCATAAAAAATCCATTTTTTATCCCCAGTAACAATTCTATATAAGAAACCTTTTCTCTGTTGCCTTTGAATGAGCTGCTCGCAATCAAAGCCCAATTCGTTTAATTTTGCCATTGTTTTCATGGACTTGTGGCATGGTGCATTGTCTTGGTGAAAAAGTATTTTTTTCTTCTTCATGTGCGGTCGTTTTGCTGCGATCTCCTCCTTCAAACGTACCAACAAGTCAATATAATAATCACCGTTGATCGGTTTACCTTTTTCCAGGTAGTCAATGAAAATCACGCCATGTGTATCCCAAAAAACAGACGCCATGACTTTGCAAGCAGACTGCTGCGTTTTTTGACGCTTTGGGCGGCTTTCGCCAGCCATGCGCCACTCAGATGATTGCCGATTCGATTACAGAGTAAAATGGTGTATCCATATTTCATCCATGGTCACGAATCGACGCAGGAAATCCTTCTTATTGCGAGTAAATAGCGATAAACAGCTCTCTGAATCGTCGAGTCGCAGCTGTTTTTGTTCCACTAAAAGAAATCGCGGCACCTACTTGGAAAAAACCTTTTTCATGCTCAATTTTTCATGAAAGATTGTAAATACGCTTCCAGATGATATCTGTGTCATTTCTGCAATCTCACGGACCTTCACTTTGCGATTTTTCATTACAATTTTTAATACTTCACTCACATTTTCATGTTTAACGGCTTTCAATGGCCTACCCGAACGTTCCGCATCGTTTGTGTCCGTACGACCACGTTTAAACTCAGCATACCAACGACAAATCGTTGGTTTGGATGAAGAGAAGTCCGGGTAATGTTTTTCAAGCCATTGCTGGGCTTCTACGGTGTTTTTACCCATTAAAAAACAATGTTTTATCAACACGCGAAACTCGCTTTTTTCCATTTTTTAAACAAATTTCAAAGTGACTTCACTCGAACCTCGATAACTCTGCTGTCTGTGATTTAATCGACGTAAAATTTTTACACGTTTTATGTAAAGGTTCGCACTCTATGAAAACGTGGCCAGCTTGGTACTACTAGCACTATATCTGGGTTAGTCTCGGGACTTATTGAACGATGTGTTATATGCATCTCTTTCTTCCTCTACTGTATCGTATAAGGCTGGGCCCTGTAACGTCGGTACACGACCTCCGTTTTTTTTTTGTGTCTGCCAATAAGTTTCTTTTCTGCCTTTCCTACCACGATAAAGCCCCCTTCACAACCTACGTATTTTATAGTAAATATTTATTATTATTATACTATTTTATATATCTTTAATAACTGTCTGCGACATGCATTTTAATAAAAGTAGTCGCGTTTTGTAATTAAAATTAATTCTTCGATTAACTTCCTACAAAACAATTATTTCCATATTATTACTGGTAATTTCAATATTAATTTACAATTTCATTAGCGTATCATACATCTATTAAATAACTCTTTAAAAATTAAGTAAACCAAATAAGTACTTTTCCAACAGTCCATTTATTAAAAATTATAACTTCTAAAGAATGATTATTTATATTATTATTCTACAATTATTTCCTTTTTGTAATTACGAGTTCTGGCTATTAAATAACGAGGCGGCGCGCCTAGAGGGCGCCGTAGAGGGGTGGGGAAAAAACGAGTAGTGCGTTGGGTATCTAGATATCTTGTCTATGCACGTACTAAAACACGTTCTCGTCACTATTATTGTATTTGTGCAGTAGCGGTTTGAAACGAACGTGTTTTTTTCTCGTGCCGAAAACCATGTGTGACGAAAAACAGGAGCAACGTATCAATCTCAAATTTCTCGTTAAATTGAAAAAAACTCCGACTGAGTAATGTAAATTGTTGCAAGAGGCCTACGGGGACAATTCTCTATCTCGTGCGCGTATTTTTGAGTGGTGTAAGCGCTTCAGTGAGAGCCGAGTGAGCACTGAAGATGACCAACCAAATTCAAGGCAATGTTGATCTTTTTTTCGACATTAACGGTATTGTGATGACTGAATAGGTTTCAGAGGATCAAACTGTTAACCAGACTTACTATTTGTCAGTTTTGGTAACACTGCGAGAACGAGTTCGTAAGAAACGGCCCGAGTTGTGGAAGAACAACTGGTGGATTTTACACCAGGACAACGCACCTGCCCATAACGCGCTATCTGTGAAGCAGTATTTGGCCGGTAAGCGCACTCCAGTGCTCGAACACGCGCCGTACTCGCCAGATTTGGCACCGTGCGATTTTTTTTTGTTTCCGAAGATAAAATCTGCTTTGGAAGGGACCCGATTTAAGTCGATGAAAGCGGTAAAGCAAAAAACGGCAAAGCTCCTGAAGGCTCTCACCAAAGAAGACTTCCAGCACTGCTTTGATCAATGGAAAAAACGTGTGGAAAGGTGTGTGGCGGGGGAAAGGGAGTATATTGAAGGAGAGCATTCGAATGTAGAATAATTTTTATAATAAAACCCTTTTTCGTAACCAGTCCCGTTATTTAATAGCCAGACCTCGTATAAATTACTCGTGTCTATAGAAGCAATCTTTTTTAATTATTTAAATAATCATTCTTTATCTAAAAATCATTATGTAAATTAATCACTTAAAATGCGACAAAAACTTTGTTCTTTTTTGTAATATGCGTTAAATTTTAAATGGCACACGATCATACAATTTAAATTAACATGAAACTATTGTAAATCGCAAATAATAAACCTATGTAAAAATTGCGCAACAATAGATCATCTCTCTCTAATTCTCGCTTTCCTCCCCTCGGACCAGGAAGCTCACCAGGAAGAGGAGACCCGAAAAATTTGCCCTCCCCCAAATTTTTAAAAAATTGTGAGATAGCTTCTCCCACGTGTTTAAATACGGCACAAATTTTCACTAAGTGCAGATCTGATGCAGCACTCTAGGAAAACATTACTACGGACATATACACGAGTAGACCTCAGGCAGCACTCGAGAAAAACATTATGAAGGAATCATCTACACAATTACAAGGAAGCAACTACGAAGTAACTGCGACAAGCAGACTATTCAATTTTTCAAATAAATAAGAAGAAGAAGACGACGAGAAGTCAGCTACAGCAACGGGAAGACAAAGAGAGAGAGAGAGAGAGAAAGAGAGAGAGAAAGAAAGGGAGAGAGAAAGAGAATTTATCACAACAAAATACAAAATCAATAAAAAGTGAGTTTAAATTCAAATTTTGTATGGCATATTTTGTTTTCTTTTCTTCTCTATACTCTTATCTATTCTATATCCTCCCAAAGGTAGACTTAACCTGAGTTTTGGCTAACTACCTTTTACCTAATATCACATTGGTTAGGTCCTTATCCAGAGCGGCGTAACTGGCCTGAGTTTCGGCCTAGACGTGCGTTCAGTCCCGAACTACACCACCGCATCCTCAAAAAAAACAAAAGATAAAGCTTCGAATCTCCTCCGCCATCCTAAGCCGGTAAGCTCGACTGCTTAGGCTCAAAAAGGCAACTACGAGTTTGCGTTACTCAAATTAACGTATGGTGGCGTCGCAACCGACGTTACAAAAAGTTTTGGAGGCCCTGAAGGGATTTTTAGGTGAAAAAAAAGAAGGAAAATTGATTTCTCTTACCTTAGAGGAGACAAGCAACATTTTTTCTTTCCTCCTATTTTATTTCTTTTTAAAATAATATGTGACATAAAATATTGCATGAAGAAATAAATTATGGTAAAAGGCGAGTGATCGCGAAAAGGCAAACTATAAATGAATAATAAGTAAATAAACAAAATAATTATATAAGTAAAAGAAGAAAGACAAATAAATAAGTAGATGGATAAATAACGATAAAAATGAATAAAAAATAATCGAATCAATAAATAATAAAATGACACAATAAACAAATTAAATTAAATAAAATATAAATAAATAATATAAGCTAACGAACGAATAAAATAATAAATAAAGAGATAAATCTATTTGATTTTTGAAATAAAAAATTTTTTTCTTGTGAAATAAATAATAGAAAATAAAATAAAAATAAAATAAAAAAAGGAAGGTAAATAAATGAGATAACATATAATAAAGAATTACACAATAAAATAATGATTAAAGATAAATGATTAATGAAAGATACTATGAAATTATAAATTAAAGCGATAAATAAGTAATAAAATAAGTGAATAAATAAGGAAATGATAAATGATAAAAAAATAATATAAAGAAGTGAATAAAATAATAAAATAAAATAAAATAAAATGTAATAATGAAATAAAATGAAATAAATGAATGAATAATAAAATAAAAGAAACAAATAAAGAAAAAATTAAGTAATGAATAATAATAATAAATAAAATAAATAAGAAAAAATATACGAAATTTAAGTGAAGAAAAGTTATAAATAAATAAAAGTGGTAAGAGTAAATAACTAACGAAATAAGTAAATATTGAAAATTAAGAAAAAGTAAATGATCGAACAAATGAAGGAAAAAGTAATAAAGTACGCAAACAAGTGAATAAACAAATAAACAAAATAAAATAGAATCTCTTTAAAATCTAAGTAATAAATGATAAGACAAATAACTAAATACATAAATAAATGAGTAAGAAATAAACTAATAAACTGAATAAATAAATTGAATAATTAGGCAAAGAAGAAATAAACTAGGGAAAAATAATAAATAAATAAATTAAAAACAAATAAGACGAATAATAAAATAATTAAACACTTATAGCGATATTTGCTCCACGCGTAGAGAAAAGGAAAATTACGCACAATATAGTGAACAAATAATCAACAATACATCTGCTAGGTTGTTCAAAAAGTTTTGAAAGCGGAAATGAAGATACTTTTTTTTGTTGGTGAAATCACTTCTATTGCTCAGTATAATCTCCCATAAGTTCAATACACTTGCTCCAACGGTCTTCCAACTAGTTTATCCCATCATGGAAGTGACTTTCTGCAAGGCCTGCAAAATACTCTTCTACGACCGCTATAACCTCTTCGTTTGATGAAAAATGCTTCCCCCATTTCTTGAGGTGTGGAAACAGCCAGAAGTTAGAGGGAGCTAAATCAGGTGAATTAGGTGGATGCTGCAACAATTCGTACTTTAATTCGGTTATTTTAGTGATGGTTTTTTGAGCTGTGTGAGCGGGTGCATTGTCTTAATGAAAAATGATTTTTTTCTTGTGCAAACCGGGTCTTTTTTCACTAATTTTTCCATCCAATCGGTCCAAAAGGTTACAATAATATTCAGAATTTATTGTTTTGCCAGTTTGGAGATAATCCACCAACAAAATCCCTTTTGCATCCCAAAAAACTGACGCTAACACCTTCTGCGCCGATTTCTGGACACGAACTCGCTTCAGTGCCGAAGTGCCTGGTTGACACCACTCTTTAGCCTCTTGTTTTGATTCAGGGCCATGATGGTAGACCCAAATCTCATCCATAGTGATGAATCGACGCAAAAAATCCTCTTTATTCTTTCGAAAACGCTCCAAATGTTGCTCAGAAAGTCGCATTCGAACGTGTTTTTGTTCCATTGTGAGCGAATGCAGCACCCATTGTGCACAGAGCTTTCTGAAACCCAAAACTTTATTTAAAATATGACTCACACTGCCTAATGAGATGTCTAGGGCCTCTGCTGAATCTCTCTCGGTCAATCGACGATTTTCCGAAACCATATCCTGTACATTTGCTATAAATACTGGTGTTGATGCACTTTTTGGACGTCCTGAGCGTGGATCGTCTTCAACGCTTTTTCGACCAAGTCTAAACTCTAAAACCTATCGATGCACAGTTGGAAATGAAGGAGCAGATTCCTTTAACACTTTCACCATTTTTGTATAAATTTCCGTTGCTGATAAACCTTTCAAAACAAAGAATTTTATCACTGCACGATATTCGGTTTTTTCCATTGTAAAAAAAAATACACTGACACGTCAACTTCAAATGGCTTGTAAACAAACAATGAATTGACAGAGTGGAATGAAACTTTGGGTATGTTTATATGAAAGATGAAATATTAAAATGGCGTAAAAATTTTGGTTCTTCTACTGCTTTATAGATGTCGCTTTCAAAACTTTCTAAACAACCTAGTATATTACTGTAGATGATTTCACTAAATCACGGGAAATTGAAGTAAGAACCCCTGGAAAATCGAGGATATTTTACCGCAGATTACGTAGAGGCCGAGCAAAAGAAACTCCCTCCCCCGAAGAAGAACGCCAATTCGCGGCAGAGGAAACGCTACTTCCGAGTGCTCAAAGAAGCCCACCAACAGTCTTGGATTTCACGAAAGTTTAATGAGAAGAAGTATGCGGAACGCATCCAGAGGTTGGAGGGGTTTAACGCCAAACAAACCGAACCTCCAAAGCTTCTCCTGACCTTGGATGTGAAGATTAAATCTTTGCGCTGTCGGCACGGTGAATTTCCGGCCCTTTGCACCACCTGCATCCACGCGGTGACACAGAACTACAAAATTCCGAAAAAAAAGGAAGGCAAACACAGAGGAAGAGGAAATAAAAAAGAATATAAATAATGTAGACCCAAAACGACGTTTTGTATTGAGGAAATTTTTATCAGAATAAAAAAAAAAAAGAAAATCACTTTTGCTTCAAATAAGCTAGTTATTTTTTTTCCTCCGATCTTTTGTATTAGTTTTTCCTTCTATAAACTTCCATTATTAATAAAATTCGCTTATTCCTTCGCTTCATTAAAAAAAAAAAGGAGAAAAAATTGTATAGCCTACGAAGTACAACCAATGACGGATAAGAGGCAAACGTGACAACAGGTCGCGAGGAGTGAACAAGATATAGATTCTTTTTGTAGCAAACTGCTTGTGTCACGTTCTCCTTCAAGCGATAGGTTGGATACAAGCCGTGACGTATCATTCCCAAGAACACCAACTCCAGATCACTTGAGAAACTTGAACGTCAAAACAAAAACAAAACAAAAAATGATCGAGTCCAGGGGAGATTTACCAGGAGCTAGTAGAGGAAGGCTGATTAGAAGTAAAATAAAGGGAGAAGCTTGCACCGCAATTTTCGGGTCATCGTTTACGGCAGCCGAATCTTTGAAAGACTTCTTTAAAGACATTTACGCCAGCACCAAAACAGAGCAACAACTTTTAGGCGAACTCGTAAACGAATATCAACGAGACAACGAGAATGTCATCGCCTTCGCAAATCGTATGAGGGACCTGGAAGCCCAAATAAATGAGGCTCATAAAATAGCCACCAGCGCCCTCGATCTCCAATTCAGAGCACAGACGGAAGCACACATAATAAAGTGCTTTAAGCAAGGTTTGAAACCAAACATGGAGAATAGAATAAAGGAGACAAACAATATCTTAGACATCGTAAAAAACGCAATACTGGCCGAAAGACAAATCGCCTCTAAAACTGCTCTTCGTGATGAACAGCGACCTCATGAAAAGGGTTTCTTTCACACGAGCGAAGAAGTAGGAAAACCAGAGCTGAAAAGACCAGAAAATTCCTGATTCAAAGCGCGCACAAACAGGATGGCAATATGGTTTTGTAACAAACCAGGACATTCGGAGGTAACTTGTTTCCTCAAAGCAAAGACGTGCCAAATTTGCAGAAAGGTCGGCCACACTGCCAACCTCTGCCGTAATGACGTGGTATGCCAGATATGTGAACAAAAAAGACGTACAGCGGCACAGTGTAATAAGAACAGGCTCGTAGTTGACGTCTGTCAATTTTGTAATAAGCCCAGACACTCAGCACTAAATTGCTTTCAGCGCACCAACAATACGCGTAGAGCAGAGTTGTCGTGTTACAAATGCGCTATGCCTGGCCACACGGCAGCAGTCTGCCGCCAACAAAAATTCTTCAATCTACGAATTTGCAGCTACTGCCAAATAAAGGGACATGTGGCCACAGAATGCAGATAAAGGAAGTGTAACCATCCAAAAAACGAGTTCTGGAGGCGTTCACCGAGACCCTTATGGTGCTTGGGAGAACGTAGTTGTCAGGAATTACTAAAAATCACCTTAAGAGAACATTTTGCAAAAATAGACCAAGACAATAATAAAATACACTTAAATTTCGGAACGTCGTTCACCCTCTCTGAAACATCTTGTATCGACTTCGAGAGCGATTATTCTTTTTAGGACACCCTACCCCTAGACCAATGTAAATTCGACCATTACGGGCTCTTATATGAAGCGTTAGCTAACAAAATCACAGGCAATAACGTTTACCATGAGAGAATCACATATTCCCTCACCACAGACGACGTAACCTTTGCCCTATCCAGCAAAGGCGTGTAGTTGACGTCTTACAATTTTGTAATAAGCCCGAACACTCAGCACTAAATTGCTTTCAGCGCACCAACAATACGCCTAGAGCAAAGTTGCGGTGTTACGAATGTGATATGCCTAGCCACACGGCAGCTGTCTGCCGCCAACAAAAATTCTCCAATGTACCAATTTGCAGCTACTGCCAAATAAAGAGACATGTGACCACAGAATGCAGAAAGAGGAAATATAACCAGCCAAAAAACGAGAGGAGTCTCCCCAAACATAGCGCCTTGGGAGAGACGCCACGACCTCAAGTGCGCTTATCACTGTCAATGAAACGGGTGGATTTCCGAGGAGAATTATTCCAATAGGAACCTGCAAAACTATCCCGTTCGTAAGTCCTAACCTCCTACAGAACAAATTTCCCAACACCCTTATGATCGGCATAGGATCAGAGGTTAGCGTGTTAAAAGCACATGTCTTACCAAACGATAAATACCTTAAAAATAAGGACGAATATATCCTCCAAGGCCTAGGAGGCGAGACAGAAGAAGGTCTGGGGAAAGCAAAGATTAAATTTGGGAAAACCATAATTGTATCCAAAGTGGTAGGCAATAATTTTCCTATCCCTTTCGACGGAGTGTTCGGAGCGAACTTTTTTGAAACCACCAAAGCGGAACTAGACTTCGAAAACAACCTAATGTCGTTAAATAATAAACACGTTAAGGTTATCTGGGACGACGAAGATCGACCTGATTTGATAAAAAAACTACATAACATCACAAGCAACGTGAAAACTGGATTACCATTCTTGAAAATTCTTAATTCTCCTACTTTCACAGAGAGAAGATTGTTAGTCGATTCGGGACTAGAAATAAATTTAATAAAATCAAGTCTGATACCGCCTGAAGAGAAAATCGGCACTTTAGAGAAATGCACCTTAAGAGGAATCGGAAAAAGAATCATACCTACCTGGGGAACAGTAGAGATCTCATTGTTGGGAGATAAGATAAAAATCTCGGTGATAAAAGACGACGTATACATTCCAGGGAAAGGTATACTAGGTTGCAATTTTCTGCGTGACTTCCAAGTGTATCTTAACTAGCCTAACTACCTGATGGTATGTAACGGCGACGCACGACCATTCGAAATTGGAACAGTGCTCAGCGACACGTACGACAAAGCAAATGTTTTAGAGATAATAAAAGACGAAGATCACGACAGTAATGTGGCTACAAAAAACAGTTATCTGACTTCGGAAAATAAGATAGCAACCGATCTGGATTACCAGCTCGAGTCAATCACCAACTTTGGAGACCCTGGGCCTCTTGAAGAACCAGAAGTTAAGGAAAACATTGAAGACTATTTGCGTACCGATCATCTAGACGACTATAAAAAGTCATACGTAACCAACTTAGTAAAAAATAACAGAGATGTATTCTACCTACCCAGCAATGAACTTCCGGAAACTGACCTCATTACGCATGAAACCCTCACGACTGACGAAATTCCAGTCCACACCAAATAATACCGATTACCACAGTCGTTAAAAAACGAAATAAATCGGCAGGTAAACGAATTGTTGAAGACAGGAGACATAAAGAACTGCAATTCACCCCACAACGTGCCGGTTTGGGTCGTACCAAAGAAGCCCGACGCCCAAGGACGCCCCAGATGGCGCACGGTGTTGGATTATAAAAAAGCGCCCTAAATAAAAAAACGATACGCGACTTGTATCCACTTCCTAGTATCGAAGAGATATTTGATCAAGAAGGACCAGCCAAATACTATACTGTGCTCGACTTGGCGTCAGGATTCCACCAGATAAAGATGGACCCGAAAGACGCACATAAGACGGCTCTTAGCACGCCATTCGACCACTATGAATTTGTTAGGATGCCCTTTGGATTGAAAAACGCGCCTGCTACCTTCCAAAGACAGATGGATAAATTATTAAAAGGGATTCAAGAAATAAGATTGTTTGTCTACCTAGACAACATTGTTATTTACTCCAATAGTATAGACGAGCATTATTTGAAAATAACCAAACTAATGGACAGACTAAGAAAAGCAAGATTCAAACTACAAATCAATAAATGTGGATTTTTGAAACGCAAAGTGGTATACCTAGGCCACATGCTTAGCAAGAAAGGACTAAGACCTAATCTTAAGAAGCTAGAAGTCGTGAGATGCTTTCCGCGACTTAAGAACGTAATGAACATTCACCAATTCTTGGGGTTAGCAGGATATTATCGGATGTTTATGAAAGGATTTGCATACATCTCGAAGCCTTTAACTAAATTACTAAAAAAGAAAACCACTTTTTAATAGAATGAAAAAACCGAAGAAGCGTTCAATTTATTAAAAGAAATGCTATGCAACGCACCCGTACTACAATTTCCCGATTTATCTTAGCCCTTCACAACCACTACGGATGCTTCAAAATATGTTGTAGGAGGAGCCCTATCTCAAGAAAAAATAGGGAAATCATTTAGATCATACGTATATGGGCGAGAATTAACAATAATAACGGATCTTCAATAGTAAGTATGGTTCAAAACAGCCGTCCTCAACACTTGAGTCCAGAAATAGAGATTCAAACTAACACATCGTTTAATAAGTCCCGAGACTAACCCAGAGATGGTGCTAGTAGTACCAAACTGGCCACGTTTCCATAGAGTGCAAACCTTTACATGAAACGTGTAAAAATTTCTCGTTGATCGGATCACAGACAGCAGAGTTATCGAGGTTAGAGTAAAGTCACTTTGTAATTTGTTTGAAAAATGGAAAAAAGCGAGTTTTGCGTGTTGATAAAACATTGTTTTTTAATGGGTAAAAACACCGTAGAAGCCCAGAAATGGCCTAAAAAACATTACCCGGACTCCTCTCCATCCAAACCAACGATTTGTCGTTGGTATGCTGAGTTGAAACGTGGTCGTACGGACACAAACGATGCGAAACGTTCGGGTAGGCCATTGGAAGCCGTAACACAGGAAAATGTGAGTGAAGTGTTAAAAATTTTAATGAAGAATTGCCAAGTGAAGGTCCGTGAGATTGCAGAAATGACACAGATATCATCTGGAAGCGTATTTCCAATCCTTCATGAAAAATTGAGCATGAAAAAGGTTTTTTCCAAGTGGGTGCCGCGATTGCTTTCAAAGGAACAAAAACAGCTGCGACTCGACGATTCAGAGAGCTGTTTATCGCTATTTACTCGCAATAAGAAGGATTTCCTGCGTCGATACGTGACCATAGATGAAACATGGATACATCATTTCACTCTGGAGTCGAATCGGCAATCATCTGAGTGGCGCATGGCTGGCGAAAGCCGCCTAAAGCGTCCAAAAACGCAGCATTATGCTAGCAAAGTCATGGCGTCTGTTTTTTGGGATACACAGGGCGTGATTTTCATTGACTACCTGGAAAAAGGTAAATCGATCAACAGTGACTATTATATTGACTTGTTAGTACGTTTGAAGGAGGATATCGCAGCAAAACGACCGCACATGAAGAAGAAAAAAATCCTTTTTCACCAAGACAATGCACCATGCCACAAGTCCATGAAAACAATGGCAAAATTGAACAAATTGGGCTTTGATTTGCTTCCTCACCCCCCGTTTTTCTAGACTTAGCCCCCAGCGACTACTGGCTCTTTGCTGATCTCAAAAAAATGCTCCAGGGAAAAAAATTTGGCTCGAATGAGAAGGTTATTGCCGAAACTGAATCCTATTTTGAAGCAAAGGATGAATCCTCCTATAAACATGGTATAGAAATGTTGGAAAGGCGTTGGAAAAATTGTATAACTCTAAAAGGAGATTATATTGATGAATAAAAATAATTTTTGAAAAAAAATGTTGTTTTTGTTGTTAGTTTCGGGACTTATTGAACGATGTGTTATAATAACGACCATCGCTGAGAATTTAAGTATCGGCAGATGGGTCACCTTTAATCAAACCTTCAATTTACCCTAGTGTTCGCAAGAACACTAACAGAGACAATGTATCATGAAATTTAGACAAGATAAAAAAGGAAAAACTTATTACTAGCAACAACGTAATTACTTACGCTGTATATAGCTTGCCTTTTTCTCTTTTGGTTATGGTTTCTGCTTATTAGTGATTTATTACTAGCTAACTTATGTAGTTCAATAAGACCTTTATTTTGTTATAACATGTTATGAAATAAATTGAAATAACACGCTTAAATAACATATCATAATATGAATATAATATTATAAAATAAATATAAAATAAGTAAGATAAGCTAAATCAGCATATGCAAAATAAACTTAATATATACAGGGTCCGGCAATAAAACCTCCCTTATTTTAATAGGTTGTCACAGAAAAACTATAAAAGATAAAGAAAAAATACTTCTATTTATGAAAAATATATACTTAGCCATTTTGAATTATTAGGTTTTAAAAATTATATCCGCTGAATAACGGTTTAAATTACTGTTATCATTACTGTTTGGACACCTTCTTCGAAAAAATACAATCACTACTTAAAATATTTAGCAACAGTGCACCAAACTATCACATAAGGGCTCTGTAGTGGTCGCTGATGAATTCCACGAGAGTTTTCTGCGGCTCAGTAGCGGAAATTCTGTTTGTTTACAGTTCCTGATAAGTAGGAGTGAGCCTCATTCGAAGAAATAAACAAAGCTCTAGGGGAAATGTTTTGAAGAATTTCCTCACACGCAGCTCTGCGAGTTTCAAAATCTCTTTCACTTAATTTCTGGGTAACCATCATTTTAAAGGGGTGCATATGAAATTCTTTATGAAGAATTCTTCTTACACTTCTGTTTAAGTGCTGAACGCCTTGGTGATTGTTGGATAAACGCTCTCACATGCGCCACATTTTTCCGCGCTGTTGCAGTCCGAGGTCGGCCAGTAGGTTTTCTTTTCAGTGCTGAAACTATGTCTCTAAAGTTTGACACCCACAGTTGAATAGTTTTTCTATCCGCGACATGATCATGTCGGCCAAGTTTGAATCGTATCTGAAACACTCGCTGAGTACTTATCACAGAACCACCGTTACTAATAAATTTCCTCACAACAAACGCTCGATGCTCACCAAGCCAAGCCATAGCGCACACTCAAAATGGCATGTACACCGCTCTTAAACAATACTTCCTTCACATCATTACCCTCAGTACAACTCGAACGGCAGCTACTTTAATTACGGGAGGTTTTATAACTGGACCCTGTACTACGTAATAAAATATTTAAAACAAGAAAATATAAAAATATCGAACTCCTGCCTTACGGCTGGTTGTGATTTATCGGATCACGAGAGATTATTATCACGCATTATGTTATATAAAATTTTTATGAGTATTTTTTTTATACGAGGTGTGATCAAAAAGTAAGGTGACTTCTTGAATTTCGCGCGCTCTTTAAACTCTAATTTCCGAATTTTTTTTTGTTATGTTGGTACACATGTCACGATCATACACTCTGACAAGAAAGTATCCGAAAATTTGAAATGAAACGCAAAAATATTAAACTTCTTCAATATTTATTGAATCTTCTTCAAAATATGCTCCATTTGAAGCGATACACATGTGCCAACGTTTTTTCCAATCATGGAAACATTTTTTATAGGCGTTTTTAGGGATGGCCTTCAGCTCCTTCTGCGAATTTTCTTTTATGGCGTCTATGGAGTCAAATCTGGTTCCCCGGAGCGGTAATTTTAGTCTAGAGAAAAGAAAAAAGTCACACGAAGCTAGATCAGGCGAATAAGGTGGCTGGTCGATGGTATTTATCGAGTGTTTGGTCTTAAAATCGATAGTAATCGTGGCTCGATAAGATGGTGCGTTATCGTCATGCAAAATCCACGAATTGTTTTGCCACAAATCCGGCCGTTTATGGCGAATATTTTTATGCAAACGTCTCAAAACAGTCAAATAGAAGTCCTTATTGACCGTTTGACCTTGCAGAATGAATTCATGATGAATTACACCACGAATATCGACGAAAACAATAAGCATCGTCTTGATTTTCGAACGACTTTTGCGAGATTTTTTCGGTTTCCGCTCATTTTTTCCCACCCATTCCGATGATTGTTGGCTCGTTTGTGTGTCGTATTCATAGAACCATATCTTGTCACCAGTTATGATCCGTCCCATAAACGTGGGATCAGAATTCGCACGATCCAACATGTCTGCAGCTACGTGCATCTGGTACTGTTTTTGAAGAAAATACAGCTCTAACGGAACGAGTCGAGCGGCGACGCGCTGCATGCCCAATCGGTTCACCAAAATCAAACAAGCGGTTTTACGAGAGATGTTGAGATCACGAGCTATCTCTCTAACACTGGCATGACGATTTTCGAGCACAATTTCCTTGATTTTTTCGACGTTATTGTTGGTTGAAGAGGTGGACGGTCGTCCTGAACGAGGCAAATCTTCGACGATCTCCCGACCGTTTTTCAAGGCTTTGTACCATTTGTACACTTGGGTTTTCGATAAAACAGAGTCTCCATAAGCATTTTCTAGCATTCGCAACGAGTCAGCACACGAAATTTCGTTCAAAACACAAAATCTAAGACAAACTCTTTGTTCAATATTTTTTTCCATTGTAACATTCGCAGACTACCACTGAGGTCGACTGGTTTCAACAGCTGTCGTAAACCAACTAGTTGACAGACCGCATTCATGTTTGGCATAGTAATTACGGACAGTCCTACCAACATATAGAAACTTTAAATACTTAAAAATACTCAACGCGGGCAATTTAAATGAGAATTTCCGGATACTTTCTTGTCAGAGTGTATGTTTACATTTTCGACTATATAAAATATGTTGTTTTTATGTGAGAGGCATAAAGGTTAGACTCGTGTTTGCATGCTCAGCGATTTTTTGCTGTTGAAAATAATGGAGCAAAGAGTTTGTATTAATTTTTTTGTGAAAAATCGTAATAAGTGCTTAAAAACTCTTGAAATGTTGACAGTGGCGTACGTAATCGTGTAAGAAGTTGTGTTAAAAAATCGTCGAATCACGATTGGAGAAGTAGCGGATGATCTTAACATATCGTTCGGCTCATGCCAAACAATTTTAACGGATGTTTTGGATATGGCACGCGTGTCAGCGAAATTCGTTCCAAAATTGTTTGATTTTGATCAGAAGCAGCATCGCATTAACATCGTCCAAGACATGTTAAACGACGTCAATGATGATCCTGATCTGCTCAAAAGGGTTATAACTGATAACGAATCATGGGTATTTGGTTATGACGTCGAAACCAAAACCGATTGAGAAGATTAAGGCTGCATCACTGAAGGAGCTCAAGGCAATACTCAAAAGTGCATTTGAGAAGTGTTTTGACGACTGGGAAAAACGCTGGCACAAGTGCATTGTATCAGAGGGGGGTTGTTTTAAAGGGGATAACACAATTTTAGGCAAATAAATAAATATTTTATATAAAAAATTAAAAGTCACATTTTTTTATCACACCTCGTATATATAATATGATCTTTACTCGATTATAAAAATCTAAGGGTTGGATGAATTAAACACGGATTGTTTCTTAAAAATAAACAAGGTTTTGACATTTATTTTACAGTAGTGAATGAATCAAGAATCACAAAAATAAGTTATTCTTTATTTACACTGAATCACTAACCTGAAACAAACAAAGAAATTACATTAAATGTTTATTCTTTACCCTAAATTTTGATAATTTGCACAATGTTAAATTTGTTGTCTCGTGACTTCGCATTTTCTGTCATTGCACTGCCTCCACGCTTTCTGTCACCGCACTGCTCATTCGCATTTCCAGCGCGCTGCTTTATCGACTCGCTGGAGAGCGCGCTGATATTCAAATATTATTAAATATAAATCTAAAGAAGTAAACTTTCTTACATATATAAATGTAAGATTTGTATAAATAAGATTCTAAGAAAATCCAATAATTTTATTGTCATAGATAAAAATATAAGATCAAATAAATATAAATTTAACATAAAGAACAAATAGTTAATTAATGTAACAGAAATAATTTAAGGTTAAAGTTTAAAAAAAAAAAACAAAAAAAAAAAAAATAAAGTTTGTGCTGTATAATCAGTATATGGTATACACGAGCAGACCTCAAAGCAGCACTCGAGGAAAATATTACTAAGGAATCATCTACACAATTACAAGGAAGCAACTACAAAGTAATTACGACAAGCAGACTATTGAATTTTTCAAATAAATAAGAAGAAGAAGACGACGAAAAGTCAGCAACAGAAAGACAAAGAGAGAGAGAGAGAGAGAGAGACAAAGAGAGAGAGAAGATTTATCACAGCAAAATACAAAATCAATAAAAAGTGAGTTTAGATTTAAATTTTGTATGGTATATTTTGTTCTCTTTCTCTTCTCTATACCCTTATCTATTCTATATCCTCCCAAAGGTAGACTTAGCCTGAATTTCGGCTAACTACCTTTTACCTAATGTCACATCGGTTAGGTCCTTATCCAGAGCGGCGTAGTTGACCTAAGTTTTGGCCTAGACGTGCGTTCAGTCCCAAACTACACCACTGCATCCTCAAAAGAAAGAAAAGATAAAGCTTCGAATCTCCTCCGCCATCCCAAGCCCGTAAGCTTGACTGCTTAGGCTCAAAAAGGCAGCTACAAGTTTGTGTTACTTAAATTAACGCATAGTGGCGTCGCAACCGTCGTTACCGACCACGTAGGTACATTCCAGAATGTTACTAGTTTCTATTGAGACGCCGTAAAGAGCAATAGGTGTACTTTAAAATGAGAGACCTTACGAACAAAGAAAAAGTGTATCTCATCGAGTGCTTTTTTTCTAGAAGTAAAAACCATACAAATATAACCGCATTTTTTTAAAAAGTTTTTAAATTTTTTTTACTTTTTTTTACAGTAATTGATGACTTTATCAATCATTATACTCATGACGATCGTCGTTATGATCTTCCTGGTCTTTCATACACAGTTACAGCAGAAGATGAGGTTGCCGAGGTCAACGAACATTTCAAGAATAATCCAACGGATTTAATAAGAAAAGCTGCAGCAGCTTTTAAACTAAATCAAAAGACACAAAGATTAATAATAAAATATTTCATTAAGTTAACACATCGTTCAATAAGTCCCAAAACTAACAACGAAAACAATATTTTTTTCAAAAATTATTTTTATTCATCAATATAATCTCCTTTTAGAGTAATACAATCTTTTCAACGCCTTTCCAACATTTCTATACCATGTTTATAGAAGGATTTATCCTTTGCTTTAAAATAGGCTTCAGTTTCGGCAATGACCTCCTCATTCCAGCCAAATTTCTTCCTTCGAGCATTTTTTTGAGATTAGCAAAGAGCCAGTAGTCTCTGGGGGCTAAATCTGGCGAATACGGGGGGTAGGAAAGCAAATCAAAGCCCAATTCGTTCAATTTTGCCATTGTTTTCATGGACTTGTGGCACGGTGCATTGTCTTGGTAAAAAAGGATTTTTTTCTTCTTTATGTGCGGTCGTTTTGCTGCAATCTTCTCCTTCAAACGTACCAACAAGTCAATATAATAATCACTGTTGATCGATTTACCTTTTTCCAGATAGTCAATGAAAATCACGCCATGTGTATCCCAAAAAACAGACGCCATGACTTTGCCAGCAGACTGCTGCGTTTTTGAACGCTTTGTGCGGCTTTCGCCAGCCATGCACCACTCAGATGACTGCCGATTCGACTCCGGAGTGGAATGATGTATCGATGTTTTATCTATGGTCATGTATTGACGCAGGAAATTCTTTTTATTGCGAGTAAATAGCGATAAACAGCTCTCTGAATCGTCGACTTGTTGCTGTTTTTGTTCCACTGAAAGCAATCGCGGCACCCACTTGGAAAAAACCTTTTTCATGATCAATTTTTCATGAAGGATTGTAAATACGCTTCCAGATGATATCTGTGTCATTTCTGCAATCTCACGGACCTTCACTTTGCGATTTTTTATTGCAAAATTTAACACTTTACTCACATTTTCATGTTTAACGGCTTCTAATGGCCTACCCGAACGTTCCGCATCGTTTGTGTCCGTACGACCACGTTTAAACTCAGCATACCAACGACAAATCGTTGTTTTGCATGGAGAGGAGTCCGGGTAATGTTTTTTAAGCCATTTCTGGGCTTCTACGGTGTTTTTACCCATTAGAAAACAATGTTTTATCAACACGCGAAACTCGCTTTTTTCCATTTTTTAAACAAATTACAAAGTGACTCTACTCTAACCTCAATAACTCTGCTGTCCGTGATCTGATCGACGTGGAATTTTCATACGTTTCATGTAAAGGTTCGCACTCTATGGAAACGTGGCCAGTTCGGTACTACTAGCACCATCTTTGGGTTAGTCTCAGGACTTATTGAACGATGTGTTATATATATATATATATATATATATATATATATATATATATATATATATATATACGAGGAGGGTTGGATAAGTACCTAGCCTTCAAAAGAAAAACGACAATTTTGGAAAAGTGGCAATTTATTTCTCAACATAGTCTCCTCTTAGCTCGATACACTTGTCCCAGCGATGCTCCAACTTCTTTAAGGGGAGGTTCTCATCTAGCGACCCAAAAATTACGTGATTTTCGCGATTTTTTTTCTTATGGAAGGAAATAAATAAAGTTGTCAAGTTTTTTAGTACTTATTAAGTATGTTATTAACTACTTTTACAAATTTTTTTGAACAAAACTACTAAATAGTTTATTAGTTATATGCATTGAAAAATAGTCATCGAAAAAAAAGACACCTCCACGGGCGGCAAGGTAACTCATCCAATTTTTGTCTGAAATCAAAAAATCCAAGTTTGTTATAAACTAGAAGACATTTGCTGCATCTTAAAGTAAAATTACAAAGAAAAGTTTAAAATCAACAAAATGGCGAACTTGCAAAAAAAAAATATTTCTTTGCACTTTTTTTTGCTCTAAAAAGTGCAATAACAATAATAATCATTGTGAAATTATGATTTAAAAAAAAAATCGATTTTTTGGTCGTGCTTGATGAGAGCCTCCCCTTAACCCGTCTAAAAAATACGTTTTCTCGAGGTCTGCAAAGTAGGCGTCCGTGGCGGCGATGACCTCCTCATTCGACTTAAATTTCTGCCCGGCGAGTGACTTTTTTAAATTTGGAAACAAAAAAAAGTCGCATGAGGGCCAAATCTGGAGAATACGATTGATGGGGTAGCAGTTCGTAGCTTAATTTGACCAATTTGGCCGTGGTGACGGCGGAGGTGTGAGCTGGTGCGTTGTCATGGTGGAAGAGCACTTATT
The DNA here is from genome assembly GCA_949987625.1 of Chalcis sispes. Taxonomy (NCBI): domain Eukaryota; kingdom Metazoa; phylum Arthropoda; class Insecta; order Hymenoptera; family Chalcididae; genus Chalcis; species Chalcis sispes. Next base: position 21,744,984 of record OX465098.1, on the reverse strand, counting down.
TCTTTGCCAAGTCGGGCTTTTTTTCGGCAATTCGGCGTCGAATCGGCCCAATAATTCGGCATAGTAAGGCCTTGTGACCGTTTTACCCTTCTCCAGATAGTCGATGAAGATCACACCTTGTGAATCCTAGAAAACGGTGGTCATCATCTTTCCGGCCGATAGGGCAGTCTTCGCTTTCTTCGGAGCACGTTCGACGGGTAAAGTCTACTGTTTTGACTGTTTATTGGTCTCTGATACGTACTAGTGGACGCACGTTTCGTCGACGGTCACGAAACGACGCAGAATCTCCTTCGGATTGCGCTTTAGCAGCGTCAAACACTGCTCAAAATTGGTCTCACGGTTGCGCTTGTTGTCCGGCGTGAGCAAACGTGGCACCCATCGCTCTGACAGCTTTTTCGTGCCCAAAATTGCATGCAGGATATGACCCACGCGGTCTTTTGAGATGCCTACAATCTCAGTTATCTCACGCACCTTTAATCGGCGGTCTGTCAATACGAGATCGTAGATTTTTGTCAAGTTATTTTTCGTGGTAGCCGTTTTCTGGGCACCTGGACGTGGCTCATTAAAAACCGACGTGCGACTACATTGAAACTCGTTACAGCAATTTTTTGCTGTTGCTATCGCAGTAGCAGAGTCACCGTACAAGCTTACCAGAGTCACCGTACACCATAGCATCCAAGCGCTCTTCGATTTCGCTGCGCGATTTCCCTTTCAAAAACAAGAATCAAATAACCGACCGATATTGCTCTTTCTCCATTTTTCTAAAATCCGCGTGCACGCCCGATTCCATACGCGGTCAAAACAAAACTATGAGTCCTTTTCGGCTGAAATTTTACAGTAGTTATCTACGAGAATGTACTGCACGATAATTAATTTCTCTTGCGATAGTGGCGCCATCGGGCGGTGGGGCTAAGTACTTATCAGGCCGCCCTCGTATATAAAAGCAGAGGGAGTATTTTCAGCCCTTTGTCTAAAATGCATTGAACGGTATTTTTTAGCGCCTTGGGCGCAATCTGTTCCCTATATTGAGAATGACGAGTTACGGCGCATCGAAGGAACTATAAATTACAATGATAGATTCACCGTGCTCTGACGGTAAATGGTAGCAATCTAATTCAACGCAGGGTTTCGACGACGCTGCGCTCTATGCTGAAATGTCTCTAACTCGTACGATTGAATCATATCCAAGCCACTTGAAAGTGCGGCTTACTCATTTTTCCGTGTAATTAACTAGTTAAATTGTATTTTAATGAAAAAACAGATGGACGTAACAGATCAGCTGGAAAGTTCATAGGCTGACACATAGATAGCGTTACTAAAAATAAATCTGTATGATTTTTAGTTAGTATCAACCTTTAAATGATACGTGTATAAATTTGACAGTTTTAGGACTACTGGTTCGTAAGATATAGCATTGTGAGTGAAGCAACTTCTATAATTATGTAAAAATGAATAAAAAAGAATTTCGTGTGGTAATGCAGTATTGCTTTTTGGTAAAAGAAATTACTGTTTAAGCCAAGGCTTGACTTGATAAACATTATTTGGACTCTGCACCATAGAAATTGGCCGTTGAGAAGTTGTTTGCTAAATTTAAACGAGGAAAATGAGCGTCGAAGATGATGCACGCAGTAAACGTCTAAAAAAGGCTGTTACCGACGAATCAGCAAAGAAGTTCACAAAATAATTTTGAATGATCATAAAGTGAAATTGATCAAGTTAGTTAAAACTCTAAACATATTAAAGGAACGCGTTCAATATATCATGCATCAATATTTGGACATGCGAAAGTTGTGTGCAAAGTGGATGCCGCGCAAGCTCACAATCGATCAAAAGGAACAACGTGTTGATGATTCGGAGCCATGTTTAGCGATATTCAACCGTAATGAAGACGAGTTTTTCAGACGATACGTGACAGTGGATAAAACATGGCTCCATCACTACACTCCAGAGTCCAGTCGACAGTCAGCCGAGTGGACTGCATGTGATGAATTGAATCCAAAGCGCGGGAAGACGCAACAATTGGCTGGCAAGATTATGGCATCAGTATTCTGGTATGCGCATGGTATAATATCTATTGATTAGCTCAAAAAGGGGCTAGACCATCAACAGCGATTGTTACATAATATTGTTAAAGCATTTGAAGGATGAAATCACGAAAAAGCAGCCCCATTTAAAGAAGAAAAAAGTGCTGTTCGAATGAAAACAATAGCAAAATTGCATGTATTGGGTTACGAATTGCTTCTGCATCCACCGAATTCTCCATATCTTGCCTCAAATGACTTGTTTTTGTTTGCAGACCTCAAAAGAATGCTCGACGGAAAGAAATTCAGCAATATTGAAGAAGTAATCGCCGAAACTGAGGTATATTTTGAGGCTAAAGAGAAATCGTATTAGAAAAATGGTATCGGAAAATTATATGACCACTATAAACATTGTATCGCTCTTGAAGGTAACTATATTGAATAATAAAATCGTATTTTATCGAAATAATGTGTTTTATTATGTTAGCCTACAAACTTTTCAGTCGAACTGTTAGAAATCAAGCGCTAAGATCTTGTTCTATAATATAAGGATGTTTTTGTATTTAGAAGATGGATTATTTTAAAATTTGTGTATACGATTCTCTCAAGCTATTTTTGAAAAAATTTTATAATTTAGAGAAAAACAAAGATTACTTTCTTGTGTTGTTTAAATCATAAAAAGAACTATCAAACTCATTTTCAGTAAATTTTATTGATATAATAACTTTAAACGTTATATATTCTGTCAAAAAAGTACCGGGAATTGTCGATTTAAATCTGGCGGGGCAATTTAGGCCAGTGAAATTTTTTTTTCTAGGTTGGTACAACTGTCCTTAATGACTATGCCAAGTTTGAGCGGAATCTGTCAACGAGTGTGTTTACAGTAGCTGATTCAGTCAGTCGATGTCAATAGTGCGTGCCAATTTTTTACAATGAGTGATTACGTTGAACAAAGAATTTGTCTAAAATTTTGTGTTGTGAATGAAATTTCGTGTGCCGATGCATTAAAAATGTGGCAAAAGGCTTTTGGTGATAAAGCACTATCGAAAACCCGTGCGTATGAGTGGTACAAAGCCTTCAAGGAGGGTCGTGAAGTCGTCGAAGACTTGCCTCGTCCCGGACGCCCATCGACGGCTTCGACCGCAGATAACGTCAATAAAATTAAGGAAATGGTGCTTGAAAACCGTCATACCAGCTTGAGACAGATAGCACATGAACTTGAGACATCCCACGAGATTACACGTACGATTTTAATTGATATTTTGGGCATGAGAAAGGTGGCCACAAGACTCGTTCCAAAAGAGCTTAATTTTCTTTAAAAACGCTATCGCGAACAGGTCGCTTAGGATATGCTGGATCGCGCCAATTCCGATCCCGCATTCATGAAATGCATCATAACTGGTGACGAAACGTGGGTGTACAAGTACGATATGCAAACAAGCCAGCAAGCATCGGAATGGGTGGGAAAAAATGAGCCAAAACCGAAAAAACCACGCCAAAGCCGCTCAAAAGTAAAGGTGATGCTCATTATTTTTTTCAATATCCATGGCGTGGTGCACTACGAATTTATTCCAGAGAGTCAGACGGTAAACAAAGAGTATTACCGTGGCGTTATGAAATGTTTGCGTGAGCGTATCCGTAAGAAGCGGCCAAATTTGTGGGCGAACAACTCGTGGATTTTGCACGACGTTAACGCGCTGTCTCACCGAGCTACGATTGTGACCGACTTTCTCGCCAAAAACTCAACGAACACGCTTGAACAACCACCGTATTCGCTGGATTTGGCTCCCTGTGACTTCTTCCTCTTCCCAAAACGTAAATTGCCGCTCCGTGGCACCCGTTTTTAGTCGATTGAAGCCATAAAACAAAATTCGGCGCGCGAGCTAAAGGCCATCCCGGAAAGCGCTTATTAAAAATATTTCGATGATTGGAAGTGCCGTTGGCATAGATGTATCGGAGCAAATGGAGCCTATTTTGAAGGTGACTCAATAAATTTTGATTATTAAACGTAAAAATGTTGTTTTAATTTAAAATTCTCGGTACTTTTTTGACAGACAGTATAAACACTTAATCTTAAAGCATAAACAAGCTATCTGTACAGTAGAAAATTTTTGTTCTGTATTATTTTATGTAATTCTATTACGAATGTCTTGTCTAGACTCCCCCTAAGTTCTCAAAATATATAATTAGATCGATTTTTACCTAAATTTTAGCATAGTTTTCAATGTAATATTCTTTAATTTTTATTATTATTCCATATATTATTGATATATAAGTAACTTTCTTGATTTGTAATAAACATAATTTTTCTAAAATTTACAGAAAAGATTATGTATTTATGGATGAAGTATCTTATGCTGCTTTAAATATAGCTGATATTAAAACTAATCATCAAAATAGAATCCATGATCGAGAAATCATTGATCTATTTTCACTTTTTAATACCTGTCATACAAAACTAGGAGAACGTTTTTTATGGTACGTGTATATAATACTTTTACTTTTATTTATATTTATAATTGTGATAATTAATGAAAGTAATAATTCCAGGAAATTGTTCAAACAACCTAGTAGAAAACAGACGCTTTTAAATGAACGATTTGATTTTATAAATTTTTGCATGGATCCTTCTAATTCTTTAGTTGTGAGCCATTTGAAAAAAATACTATCTGCAATAAATACCATGCCTTCTAGATTTTTCGACCAAACATGTAGGATAAAAATAGACTTAGGGCAGTGGAAAAATCTTTATAAAGTAAGAAATATATATAATATATATCATTTACACATTTTTCAATAACATGCCAACCTTGTAATCGGCGTCAGTAAAAGAAGTTTTTAAGAAATCTCTTTTAAGCGTAGTTACAAATAAGGTTCCTGACTGTCTATAAAGTTTAATTACTCAAGTAATACTGTTCGATGTAACTAGTGTGAATTGTGTATGCAGAATTATTTTGTATAGCTTATGAGTCACTGAAACCGAATCTGGTTGTAAAAATGTGACCCTAGTACAGGTTAATGAGATATTCTAACCTGAAAATGCAAAAAATGTTTTTTTTAATAGATTTAAAGTTATGTAGCAAAATCAGTTTTTTTTCTCAAAAAACTATACAAAGTATTTTAAAGTTTCTGGCTAAAGTTTCTTTCTCTTTAAAATGCCGTTAAATTTGCTCAAATATTTTTTCCCCTCTTCGAGATATTAAGTTTTTAACATTTAAAGTTGGAATGTACATTTTGTATGTTATAAGATACTTTACTTTCCGTGACTATAAGTCATTAAAGCGAATAAGACCAAAGATGCAATTTATAAACAATTTAAACTCTAATTTAAATGGTAAGGGAAATTTAGATGTTATTATATCTTTTGTGCATTCCTAAAACATCTACCTTTAAAATAAAGATTTCTTGCATTGTGAGGTCCTTGCTTTGAACTCAAGATAGGGTCTACCTGAGCTATATATTCTGTTAAAAAAGTACCGGGAATTGTCGATTTAAATCTGACGGGGCAATTTAGGCATGTAAAATTTTTTTCTTAGGTTGATACAACTGTCCTTAATGACTATGCCAAGTTTGAGCGGAATCTGTCAACGAGTGTGTTTACAGTAGCTGGTTAAGTCAGTGGCCTTCAGCTCGCGCGCCGAATTTTGTTTTATGGCTTCAATCGACTAAAAACGGGTGCCACGGAGCGGCAATTTAAGTTTTGGGAAGAGGAAAAAGTCACAGGGAGCCACATCTGGCGAATACGGTGGTTGTTCAAGCGTGTTTGTTGAGTTTTTGGCGAGAAAGTCAGTCACAATCGTAGCTCGGTGAGACGGCGCGTTATCGTGTCTTGCGGCCACCTTTCTCATGCCCAAAATATCAATTAAAATCGTACGTGTTGACTTGTGGGATATTTTAAGCTTATGTGCTATCTCTCTGAAGCTAGTATGACGGTTTTCAAGCACCATTTCCTTAATTTTATCGACTTTATCTGCGGTCGAAGCCGTCGATGGGCGTCCGGAACAAGACAAGTCTTCGACGACTTCATGACCCTCCTTGAAGGCTTTGTACCACTCATACGCACGCGTTTTCGATAGTGCTTTATCACGAAAAGTCTTTTGCAACATTTTCAATGCATCGGCACACGAAATTTCATTCGCAACACAAAATTTTAGACAAATCCTTTGTTCAACGTAATCACTCATTGTAAAAAATCGGCACGCACTATTGACATCGACTGACTCAATCAGCTACTGTAAACACACTCGTTGACAGATTCCGCTCAAACTTGGCATAGTCATTAAGGACAAGGATAAAATTGGAAACAGGATAAATCTGGTATAAATATCAAGACCTTAAATAAGTTTTCGCTGTTTCTTCAAAGATGGCAGTAGCAGTACTCCTTGCATGGAATTTCGAATAGTGACGCACCTGCAAGAAAGTACTGTATCTAACCTTAAATTTCAATGTATCATAGTTCACGTTAGCGTAAAAAAAGTAGATTTTTTATAGGTTCTGAAAATGTCTACTTTTGTGCCAAATAAAATGTATTTACAGGGAATTTTATTGCATTATTTTATTCAAAAGAAATCTGCAGCTGAAAATACACAGAATTCTTGTTGAGACTTACGATGGCTCTGTCGGATACGACATGCAGAGACTGATTTTGACGCTTCAAAAATAATGATTTTGAACTTGAGGGTAAAGAACGTTCTGGCGCACCAAAAAAATTTGAAGACAAAGAATTGAAGGAATTACTTGACCAATGTCAGACGCTAGCAGAACTTGGAAAAATATTACAAGTAAATGAGTCAACAGTTTCAAAATGTTTACAAGTGTTTGAAATGATCCAGAAACAAAGACGTTGAGTGTCATATGCATTGAAGCCGGGAGACATCGAACGGCGTTTTCTCTCGTGTGAACTACTGCTTCAACGTCAGAAAGAAAGGTTCTTTGCACCGTATCGTGACTGGCAGTGAAAAGTGGATACACTACCATAATCCAAACTGTAAAAAATCATTGAGTAAGCCCAACCACGTATCGACAACATCTGCAAAACCTAATATTCATGGTTCAAAGCTTCTTTGCATTTGGTGGGATCAGCAGGATGTCATTTATTAAACCAGGCTGTTCAATAAGTTTCGCGGTTTGATGAGAAAAACACAATTTTATCGTTTGAAATACACTTTATTATTCAGTATAGTCTCCCTGAACATCAATACACTTGTTCCAGCGAGATTCCAATTTATGAATTCCATCTCTGAAGTGAGAATCTGGAAGGGCTGCAAAATACGCTTCCACATGTGTTAAGACCTCATCATTTGATAAAAAACGCTTTTCACGCATGAATTTGTTTAGGTCTGGAAACAGATGGAGGTCGCTAGAGGCCAAATCTGGTGAATACGATGGATGCTCCAACAATTCGGATTTTAGTTCATGAACTTGTTTCGGAGCCGAAGAACCAGGTTCACACCACTCTTTAGCCACTTGTTTTGATTTAGGATCATGATGATAGATCCAAGTCTCATCCATAGTGATGAATCAACGCACAAAATCCACTTTATCTTTTTGAAAACGCTCTAAATGTTGCTGAGCAAGTCGCATTCAAATGTGTTTTTGTTCCATTATTAGCGAATGCGGCACCCATTGTGCACACAGCTTTCTGAAACCTAATACTTCAGTCAAAATATTGCTTACACTGCCCAAAGAGATGCCTAGGGCCTTTACTAAATCTCTTTCAGTCACTTGACGATTTTCCAATACGATATCCTGTATTTTTTCTACGATTTCTGGTGTTGTTGCTGTTTTTGGACGTCCTTGACGTGGATCGTCTTCAGGGCTTGTACGACCACGTTTAAATTCAGCAACCCATCTTTCTACTGTACTAATTAAAGGTGAAGAGTCCTTATACACTCTTAACATTCGTTCATAAATTTCCCTTGCTTTTAAACTTTTCAAAAATAAAAATTCAATCACTGCACAATACTTGATTTTTTCCATTGTAAATAAGTACTGTGACACGTCGATACTAAATGGCTTGTAAACAAATAGTGAATTGACAGGTTAAAATGAAACTTTACATACGTTTATATGAAGAGTGTACCAACATAACAAAAAAAAATTTAGGCTAGAAGCAACACCCTCTCTTATCGAACCGCAAAATTTATTGAACAGCCTGGTAAGCTACTGTAACCGAATGAGACTGTTACGGAAGATCGCTATCAACTTCAATTAATGTGTTTAAATCGAGCTTTAAAACAAAAAAGGCGAATACAAAAAAAGTGATTTTGTTATATGACAACGCTCGGCCTCATGTTGCAAAAACAGTGAAAATCTACCTGGAAATGCTCTAGTGGGAAGTTCTACCCCACCCGCCGTATTTACATGATATAGCTCCTTTGATTTTCACCTATTCCGTTTGATGGCACATGGTATGGCTGAGCAGCGCTTCTATTCTAATGAAGATACTGAAGAATGGATCAAGTCTTTAGTAACTTCGTTTCTTGGCGCGTATTTGATATACTGCTAGAAAGATAGAAGAAAGTGGTCTCTAGTGATGGGCAATACTTTAAGTGAAATGTTTTTGTGCCTTATGTTTTGAATAAAGCTTTTATTTTGTAAAAAGAAACAGCGAGAACTTATTAAAGGTCCTAATAAGATGTTTGAATTTATAGTTTCTTTTCCTCATTTTTAATGATCTCATTAGTATTACAATAGTTCGTTTAAAAACGGAGGAAAACTTTTTTCCTCAAGTGTGATTCGACCCCAAGCGCTTTGAATAATGAAGCATATGTTCTAACCTCTTCGCTACGCAACGCTCGTGTAACGAAAGTTTTAATTTTACTTTAAAGTTGCATGTTTTTTTTTTATATACTTAATCAAATAAAATAAATTTTTTTAATTACTCAAAGAAACTTTAGTTTGAGAAACACAAATTTTTTTGTTTTTGTAAAGAAACTTACGTTTAAATAAATCAGATGAACTTTTTTTTACTCAATACAAATATTTATTTATATAAAAAAAAATTATTTCTCTTACTTAAAACATTCATTTAAATAAATCAAATTATTACTTTAATGCTATAGAACACATTTATAAGAACATTTTGTTCAAACAAAAAAATATCTATTTAAAATTAAAAGATATAGCTTACTATGTGCATTGTCTAAAATTCTAGAGAACATAGCTACATAACAAATCGTACAGTTTCTTGAAGACAATATATTATTTGATAAATATCAATCAGCATATAGAAAGGGATATAGCACGCACACGGGTTTCTATTATTACTTGATTTTTTTTAAGCAAAATAATGCAATAAAGATGATCACAATCATGATATTTTTCAATTTCTTTAAGGGTTTTTATGCCCATTTAAAAAATTTTTTAAAGATTCTCTAATTTTCAATAAATCTTGTGAATAGATAGAATCATACCTAGGTAATAGAACTCAAGCTATCAAAATATCCGAAAATCAGTCTTCAAACTGGATACCAAACTCCTCTTGAGTACCTTGAGACTCTGTTCTTGGTCCTTTTCTATATACTACGATGATCAAAAAGTAAGACTAATTTTCAATTTAAATTTCGCGGGCTTACCGATTTGACAAAACTTTTTTTTTGTTGGTAGCGCTGTGAGAGACATCTGTGTCAAATTTTATATCAATATATTTATTAGTTTGTAAGTGGCGCTCGTTTTTGTGAACATTAAAAAGTGATTTCCGCGATTTTTATAATGTCAGATTTTAGTGAGCAAAGAAGTTGCATTAAATTTTGTCTTTGGAATGAAATTTCTTGTGCAGAAACGTTCAGAATGTTGCAGAAGGCCTTCGGTGATCAGACTTTGTCGGAAAAAAATGTTAACAAATGGTACAAACAGTTTAAAGAAGGCAGAGACAGCGTCAAAGACAAAGAGCTTCTAGGACAACTATCAACATCAACTGATGATAAACACATCAAAGAAATCAAAAACCTTGTGTTAGAAGATCGTCAGTTAACAATTAGAGACCTTGTTGATACTATTGGCATTTCATTTGGATCCATTCCAGCAATTTTGAAAGATCATTTGGGTCTTAAACGCGTCAAATCTCGATTGGTTACAAAAACTCTCAATTTTTTTGAAAAAGAGCATCGTGTTAATATGTGCGAAAAGATGCTTTCTGACTACCAGAATGCCATGAAACGCATTATTGGGATGAGACATGAATCTATACCTAAGATCCAGAAACAACCGGTCAATCGAGCGAATATAGTGCTAAAGGTGAAGCTAGACCAAAAAGATCACGTCAAAGACGTTCAAAAATCAAGGTCATGCCGACAGTTTTCTTCGATTATCATGGTGTTGTGTACTCAGAATTTCTTCTGCCGGGTCTGACTGTTAACAAGGAATATTATTCAAGTGTTTAACTGATTCTAAATCAGGCGTGTGAATTCTGGCTGCCCAATAAACTCAAAACACCACTTCGGGGACATCGTTTTGACTCGATTGACAAGGTTAACACTAGGTTTACGGGACGCGTCATTTTGACGCCTTTCGAATTTTATAAGGAAAATTACAAAACCCGTTTGCATTTTTATTTTATCTCTTGAAATGACTTTTATCCATTGATCGATGTAAATATATATTGAAGTCTATTTTCTTCAAAAGCGTTGAAATATTGAAATTCTCTATGTGGTACACCTATCTCTACGGATATGCGTCAATTTGACGCGATCGCACTTTACAAAAAATTTCGAGCAAACATAAAAACATCACATCAATAATAAATAGGAATGTACCGACAATACTTCCATCCGTAATCTGATATCGTTATCAAATGAAACAAGCAAAAAACAACTGCTGCCGGTAAGCAATAATAAAAAGAACGAAACGCAGAATGTCAATTGATGTCAGAGTGCGAAGAGATTTTGAAGGTTTCAGTTACTTAGTTCGAGTATTTAATAAAATACCAGAATATTTTTTAAATTAGTAATATTATTGTGAACCTCAATTTTATATTATTTTGACAAAAAGCCCTTCTTTATCATCTGAATATGTCTAGAAGAGAAAATAAAATTTTACAAAACATAGTCAGTATTTGTGAGGAGTGTTCTGGCACTGAAGAGAATAAAAATAAAGTGATTCAAAGCGAGGATGAAATCAAGATTTTGGAATCTGATGAAAGTATGCAAGCAGGGGAATCATTAGACAGTGAAAAAGAAAATCATCATAAATTACGTCTTCGCAGAAAAAGGATGTGTATCCTATCCGATTCTGAATCTGAGAATGAGATAAGCATTACAGGATCGTTCCAAAATTCGGATGCATTCTGTGATACAGAAATAGCGGTTTATGGAACAACTTGGACGAAATTAAAAGTGGGCGGCTCTAGTGGTCGATATCCTTTCCACAAAATCTTCAAAGACATCGCTGGGCCTACTGACGACGCAAAACGAAATGTGATGGAAGGTAACGTAAGCAGTGCTTTTCATTTGATTATAACCAAAAACATGATAGAGCATATAAGAAGTTGGACTAAAGAAGAAGCACGTCGTGTTTTGAAAGGAGATTGGAAGATTTCAACCACAAAGTTACTTGCGTTTATTGGGATTTTGTACGCTAGGGGAGCGTATGAAGCAAATTCGCTAAATGCTTTTTATTTATGGTCCAAGGAATGGGGACCAGTTTTTTTTTCTAATACGATGCCCAGGGATGAATTCATGCAAATTCTTCGATTTGTCCGATTTGATAAAAAAAAGGAACGACCTAAACGTTTACGCACCGACAAATTTGCAGTGATATCCGAAATATGGAATCAATTTATACACAATAGCCAATGTTATTATAAACCTCACGAGAATATTTCAATCAACGAGCAACTGTTCCCTTCTAAAGCCCACTGCAAATTCACACAATATATGCCAAATAAGCCGCACAAATTTGGCATAAAGTTGTGGTTGGCAGTAGATGTTCAATCTAAATACGTTATAAATGGGTCGCCTTAATTAGGTAAGGATGAAACGCGAACTTCAACACCCTTGGGCGAATTTGTAGTTATAAGGTTAGCTAAACCATATCTTCATCAAGGCAGAAATATAAAAACGGATAATTTTTTCACCAGTATTCCTCTAGCTGAAAAATTAGTTGCAAGAGGAACCAGTTTAGTTGGAACTATTCGAGCCAACAAGAGAGAACTTCCAAAGCCAGCAAAAATCAAGAAAGATAAAATGAAGTTGTATTCTTCAGAACATTATGAATCAGGAAAATGCATACTTACTATATATAAGAGTAAGTCAAATCTAAAGGTGCTGTTACTAAGTACTAAGCATACTTTTATAACAATAGAAGACGATAAAAAACATACCCCAGAAACAATAGCATATTACAATGAGACAAAGATTGGAGTCGACGTAGTAGACCGAATGGTTCGTAAATATACCACTAAATCAGCATCTTTTCGATGGCCTCTCCAGGTGTTCTTCAACATTCTAGATTTAGCGGCAATAAACGCATGGATCTTATACACAGAGTGTACTGGGTCAAAATTATCCAGAAAGGATTTTCTATTTCAGTTGGCCAAAGAACTTGCAGAAGGAGAAAAGAAAAAATACAAAAACATAGATTATAATCACCCGCCACTTAGTACTCCGGGAAAACGCAAGACTTGCCAAATTGGCTTTTGTAAAAGAAACAGGAGCAATAACACCTGTAAAATATGTAAAAAAGTTGTTTGCGGAAAGTGTACAAACAAAATTAAGTATTTGGGTAAAAGATGCGTGAAATAAATGTAGAATATTGAAATAATGTACAATAAAATTATTAAATAATAAAAACTTTCCATAAATATATATCTCATATTTTAATTTTTTTCTTATAGTATATAATTACAGGGTGCGTACGGTATTTGAGGACATGCATGAATGTGACTATAACTTCGCGAATTTTTTTTTTTATTTTTTTTTCTTTTTGATAAGATAAGAAATGGCGGACTACAACATCACTCAAGAAATGAAGAGACATGCTGTCATCGTCGCTATATGTGCGAGTCATACAGATTTAGAGATCTCTAATTTTCTTAATTGCGCCCGTTCATTCGTGCATAAGGTTCGCCGTGAATTGGAAGCATCAGGAGGCGATACATAATTGGTTGCAAAACGCAAAAAGCACGAACAACGTTCTGACACTGCCCGATCTGCAGAATTTTTAGAGCAAGTTCAAGCGATCATAGACGAAGACCCTTCAAAATCAATAAGGGTCCTTGCGAGTGAGCTTCATGTTTCTGAGCACCTTATTCGTAGAGTTGTCCACGAAGACCTTCGGTATAAGTCTTACGTGATGCGCAGAGGACAGTTCATGTCGGAACGAACACGGGAACAGAGAGTTATCCGATCAAACGTCTTTTAACCCGTTGTGGTCACTTGGGGTCCAGATGACCCCAGACAAAATTTGAGATAAAATATCTTGAATGTATCTGTTAACCCGTTGTATATTTTATGATAATTCTTACCCTATTCACATTTCTAAATTACGTCAAAACGGCCCACTTCACTTTTCAAAATAAATATACTTTTTCCGGCCGATCATTATAAGTTGTATTTTTCTTAAAAGTATATATTATCAAAAGTACAACCCCGAAACGTGTCCGCTGTATCTCAAAAATTGAATGTTTTATGACCTTTTTAGTAAAAAAACCCAAAATTTCAAAAAAAATTTTCATTCAACAATTTCATTAATAAAAAAATTATAAAGAGGTGAATAAACTATTTTCTCTCAAAGAGGTAGTAAACTATAATATATAAACTATGTCCAAACCAATTTTCAAGTCAATCCAATAAATGGGAGGGAAATGGCGGAGGTTTTTCCGCGTGGGGTTACGCTGACCCCATATGACCACTACGCTATTATTCGGAGGTGTGACTACAACGGGTTAAACAAAATCAAACACCCTGAGGCGCCCAAAATGTTATGGTTTTTTTCCGACGAAAAAAATTTTGACCAAGATCAAAAGACCAATCGGAGAAATGACAGATGGCTATGTTCAAATCCTGCGGAGGTTCCTGTTGTTATGCACACAAAATTTCCAGCCACTGTTATGGTTTTAGGTGTTGTCAGCAACGAAGGACATGTTATGCCACCACACTTTTTAACTCAAGGACTTCGTGTGAACTCTGCTGCATACATCAAGGTTTTGGAGACAAGTAGTGAAACCCTGGATAGACAATGTAAGTGGAGGCAGACCATACATTTTTCAACAAGACTTTGCTTCTTCACATAAAGCGATGGCAACACAAGATTGGATGGCCGAAAATTTTCATGACCACATAACACCGAACCTATGGCCACCTAGCTCCCTAGATCTTAATCTTTTGGATTATTACGTATGAGGCGTAGTTGTGCGTGAGACCAATAAGCGTCCTCATAACACCACTTCTTCGCTGAAGACTGCTATTAATGCCGTTATAGTCAATATGAACAAGGAGCATTTGATTCGGGCATGTAATCGTTTCCGGACCCGGATCGAAGAGGTTTTTGCTGCTAATGGCGATCATATTGAATAACTTTATAGCCATATATTAATTTAACGTTGCATAACAAATTCCTAAAATTTCATTAAATTTTATTAAAAATACAAGCTTATTAATTTTACTCTCAAGTTGTCCTTAAATACCGTACGCACCCTGTACATTGCTTTCTAAGTGTTAATATATGTATTCGTTCATGCGTCAAATTGACGCGTGTTCGTAGAGATAGGTATATAAGAAAAGTCCGTAAACTTAGTGTTAAACGCGAAGCGCTGCGTCACTTGTAGGTAATTCCGGAAAAGGACTTTTCTGACTGTTTCGAGGATTAAAAAACGTTGACATAAGTATATTGTGTCGGGCGGGGACTACTTTAAAGGCAACGAAATAGATTTAAAACAATAAATAACGAATATAAAAAAAAAAAAAAATCGGTCTCATTTATTGATCATAGTAGTATATATGGTAAATATAAAAATTTGGTTTTCTTTTTTTGAGCTCAAGTCTGAAGAAGTTCAGGCAAAAACGATGAAACCTATAACTAGCCGGTATTTGTTAAAAACAGTTCGTTGTTTGAAATATTAATAATTTATTGATAATTAATTATATTAATGTAATAAAATTTAATGTGATCATAATAATTAATGTAATAATAACGTTCTAATAATTTTATGAAAATACCACTTTAAAATCTCTCATTTAATAGAGAGAATAGTTGGGGCAAGCAAATATTTTATTGAATAAGAATCGAAAAATTTACAAAAAAGTGATAATTTTAAAGGCTGAAAACTGCACTGCAAATGCGATGCAAGAAGTCGCGGAAACAAACGCATGCCCATGACATTTAAATTTGACGAATCGTCGCACGTTGGTGGGACATACCACCGTTGTGCGATGTTCGCTTGCACGTGAGAATACGCTGAACCGCTTACTAAAAACAACAACGCTTATACCCAGTAAGATGGCCGGAAACGTACTTGAAAATCCGTATGTAAAGGCGCATGGAAATCCATATGCATTTAGTATAAAATCAATACGAATAATTGTAACGGGGTTATTATCGGGTGCACGTGCGGGACTCTCCCTCGCACGTGCGCACTGCGGCGGCCGCAGCTATCCCTCAGTGCAGACTTAAGTGCCAACAGATATTGGCTGTCGTGGAATGGCACTCGCGTGCAGTGCCGATTCCTTTACAACGTAGGATCCTCTTTGGATCCTACTTTGTATTACGTGTGTAAGGTCTTATCTCAAGGCCTCATTGCCAGTAGTACTCTACACCGGGCTCGGCTAGTCAAGTGCGTACCAACAAAAGGTTGGCATGCCTGTGGAGGTGGCGGTATTCGGAAAAGGAACGCTAGAAAGAGAAAAGATAAATAAGGCGTACCCGTTTTGCGCAGTCAACTTTATTATAGTCAGATATTATAAAATCTTTTATAAAAGTTATTTACTAAACGTTATTATGCCTTTTGCCGAGGGTTTTAATTCAAATTAACGTGCACGCAATGCTTTCAGGCGAGACACGCACTGCGCATGCGTGTTGATTACTCACCTTGCTGTATTCACTTAGCAAGGCGTGTGTACCAGCCCTGATGCCTCGTGGGCTGGTTCCAGTAGTGTACGCCAGCCCTAATGTTTCGCGGGCTGGCTATCGGTTGGACGTGAGAGGCCGTGTCCAACCGAGAGACTATACGCGTGTAGCCTCGCACGCGCGTACACACACAAGTCGTCTGTATGTATGTATGTGTGAGTGAGAGCAAACCGCGCGCGAGGTATCAATCGTGAAAATAATATTAATCATGTGGCCACTTATTGCTATCCTGTTTTCGGTTTGTCCTCTCGAACTCGTTCGGTTATGCTTGGCGGGCAAGAAGAGAAAGAAGACTCCTTCTTGCTCGTCTCGCGTCGCGCTTGTCGCTTTTTTCCGTACCGCGCCATCGATGGCTTGATTGATGGCACCGATCGTAGTCACGCTGCGAACTCCAACTTGCACCGCATGGCAGGTAGCCTAACCACGATGGGTCACCTGTCACATCCTTCTCCCAGTTGCTGCTAAGCCCCGCTTAGCAGCTACTTTTCCCGCTCTCCCGGGACTTAGGTTGGGGTGAGGAAAAATGAAGAGTGACACCTATATTTTACAAACACAATATTAAACTTTATTTTTGGCTTGAGGACACATGTACACAGGGGGGAGTCCCTGATCTCAACTGTTAGGCCTCCTTGCAGGCGGAAGGCCCTGGCTCTTTATTGCCATAGCTTTTTAAACTTCCAATGTTCGTACAAGCGGGGACATTGGTGGCTCTTCTTAACGCCTTCCTGACCACATATGAAACAGCGGGGTTTACCCTATTGCGCGCGGCGCTTCCTCCTGCCTATTGGTTTTTCCAACTTTGTGCTCGGCCATTTCTGCCCAAACCTTAGCTGCCTTCACCCGCTTGGCATCGCAGGGCGCCTCCTTTTCCATCTTCTGTTAGAGCCGGCGCCGTTGTTTCCAACAGGCTCACTGGCGCTGCGCTGCCGCCTGTTCCACTGAGCCTAGTGGGTGACCGCTTCGGCCTCTCGGAGGTACGCTTCCTTCTTTTAAGAAGCGCGTCTCGCCGCTGGCAACACTACTCCCATTCGCTGCTCTCTATCTAAAATACCGTCCTCAAGGCAACAGCGCATCGGTGGCGTTAACCCTGCGACGTTGAGGCCTTCTTCTGCTGCCTTGTGGCGGTGCTCCGCTCGCTGGTAGAGCACCTGCAAGCGCTCTTGTACCGCCTCGTGGACGCTCATGCCCTTCTACCATCATGACCCTGAATCAAAACAAGAGGCTGAAGAGTGGTTTTAACCAGGCACTTCGGCACCGATGCAAGTTCGTGTCCAGAAATCGGTGAAGAAGGTGTTAGCGTCAGTTTTTTGAGATGCAAAAGGGATTTTGTTAGTAGATTATCTCCAAACTGACAAAACAATAAATTCTGAATATTATTGTAACCTTTTGGACCAATTGGATGAAAAAATTAGTGAAAAAAGATCCGGTTTGCACAAGAAAAAAATCATTTTCATCAAGACAATGCACCCGCTCACACAGCTCAAAAAACCATCACTAAAATAACCGAATTAAAGTACAAATTGTTGTAGCATCCACCTTATTCGCCTGATTTAGCTCCATCTAACTTCTGGCTGTTTCGACACCTCAAGAAATTCCTTCGTGGGAAGCATTTTTCATCAAACGAAGAGGTTATAGCCGTCGTAGAGGAGTATTTTGCAGGCCTTGCAGAAAGTCACTTCCATGATGGGATAAACAATTTGGAAGACCGTTAGACTAAGTGTATTGAACTTATGGGAGATTATACTAAGCAATAAAAGTGATTTCACCAACAAAAAAAAGTATCTTCATTTCCGCTTTCAAAACTTTTTGAACAACCTAGTATCACCATGTCGATGAGCCGCTAAAAGGTCGCACCAGCGTAACTCAGCCCATACGGCATTCGGGTAAACTGGAAGAGTCCGAGTCTGGGCACTGTAAACGCTTTGAGCAGCCTCGACTTTTCCTTTAGCCGTATTTGGTGATAGGTGCTGCTCAGGTCAAGCGTTGAAATATATCTCGCCCTTTGCAGTTTGCGTAGGATCTTATTCATCCTAGGCAGTGGCAAGTAGCTTAACATCACCATGCTGCTTGTCACAATATAAAAAAAAGAATTGTTTTTATTTATTTATTTTATTATCTTCTATTGTTTTTTATATTAATTTTTATATTGATCATATCGATTTTATAAGCGCATCTTTACATGCGTATTTTCACGTACATTTTTACACTTATTTCCACGAAGATTTCATGATGAAATCGACGCAGATTACATACCGAAATCAATGACAAAATCTTCATGGAAACCCGGATATGCTGTATTATTGGACTGATTTCAGCGTAAATTTTCATTTTATTTCATTGCAGCGTAAAATTTAGGGTAGATTTTTATTTGAATTTCCATGTAGATATTTGCAATTGAAAATTCATAATTATTCTTAATAAAAATATATAATAAAAAATTAATTACATATATCAAAACATTCTGCAAGAATTTAAATTGTTTTCGATATTATTCAAAACTAATGACATGGACATAAAAAGTATTACGGCTTTTTTTAATTTATGTATAATTTGTTAAGCTCTTCTCAAAAATATTTACATACAATTTAGCAAAATTATTTATTAAGAAACATTTAATATTTTGTCCACTGAAGTATTTATACAGACTAGCTAAACGTTAACTATCAATGCGCAAAAGGCCAAATTTGTGTATTGAATTTTAAGTACATTGTGATGTTAGGAAAAAAATCCATTTTTTTTTTTAAATTCCATATAGGGGGTTTTTGAGGATTCTTTTTCAGAATCTGACACCTACTTTGTTAAAGAAAATCAAAATCGTTATTTTTTTTGCATTTCAAAAAAAAGTTACGAATTTTTATGCTTAGTCACGGATGTCTGAAATTTTCAAAACCCTGGTGCAGAACTTTTTTTTCCACTCAGTTTTCCTTAAATGGCGGTTTTTATGAAACAGCATTGTGTAAAACTTCATGATATTTTTTCTTCGACGAGTTTGAACTTTACGAAAAAAATGTATGGATTAATATTTAGAATGATAAAAAAAAAAAATGTATAAATTTTTTCTAAAGTTTCTGAGCCCTTTTTGGATTTTTCAATTGATAGTCAATTTTGAAAATTCGAAATTCACTCAAAAACTTCTGGAAAAATTTACTTCCTTGAACATGTTTTGTTTTACAAAATTTTTTCGTAAAGCTTATGTTATACGTTTCAACAAAAAATTATCATAGTATTGTTATTAGTTTGGAAACAGTATAGTCGTCACTTTGCCACTATATATGTATATATTAGGTTGCTGCAGATGAAATGGCCGATTTAGTAATAAATTTTTAAACAGCTGTAACTTTTTATAAAGACAATTTATTGAATCAAAATAGGTACCAATAGATGCAACACACTTTTCTTAACGAGATACAAGTACATTTATTCCAGTTTTGTAGAAGTCTGAGTTTTTGGTTCGCAGAAACTCCTCGAAGGCATTTTTGACAGCAGCTTCATTATTAAATCTTTTTCCTGTCAAAAAGTGATCAAAATGTTTGAAGAAATGGTAATCTGTTGGTGAGAAGTCTAGTGAATATAGAGGGTGAGGAAGAGTCTCATAGCACAACTCGTTTAATTTTTGGACCGTTGTTCTCGATACATAAGGTCGTGCGTTATCATAAAGCAGTATCATTCCATCCCTGTTGGCAAGCCTAGGTCGTTGGACTATCAATTTCTAATGCATTTGTATTTTTTAGCATTGATGGTTTCGCCAGGTTGCAGGAACGAATAGTGGATAACTCCAGCTACAGACCACCAAACAGTTACCATTATTTTCTTTAAATGAAGGCTTGGTTTCGGCATGTGTCTTGGCGCTTCATCGGCATCCAGCCATTGGGCCGATCGGCGAGGATTATCGTATAAAATCCACTTTTCATCGCAGGTCACAATTCGGTGCAAGAATGGTTCCTTTTTGTTGCGGAAGAGAAGAGAACTTGAAATCTCCATTCGACACGTCATGTTTCGCTCGGTCAGATCATGCGGAACCCATTTGTCAAGCTTTTTCACTTTTCTAAGTTGTTGCAAGTGGTGGCAAACTGTCGAATTGTGAACGCCTAATTTCTCGGCAAGATCCTTTATGGTTTGGCGGGGGTCAGACTTCACTAATGCACGCAGCTCATCGTTATCGATCGATGGTCCTGGGTGTCCACGTGGCTCATTTCCAAGGTCCATATCTCTGGATCGAAATTTTTCGAACCACCGCCGAGTGGTTCGTTCGCTAACTGTATCAGGCCCGAATGCGCTGTTGATATTCCTCGTTGCTTTTGTTGCGTTGTGCTCTAATTTAAATTCGTATAGTAAAAGTAGCCGTTTTTGATTCACTTCCATGTTCACTTTCTCTTTTTGTTTTTACGATCACTATGAAGTACAAAACAGAAATGACTTCATAAACTAAGGTAGCAGTATTTATACTTCAATATGTCATACAATTTGCGCCGCCTTGTGCCAACATAATACACTAAAATTGCAGCCAACTTTATGTCATTGCTAAATCGGCCATTTCATCTGCAGCAACCTAATAGTTTGATACAGCGTTGCCTAGTTCTTACCACAGGGAGGTCGACGATAACAGAGAACCGTTTTGTTTTTTTTCTGTTTTTTTTTTTTATATTTTATCAATTTTTTTTTTGTTGGTTTTTTGATTTTTTTTTTAGAGAATTGTTATCTATAAATATAATATGTTATACGTTCTATGTTTTACATGTTTTTTGTTTTAATCTTTCTACTTTAAGAACTTTCTCTACTTGTTTCATTTATTAATTTGTCTTATTATTTTATAAAAATTATTTTTTTATGTGTCTAAATTTTGAACAATTTTTCCAAAAATATAAATTACATGACTTGCAGATCTTCTTAACTCTGATAGAATATGTTTCGAGAGAACAGTTTTTTTACTAAAAGTTTGTTTAATTTTATGAAGGCTTGTAGCAGATTATGTTTTCCTTTTTAAATAACTTTTAGCAATAGCGATACAAACATGTTTAGCTCCAATTTTTTTACTTTTACTTGTAACATTGTACAATATAGTAACATTGGTGATTGCCATTTTGATGCTTCTGATAAAAATGACCTTAAGTCCATTTTTTTATCAAAATATAGACAAAACTTTATTACAAAATTGGAAGTTCTGAAAATCAATTCCACCTATAAAGTCATTGTAAGCACGCACAACTCTTAGAAACTCTACTGACTTCTTCTTTTTCTCAGTTTTAAAGTATCTTTCAACAGGAGTAGTAGGATTTACATCACCGGCAGAAGACAATATTGAAGCAGGCTTAGACTCCATAAAAGTAATGAAATACATACCACTGTTTTTTTCATATATTGCATGATAAGTTCCACGTTCTGTCAGGTATTTTGTCCTGTCTAACAGTACCTGTGCATCGCAATCCAAATTTTTTTAAATGGACCAAAAGATATGCAGAACAAAATAAATTATTAAAATAAACATAATAGTTTTGTAAATTACTTTGACTTATCTTGTTTAAAGAACATCACAATAAAAGTATTTTCTCATCATTTTGTCGATTGATAATGATGTTTAAAATAAACTAAATTGCATGATACTCTTTTTTTAAATATTTGTTCAATAAAAAGCCTTACTCGCCAATTTTAGTACTCCTTATTTTCATCATCTGATTTAAGTAGTTTTATTTTAGGTTTAATGAATTCTAATTTTTTTACACTCATACATGAGGCTGTTCAGCGCGCGAAAATCCTTCATGAGAACAATAGCCTCATTGAGCACATCTTTTATTAAAGCTACTAAAAACTAAAATCCCAATAAGTTTATTCAAAAAATCCAGAGAAAGTTCATATCCATATGGTATAGTACAGACAATAATATGATTTTTAAGTTCAAAGGAAAAGAAAAATTTGGAAATTTTAGTCACAGAACTATCTAATACTTTTTTACGATCGCTATTATCAAAAATATTTTATTTTGTAAAGACTCATTACACTTTGCTTCGCTGTCAGCCCAATCATAAACATAATCTTCCTGTACTTTTTTCTTTTGGATCAGTGTACGAAACTATAACTGTTTTGAACAATTTCAAAGGGCCAAGATCTATTCCATCTTCAACATCAGTTTTATTATCATCATCAGAATCATTTTCTGATCACGGAAGAGGATCAGATCCTCTAGAATAATCATCATCTGGTATTACAGAAACCTCATAATAATCCTCACGCGATTTCAACTTCAACTTGACGAGTTCTTTTTCTATTACTATTAGGACCTTGAATAAGTTCTCGCTGTTTCTTTAATGATGGCAGTAGCAGTACTTCGAGCGTGGAATTTCGAATAGTGACGCACCTGCAAGGAAGTACTACATCTAACCTTAAATTTCAGTGTTTGATAAGTTCACTTTGGTGTAAACAAAGTAATTTTTTATTGGCTCTGAAAATGTCTACTTTTGTGCCAAATAAAGTGTATTTGCTGGAAATTTTATTGCACAATTTTATTCAAAAGAAATCTGCAGCTGAAGCACACCGAATTCTTGTTGAGACTAACGGTGACAATGCTCTGTCGGATACGACATGCAGAGACTGGTTTAGATGCTTCAAAAATAATTATTTTAAACTTGTGGATAAAGAACGTTCTGGAGCACCAAAAGAATTTGAAGACAAGGAATTGGAGGAATTACTTGATCACGACCGATGTCTGATGCTAACAAAACAAGTAGATGAGTCAACAGTTTTTAAACATTTACAAGTGTTAGGAATGATCCAGAACCAAGGACATTGGGTGCCGTATAAATTGAAGCCATGAGACGTCGAACGGAGTTTTCTCACGTGTGAACTACTGCTTTAACAGCAGAAAAGAAAAAGTTTTTTGCACGGTATCGTGATTAGCAATGGAGAGTGGATGCACTACGATAATCCAAAGCGTAGAAAATCGTAAAGTCAGTCCGATCATGCATCAACATCCTCCGCAAAACGATATATTCATGGTTTGAAGCTTCTTCTTTGCATTTGGTTGGATCAGTAGAGTGTCGTTTATTATGAGCTGCTCAAACCAAATAAGACTATCACGGAAGATCGCTGTCGACTTCAATTAATGCGTTTGAGTCGAACCCTAAAAGGGAAACAGCTGCTATACGAGCAGGGACACGACAAAGTGATTCTATTATATGACAACGCTCGGCCTCGTGTTGCAAAATCAGTAAAATCCTACCTAGAAACGCTTCAATGGGAAGTTCTACCCCACCCGCCGTATTCACCTGACATATCTCCCTCCGATTTTCACCAATTCCGTTCGATGGCATATGGTCTGGCTGAGCAGCACTTCTATTCTTACGAAGATACTAAAGAAAGGATCGATTCAAGGATAGCCTCAAGAGACATATCGTTTTTCAGACGTAAAATTCAGATACTGCCAGAAAGATGGGAAAAAGTGATTTTTAGTGATGGGCAATACTTTGAGTGAAATGTTTTTGTGCCTTATATTTTAAATAAAGCTCTTATTTACAAAAAGAAAAACAGTGAGAACTTATTCAAGGTCCTAATACAACTATTTCTTTTAGGCATTTCTTAATCTACATATATTATTAACATTTTACAACTAAAATTTCATAACTTGTTGATAAAAACCTTTATATATAATATAATACGTGTATTCTTTGAAAAAAGCTAATTTAAACTTGATTTATATTTTCAAACGTGCAATGTAAAAGTCTTTAGAAATTTTTTTACAATTAAATTTTTTTTTAATATCTTATTATAATTTTAATTATGAAAGAATGTTTTTGTACTTTAAAAGATAGAACATTAATAAACTTTTTGCAAACAAAATTCTTTAGCAAATTTTAAATTGACAGAAGAATAAAAAGTGTCTATAGTTGAATCATACAGCGTTATATTATTTGTAGTAATAGAATGACGATTATGTGTATGTCTTCTAACTATTGAACTTTTTATACATTATGTAATAAATACACTGATGATTCTTTTTCTCGAAACTTATAAGCTTTACGAAAAAACTGTATAAAACAAAAAGTGCTCAGAATCATTATTATTATTATTTATTTGCCATTCCTTATAAGTTATATATAAATATTAATCTAAAACAGTACATTTTATTTATTTGTTACGTAATTTTTAGTTCTACATTAAACATTAGTACATTTTATTATTTTTATGTAAATGACTATCCTACTGGGATTTCACACAGAAACCGTATCGTAGGTAGCGATATTAGTTAGTGAAAAATGAAAATTCAACAATATTTATGGTTTTTATGAGTAATAAATACAGCGGATTATTATTTAGCTTATTTTGTATAGTCATTCTCATATTTTGTAAAGCATCTTCACGACATAGTATTATCATCTATTTTGATATAATATTGACTTTATTTTAACTTCTTCTTGTATATTTATTCTAATCCATTCTTACATTTGTGTTATAATTGATTTTTTAGTAAGATCAAGCATTTTTAGTGTATTTGGTAACATACCAGGCTGTTCAATAAGTTTTGCGGTTCGATAAGAAAAACACAATTTTATGGTTTGAAATACACTTTATTATTCAGTATAGTCTCGCTGAACATCAATACACTTATTCCAACAAGATTCCAATTGATGAATTCCATTCCTGAAGTGAGAATCTAGAAGGACTGCAAAATACGCTTCCACATCTGTTATGACCTTATCATTTGATGAAAGGCACGCATGAAATTTTTTAGGTCTGGAAACAGATGGAAGTCGCTAGGGACCAAATCTGGTGAATACGGTGGATGCTTCAACAATTTGAACTTTAATTCATGGATTTTAGCCATTGTCAAAATGCTCTTGTGACACGGTGCATTGTCCTGATGAAAAAGAATTTTTTTCTTCTGCAAACCGGATCTTTTTTCACGAATTTTTTCCTTTAACTGGTCTGAAAGGTTACAATAATATTCAGAATGTATTGTTTTACCAGTTTGCAAGCAATCCATAAATAAAATTCTTTTCGCATCTCAAAAAACTGATGCTAACACCTTCTTGGCCGATTTCTGGACACGAACTCGTTTCGGAGCCGAAGAACCAGGTTCACACCAATCTTTAGCCTCTTGTTTTAATTTAGGATCATAGTGATAGACCCAAGTCTCGTCCATAGTGATGAATCGACGCACAAAATATTTTTTATCGTTTCGAAAATGCTCTAAATGTTGCTGAGAGAGTCGCATTGGAATGTGTTTTTGTTCCACTGCTAGCGAATGCGGCATCCAATGAGCACACAGCTTTATGAAACCCATACTTCAGTCAAAATATTGCTTACACTGCCCAATGAGATGCCTAGAGCTTCTACTAAATCTCTTTCAGTCACTCGACGATTTTTCAATACGATATCCTGTATTTTTTCTATGATTTCTGGTGTTGTTGTTGTTTTTGGACGTCCTTGACGTGGATCGTCTTCAAGGCTTGTACGACCACGTTTAAATTTAGCTACCTATCTTTCTACTGTACTTATTGAAAGCAAAGAGTCTTTATATACTTTTAACATTCGTTAATAAATTTCCTTTGCTTTTAAATCTTGCAAAAATAAAAATTCTATCACTGCACGATACTTGATTTTTTTCATTGTAAAAAAATACTGTGACACGTCGATACTAAATGGCTTGTAAACAAAGAATGAATTGACAGATTGAAATGAAACTTCACATAAGTTCATAAGAAAAGTGTACTAACCTAATAAAAAATTTATGCTTGTAGCAACACCCTCTCTTATCGAACCGCATAACTTATTGAACAGCCTGGTATTAAATATTTTGAACCTTATATAAGCAAAATTTAATCTACCTCTCATTAGGCTTATTTCGGGTAATTCTAAGCAGGAGTATCTAGTATTTCTAGGAATCAGTGAAAACTCTACTTTTAGATGCTCATAATGATTTACTACTGATTCCAAAAAGAAAGTTTGCCTGATATTTACTGGCTTTAGGAGATCATTAGATTTAAAAATCTGTTTGACTATTTTGTGTTGTAGCTTTATCAATTTGTCTATATGCGTTTCATAGGCCCTGTTTCATGCAATTATTCCACGTTGCTGTACTATGAAATAATCTATAATCAAGTGACTTGAGTTAACTCCTTGTTAAACTATATTTGAGTCTAGCAAAAACATAAATTATTTATCTTAATTTTTTAACTAAATAATAAATCTGCTCATACCAAGTTAGCCCAGCATCTATGTGTATTCCTACGTACTTTATTAAGAGTACTCTTTCTAGGGTTTTATCGTGCAAAGACAATTGAATGTCATCAGGGATTCTATTCAGATGGTTTGCAAAGGCTATATATTTAGTTTTATCAACATGTAACGCTGGTTTATTATGACATAACCAGCAGTGTACTTTTTTTAATATATTACCAGGTGTACGAGTATAAAATGCGAATTTTAGACAATAGATGGTGTACCAATGCAGTTTAAGCTGTTATGATTTGCACTGCGCCATTTTGGTGTGACATCAACAAGTTCAGACGCGCATTAGTGATAGAGTGAAAAGGTGTGTGCATCGTGCTGTATTTTTGTGTTTAATATGTCAAAATTTATATCGAACAAAGAGCATTCGTGGGCAGCATTAATTTTCTGTTTTTATTTGAAGAAAACTGCTGCTGAATTCTTTCGGTTACTACGAGAAGCTTATAATGAACATGCTTCATAGCAAGATACGTGTGAACGATGGTTTCAGCGTTTAGAACAAGGTGAAAACCGCCAAAAAAATTCGAACATATGGGTTTGCAAGCATTGTTGGACGAAGATGATTCGCAAACACAAAAACAACTCGCACAGTAATCAGGAGTTTCTTAACAAGCTGTTTCCAATCGCCTTTTAGCGATGGCGAAAATTCAGAAGAGCGGTAGATGAGTACCACATGAGTTGAATGACAGGCAACTGGAAAATCGCAAAATCACATGTAAAATTTTGCTCGCTCGGTACAAAAGGAAGTCGTCTTTGCATCAAATAGTAACAGGGGATAAAAGTGGATTTATTTTGAAAAGCCCAAACGTTAGAAATTATGGGTAGACTTAGGAGCACCATCTACATCGACCGCAAGACGAAATCGTTTTCGCAGAAAGACGATGCCCCGTGTTTGGTGGGACCAGAGGGGCATGGTCTATTATAAGCTATTGAAACCTGGGAAAACGGTTAGTACTAAACGTTACCAACAACAATTAATCGATTTAAACCGTTTGCTGCTTAAAAAAAAGGCCAGAATACCGAAAGAGGCAACACAAAGTAATTTTTTTCCATGACAATGATCCATAACACTCGGCAAAACTGGTTCGCGACACATTGGAAGCACTCAACTCGGAAGTTCTGCCTCATGCGGCTTACTCACTAGATTTGGCTCCTTCTGATTATCACTTGCTTGCATCGATGGGTTACGCACTTACTGAGCAACGTTTTGATTCCTATCAAGATGTCAAAAAATGGCTTGATGAATGGTTCGCGGTAAAATGGGAAGATTTCTACTGGCGTGGTGTTCACGAATTGCCTGAAAGATGGGAAAAATGTATGAAAAGCGATGGAGCATACTTTGAATAAAGCACTTCTTATTATTTTACCCAATTTAACGTGTTATTTGTTATTTTAAAATCCGCATTTCATACTTGTACGCCTGGTATTTATTTCAAACATTACATCATTCCAAGATTCTCCTGAACAATGAATAGCTATATTATTAGCATAAGATATAATATTTTAAGAGATTAAAAGCAATGTATATTATAAAAAAGAGTGGTCCTAATATAGAACCCTGTGGTACACCAGTTTTTATTGTTGCATTTTCACTATATACTCCATTTATTTTTGTATACTGTAATCTGTTAGCTATATAGCTTTGAATTAACTGCAACGTATTACCTCGAATACCAATTCTATCCAATTTTTGTACCAGTATAGAGTAAGTAACTGTGTCAAAAGCTTTAGAAACGTCAAGGGAAGTTACAATTGTTGGATTACTATTATCAAGCTGTACATGTAAAAAAATCACTGAAAACAGATATTGCATTATAACAACCTAAGTTTTTCCTGAATCCAAATTGTCGATTTTGTAATAACTGATATTTATTCAGAAATTTAGTTAATCTATCTGGCTATTAAATAACGAGACTGCACGCCTAAAGGGCGCCGTAGAGGGGTAAAGAAAAAAACAAGTAGTGCGTTCGGTATCTAGATATCTTGTCTATGCACGTACCAAAACACGTTCTCGTCACTATTATTGTATTTGTGCAGTAGCGGTTTGAAACGAACGTGTTTTTTTCTCGTGCCGAAAACCATGTGTGACGAAAAACAGGAGCAACGTATCAATCTCAAATTTCTCGTTAAATTAAAAAAAAAACTCCGACTGAATGCTGTAAATTGTTGCAAGAGACCTATGGGGACAATTCTCTATCTCGTGCGCGTGTTTTTGAGTGGTGTAAGCGCTTCAGTGAGGGCCGAGTAAGTACTGAAGATGACCAACGCCCAGGTTACCCTGTCACTGTTTCAACTCCGGGAACAGTGACCAAAATCAACCAAATTGTGCGTGCAGATCGTCGAATGAGCGTCCGGATGACTGCCGAGGCTGTAAGCGCCGATAAAGAAACGGTTAGACAAATTTTACACGAGGAATTACACATGACAAAAGTCTGTGCGAAGTTAGTGCAAAAAAACCTGACTCCTGACCAAAAGCTCTTGCGTCAACAGGTCTGCTCAGATTTCCTTGAAAGGTTAAAAAAAGATTCCGGACTGATGAAAAACATTATTACTTGCGACGAAACGTGGATTTTTTAATACGATGTTGAAACAAAGCGGCAATCGATGCATTGGAAGACCTCTGAATCGCCCAGAATCAAAAAAGCAAGGATGTCCAAATCAAAATTCAAGGCAATGTTGATCGTTTTTTTCGACATTAACGGTATCGTGATGTCTGAATGGGTTCCAGAGGGTCAGACTGTCAATCAGACTTACTATTTGTCATTTTTGGCAACACTGCGAGAATGAGTTCGTAAGAAACGGCCCGAGTTGTGGAAGAACAACTCGTGGATTTTGCACCAGGACAACGCACCTGCCCATAACGCGCTATCTGTGAAGCAGTATTTGGCCGGTAAGCGCACTCCAGTGCTCAAACACGCGCCGTACTCGCCAGATTTGGCACCGTGCGACTTTCTTTTGTTTCCGAAGATAAAATCTGCTTTGAAAGGGACCCGATTTGAGTCGATGAAAGCGGTAAAGCAAAAAACGGCAGAGCTCCTAAAGGCCTTCACCAAAGAAAACTTCCAGCACTGCTTCGATCAATGGAAAAAACGTATGGAAAAATGTGTGGCGAGGGAAGGGGAGTATATTACAGGGGAGCATGCGAATGTAGAATAGTTTTTATAATAAAACTCTTTTTCGTAACCAGTCTCGTTATTTAATAGCCAGACCTCGTACAACAGTTATTCAAAAATCTCACTTATATTTAAGATCAGTGATATCGGTCTGTAGTTGCCTTCTGTATTTTTCTTACCACCCTTGTGCACAGGAACAATTTCTGCCATTTTAAATTGATCAGGACGTAGTCCAATTCCATAACACTTATTTATGACTTTTACTAAAGGCTTTGCTATGAAATAGGTAATTCTCTTCAAAAGCACAGAATTTATATGATCTATTTCACCTTGTTTTACTTAACGCTTGCTTATAGCAGCAAGAATTTCCTTAATGCAAGTGGGAAATAAATAAGAAGTATGATTATTATGCATTTTTTCTGGTAATTCGAAGTTAATGTTAGTTAGAGTTACAATTTTTTGAGCTATTTTTTTTCCCACTTCAGCAAAGTAATTATTAAAATATATGGCTCTGGATAAATTGATTCAGTTTTTACCCCATTTATTATTATACTATCAATGCTTGTTCTTTTAAAATCTTTTTTTAATTTTTCATTAACAAATTTCCATAAATGCTTCCAATCAGACTTTTCTACTATTTATCTTTCACATCTATTTCTAGCAAAATAAATCAATTTTTTTAATCTTTTCTTATATTCTAAGTATTTTTTTTTAGTAAAATGTCATTTGGATTTGCTTTACTTTGTTTATATAGTTTAATTTCGGTATTACATGATTTAATAAGACCTTTAGTTATCCAAGGTTTTCTGGGCTTGTTTTTCTTTTGGTACTGATAAGTAGACATTTCGCATAAAGCTAAAATTTTACCAATTAGTTTTCAAGAGAATCATTAATATTAACAATATTTTAAAAAATAGACCAGTCTTCTTTTGCACATAACTCAATTAACAATTTGAATTTTATTCTACTTTGATTTTTATCAGTCTTTGTTACATTTGGCATCAAAGCAATTAGTACTGGATAATGATGTTATTTTATATAAAAATTCACAAGCTGCGACTGGTTTTTGTATTTCAACCATAATGTGATCAATACAGGTACCATTATCATTTATTAGTCCAGGTCTAGTCACATTATTTATATATGGAGAATATTTGTTTTTCATAAAATTTGTTAAATATGTCATGTGTAATTCATTAAATTTTAAAGTATCAATATTCGAATTACCTAATACTATATAATTTGAAATTTTTTTATTTGAAACTATAAAGTTTGTTAATATTTCCTACAAATAAATTTTCTTCATATTGAAAACATCTATAGAAACCTGATATTTTAAATATAGTTTTATCAACTAATTGCACAGTAATGCTTATAATTTTAATTTTGTTAACAATTTCTACTTCAACAGAATGTTGAATGCCCTATTTAACGTACATAATAAGACCATCATTCTGGTTAAAGCATCCATCATTCTTGTATGTAGTGTAACCAGATATAGATATGAAACCTTGACTTTGTCTTAGCCACGCTTCGGAGCAGACAACTACCTGAGGCTTAATCTCGAATGAATTAATAGAGAGAACTAATTCATTTAGATCTTTCTTCATACTCCTTATATTCAGATGCAATACACTAAAGTTACACTTTTCAAACTACTGATGTTCATTAAATTCTTTAACACTACCAAAAGATTCCTTATCACGCATAAGGTCAGAATCTTTAACCGTTTCATTCATTTATATGCATAGGAGGCTCTCTATTTTCCACTTAAGTCCTTGTAAACAAAAACATCGGTTTCACTGGATAATTTATGTTATTTACAGCTATGTTAAACCTATTTTTGTATGTGTCACAATTGTAAATATCAGTTACTTTGTGATCTGTTTTTCGTATATTAATTATGTATTTATTGGCTTTGATACAGTTTACACATTTTAGAACTTCCTTATTAACACAGTCATTAGATTTGTGTGATTCAGCACAAAAACTACATACACAGTATGTCGGAAAAGTTCCCGAACTTATTTTGTGGCGCTTGTACGAGTGGCGCCACCTCTTGGACGACACCAGTACTATGTTGCTACATCTCTCTGGAGTGTCTGAGAATTTTTTCACCAGCATTCGTTCATTAGCTGCCGAGATAGACGTGCTTGAGTGAACGTGTGTTTAGTACCCCGGTGCAAGCTCTACGATAAATGAGAAATTTGATCATTGTGGCGCAATTAAATTCTGCTATAAACTTAAAAAAACTTTCGCGGATACGGAAAAAATGATCGATTCAGCTCACAGTGAAGGTGTAGTGTCGCGTACAACTCTTTACACGTAGTTCAGTTGGTTCAAAAAAAGTGGAGAGTCGTTAGAAGATGACGAGAGAAGCGGCCGGCCGTCAACAGCTGTAACCGACGAAAACGAGGCTCACGTGCGCGCGCTACTGAAGCAGGATTACCACATGTCTCTCAGAATGTTGGCAGACGAAATGAACATGATCAAGGATAGCGTCGCGTTGATTTTGAAAGAAAAAATGAACCGCAGGAAGGTCTGCTCTCGATTTGTTCCACACTTTCTCACACCAGAGCAGAAAGAAACTCGCATCCAATGTTGTCAAGATTTTATCGAGACTTACGACACCACTCCGGGCTTCCTAACCTCAATTGTGACTGGAGACGAGACTTGGTGCTTTCAATACGATCCTTCCACGAAGCGGCAGTCATCCGCTTGACTCAGTCCGGGCCGTGCGAGGCCTCAAAAAGTGCGCTAACAAAAATCACTGGTGAAGACGATGCTCATCGCTTACTTTGACTCCAAAGGCCTGATACACAAGGAATTTGTGCCCCCAAACACCACCGTAAATGCTGCGTATTACGTAGAGGTGTTAAAACGTCTGAAGTGCCGGATTAATCGCATCAGGCCCAAGTACAAGGAACCGAGATCGTGGAGTTTGCTGGATGACAATGCGCCTGCTCATTCTTCGGACATTGTGAAGCGATACCTCGCCGAAAATCAGATCCCACGCATCAATCACGCCCCATACTCGCCAGATCTGGCTCCAGCCAACTTTTTCCCATTTCCCAAGCTAAAAATGGCCTTGAAAGGACGATTTTTAAAAGATGTACCGAGCATTCAAGCGGCTTGCACCGAGCGTCTCACAGCGATAACTTCAGAAGAGTACAAGAGAGCCTTCGAATCACTCATGGAGCGCTCAAATAAGTGTATATCTAGGGAAGGGGATTATGTTGGAAGTTAACTAAAATAAATTTCTTTAGATGTGATTTTCGACTTTTTGATTTAAAACTTCGAGAACTTTTCCGACATACTGTATTGTGTCGGGCGGGGACTACTTTAAAGGCAACGAAATAGATTTTAAACAATACTTAACGAATATAAAAAAAAAAAATTGGTCTTATTTTTTGATCATAGTAGTATATTTCTGTTATTTTATGCTTACCATTATCTCTTCGAATAAAAAAAAAAAAAATTTTTCTGACTTAAAGAGGAAGATACACTTTAAAACTAGAAAAAATCGATTTTTTTTACATTTTCTAAAAAAAGCGTATTTTAAAAACATTCTGTGCAAATTTCAGAAAAAATCGATTGGTATTTACGATAATATAAAAGTTTTAACAGAGCTGTCTCCGGCGCATGATAGTAGGCAGGTAGCGACAGCTGCGTGCTTGACTATCTGAGGTATTACGAAGGCCTATATAACACATCGTTCAATAAGTTTCGAGACTAACCCAGAGATAGTGCTAGTAGTACCAAACTGGCCACGTTTCCATAGAGCGCGAACCTTCACATGGAACGTGTAAAAATTTCATGTCGATCGGATCACAGACAGCAGAGTTATCGAGGTTAGAGTAAAGTCACTTTGTAATTTGTTTGAAAAATGGAAAAAAGCAAGTTTCACGTGTTGATAAAACATTGTTTTTCAATGGGTAAAAACACCGTAGAAGCCCAGAAATGGCTTGAAAAACATTACCCGGACTCCTCTTCATCGAAACCAACGATTTGTCGTTAGTATGCTGAGTTTAAACGTGGTCGTACGGACACAAACGATACGGAACGTTCGGGTAGGCCATTGGAAGCCGTTATACAGGAAAATGTAAGTGAAGTGTTAAAAATTGTAATGAAAAATCGCAAAGTTAAGGTCTGTGAGATTGCAGAAATGACACAGATATCATCTAGAAGCGAATTTACAATTTTTCGTGAAAAATTGAGCATGAAAAAGGTTTTTTCCAAGTGGGTGCTGTGATTGCTTTCAGTTGAACAAAAACAGCAGCGAGTCGACGATTCAGAGAGCTGTTTATCTCTATTTACTCGCAATAAAAAGGATTTTCTGCGTCGATACGTGACCATAGATAAAACATGGATACACCATTTTACTCCGGAGTCGAATCGGCAATCATCTGAGTCGCGCATGGCTGGCGAAAGCCGCCCAAAGCGTCCAAAAACGCTGCAGTCTGCTGGCAAAGTCATGGCGTCTGTTTTTTGGGATACACATGGCGTGATTTTCATTAACTACCTGGAAAAAGGTAAATCGATCAACAGTGATTATTATATTGACTTGTTGGTACATTTAAAGGAGGAGATCGTAGCAAAACGACCGCACATGAAGAAGAAAAGAATCCTTTTTTACCAAGACAATGCACCATGCCACAAGTCCATGAAAACAATGGCAAAATTGAACGAATCGGGCTTTGATTTGCTTCCCCGCTCCCCGTATTTGCCAGATTTAGCCCCCAGCGACTACTGGCTCTTTGCTGATCTCAAAGAAATGCTCTGAAACTGTAGCCTATTTTGAAGCAAAGGATAAATCCTTCTATAAACATGGTATAGAAATGTTGGAAAGGCGTTGGAAAGATTGTATTACTCTAAAAGGAGATAATATTAACGAATAAAAATGATTTTTGAAAAAAAATGTTGTTTTCGTTGTTAGTCTCGGGACTTATTGAACGATGTGTTATTAGGTGTAGTAAAAACTAATCCATTATTTTGCCAAATGATGGCTTTAGTAGTCTGTATCTCCCGTTGTAAAAGTCCGATCGGGTTACACTAGATGGCGTTAGAAAGATAAGATTTCGTACTAAAAAAGCTTATGATACAGTTTTGTGATTGCTTGACTCAGTATTTATTTTAGCACGCGTCAAAGATGGACACTAACAAATACGCCATATTTTACAGTTTTTCTTCGATAAAGTCGAAAACGCAAGCCAGGCAGCTGAAAATGTGAATAGAGTTTATGGTCCTGATACTGTAACAGCGAATCACGCGCAATTGTGGTTTCGTCGATTCCGTTCCGGTAATTTTGACGTCAAAGATGCACCACGCTCTGAAAGGCCAATTGTCGAAAATGTCGATAAAATAATGGAAATCGTCAAGTCTGACCGTCACGTAAGCACTGTTTCGATTGCCCAGGAGCTAAACATTGCACAAGAAACCGTTTGAAACCACTTAAATAAGGCTGGATACAAAAAGAAATTTAATGTATGGGTGCCACGTGAGTTATCGCAAAGAAATCTCATGGACCGAATTTCCTTTTGCGTATCACTGCTGAATCGCAACAATATCGATCCATTTCTGAAGCGGATGGTTCCTGGTAATGAAAAGTGGGTCGCTCACGACAACGTCAAGCGACAACGGTCGTGGTCAAATCGCGGTGAGCCAGCGCAAACGGTGGCCAAGCCAGGATTAACAGTCAGGAAGGTTTTGCTATCTGTTTGGTCGGACTGGCAGGGAATCATCTACTATGAGCTGCTTCTCTACGGCCAAACTCTTAATTCGGACCTGTACTGTCAACAATTGGACCGTCTGAAACAAGTAATCGCTCAGAAGCGGCCAGCTTTGGCCAATAGGAGAGGAATTGTATTCCATCAGGACAACGCCAGGCCGCATACGTCGACAGTGACTCGCCGGAAGCTCCGGAAGCTTGGTTGGGAAGTTCTTATGCATTCACCTTATAGTCCAGACCTGGCACCAAGTGATTACCACCTGTTCCTGTCTATATAAAAGAAAAAAACATTTTAAAAGAAATAATATTTGTTTTTGAGAAACGTTTGTAAAACGAATTTACACATCTTTTGAGTAGCTCTTATGAATGAAAATTTTCAAGTTACTGCAGTCTCTTATTTAACAGTTTCGAGTGTAAAAAGTGATGTTAATGACTCACTGTTTAGTTTGTTCATTTCAGATTTAAAAATAAAAGTTAATCCTTTAACTGTTATAAACATTTGTTAGTGTATTTTTAAGCATTGCAAATACCAGATAGCGCCACAAATTGTCATGAAATGCAGCTGGCAGAAAAAATAAAATATATTTTATTAGATGCAAAAAGTGAATTGAATGATGCAGAAATGATAACTGATGAAACTTTGGGATTTTCAAGAAGAATGTATGACCATGATGCAAAAATTATACAGGATGAGTTGCTTTATCATCTTCCTGAATCTCATGAAACACCAAAAAATCAGTGTACAAAAGATAATAAAGCAGCGAATTTTGAATATAAAGCAAGAGCCGTAGAATTTTGGAGGAGTAGTAAGAAAAAGGAAAATGTAAGTCTCAAAACTGTTCAGAACAGATTTATAAAAGTTTCATCCATGAGTCAGCTGCGATGTTGGGCTTATACAATTAATAAAGGCGACGCATATAGAGAAAAAGTCGCACGAATTTATCAGTATATGCTGAATAATTTAAAAGCTGCTCTCTACAGCGCTACAATTACTCACGACAACGATATAATTCGGTGGGCCTTACAAGAAAGAACTTGAAAAAGAAAGAAGCTAAAAAAGAACTTGAATTTGATGATGTTAGATTCAAAGCTTCTAAAAATTGATTATTAAAGTTTGAACATGCAAACAAAACAGTGTCTAAATAAATAAAAAAGTTTATAAGAAAAAAACCCCTAGAAAATGAAGCAGAACTTTTAAGCGCAGCAGACGCTTTTCTCACAGACATTCGATCGTGTGTATCGGGTATTGGGCTTCAAAATTTATACAATTCAGATCAGAGTGGATTTAAGCTAGAAATGCATTATGGCAAAATATTATCATTGGAAGGACAAAAACAAGTACAACGTCTTGTAGAATCTGTTTCAGCTACAACGCGCAGTTACGCGATACAACCACTCATATTAGCTACTGGACAATTACTATCTTAACTTTTTCTTATTTTAAAGGAACCGAATGGTAAATTTGGCCCTGTTGTAGAACAAAACTTATTTAGACTAGATAATGTATGCTTGAAAGCTTTAAAATCTAGAAAATTAACAACAGGTAAGCACGCGAACAACAATTTTTATGTTGCAATATTACGGATAATTTTTAATGCGCAATAATTATTTGTATTGAAGCTCCTAACGAAATAATTATATAAAAAAAAACATTGAACGATCAATATCTTATCCGACAGGCCGAAACAATTACCTACAGATTAAACAAAAATTGTAATTTACGTATAAAGAATAATTATTTAAATTACTATTTTTGTAATTATTTCTTTTTTCTACCGTTCTATAATTATGAATAATATTTTATTTATTATTTTACTAACCCACAGATACCACACGTGTCCTGGGTAACAATCATTTTTTGTTTATTTAAATAATTATTTTTTACTTAGCTATCCATGTAGATTTAATGCGTAAAAATGCGACAAAAACTTCGTTTTTTTGTAATACGCATTAAATTTTAAATAAAAAACAAACATGAAATTCAATTTAATGCATTTCTGCTATAAACAATAAAAAATGAAAATGTATAAAAATTATGCAAAAAGGAATCATCTCTCTCTAATTCTCACTCTCCCACTCAAACGGAACGCTTTCAAGATAGAGCATTAGCGTCCACGTCGCGCTAATTTCAAGCAATCGAATTGGCACAACGTCATCGCTATACGAATGCATAAAAAGAGAAGATCCACCTGCGGTAAGCGTACTCCTGGACTCCAGGACTACTGGACTACCGTACTACCAAACTTGCTGCACTCGCTGGACCTGCCGGAGCTCCCGTTTTTTTTCTATTATTCAAGAAGTCAACACGCATCAGCCATCAACCATACCAAGAGAGAGAGAGAGAGAGAGAGAGAGAGAGATTAGATCCAACCACCATGAATCGATAATCAAATAAAAGTGAGTTTAATCCAATTGAGATATCGTGAATGATAAAATCATCGATAATCTTACTAGAGCCTTGATGATCCTGAAAATAAACTCACAAAGTACAAGCGAATAAATAACAATCAACAATATGTGTCACTACAAATGATTCCATTAAACTACGGAGAATTGAGTTAAGACAACGTTTACCAACTGCTTCCCGAGTTAACCAACCGCGTGATCTCCTTAGAAAGGACAGTAGGAAACACCCGAGCCACACTGCAAACAACTACCTTGGCAATCAACAGATTGGTCATCAAACAACGCTCGCAAGCAGGGCAAATCAGGATCAATATCGAGAGAATATACAACAACTACTACAAAGCGGTTAGGTTGCTCAAAAAGCAGCGAAAGGTTGGGAAGTTTCTAGGGCGGCTTACCGCAGGCCACCTCAGGGATAGAACAACCACTGGAGGAAAATTCGCTGAGGTTAGGCGAGAACTAACAAACCTCCGCAAAAATCTAGTTGTCGTAGGTGACTGGGTTTGTAGAACCCAAGACGATACAGCGGAGCTCACCTCGCAATTAGCCTTAATGAAGCTATCTGACGACTAAAGTCTTTGACCTTGTAACGAAATTTTTTTTTCTACCTCTTTCTTTTTCTTCCTTCCTTCTCTTAATTAAATATTAACTTTTTCTTTCTTTTTCTCCTTCTTTTCCCAGTGAACACCAACCCCAGCCAGGAGTCTACCGAAAACCAAGGGTAGTTCACCTCCGAGTACGTGGAGGCTGCATAGAAGAAACTCCATGCCCTAAAAAGGAACTTCAACTCGCGGCAGCGGAAGCGCTATTTCTGAGCACTCAAGGTAGCCCGCCAACGGCCTTGGGTTTCAGGGCAAACTTACGAGAAGAAACGCGCAGAACGTATCCAAAGGTTGAAGGCATTCGTCGCTAAGCAGATAGAACCTCCAAAGCCAGCCCTGACCCTGGACGAGAGGATCGAGTCACTGCGTTGTCAGCACGGTGAGTTCCCAGGCCTGTGCACCACCTGTATTTACGCAAAACTATAAGATACCGAAAAAAAAAGTCGAACACCGAAGAAGAAACAATAGAAATAATAGAACAAAATATACGCAAAATTGAGCTCAACCGGCGATTCGTAATTAGGAGGTTCTTAACCGAATAAAAGAAAAACACAGTGTCGCTTAAACAAGGCTAATTATTAACGGCCCCCTCCCATCCGAATTTCTAAGCTTACAATTAACTGAAATTTTCTTTTCATTCTTTTCTTCCTCTTTTTGTGTTTTTTTTGTTAACTGTGCTTTAGATTAGTTATTTTTGTGTTTAACTTTTTGATACATTTTTATCTTATTGATAAAAGTAAGTCCCTTGTATCGTATATTTAATTTTTTCTTTTTCGCTTTTCTTTGCTTTTCACTTCACTGAGTTGGATCAGCGTCAAAACTACTCGCAAAGAAGACACCGTTTCAAAAGAAAAACCCCAACAAACAAACCAACGGAATACATATAAAAAAAGGGATAATAATAAATAAATAAATAATAAAAAACACACAAGAATAGAAAAATAAATAAAAAATAACAAATATAAAAATAAAAGGAAAAAGACAAAATAACAACACAAAAATCAAAAGAGATATAGGAAAGGAAACGAATAGGAAAAAATACTAAGAAAAAAATATATAAATATATAATAATGATAAGAATCCAGGCCAAAGCCACACCTTAAAGGGAGAGTTCTTGGAGGTTATTTGAAGAAGTCGAATTATTGCCATATGACATAAATTTTTTTTGAAAAGCTATACAAATTAACCTAGGAATTACATAGACTACACGTCACAAAACAACAAATAACTGACAAGAGATAAACCAGGCAACAAGTCGCCAAGGCATTAAAATCAGAAAAAGGTAAGGACGAAATTGCCGATCCCTTCTCCCGTAGACCACGTGTATCTCGCTCTCCCCCGAACAGAAGTCTTAACTCTCCCATCGATTCCCCTCTGAGAATAACTGGAGAAATTACTCCCCCTCCACCCATCCACCAACTTTTAATCGATCTAAACATTTTAGATCAAGATTGCCTAAAAATAGCTCAACCTAATAGGGCCGGTTACAGTAGAGACGCCAGAAATAAAGGCGAACAAAAGCCTATCTTCTAAGCTTTGCTGAAAGATGCCCTTAGCGTGGTGCCCTAAGTTCAACGAAAAAAATAATCCATTGAGCGAATTTTTGGAAGGTTGTAATGAAGCCAAAGAGATACTAGGACTTTATGATGAAGCGAACCTAGTGAGGTTGATCCGGAGTAGCGTAAAAGGAGAAGCACGTGCTGCCATCCTCGGATACACCTTTCCAACTATCGAGTCCTTCTAAGACTTCCTAAAGGACATTTATGCATCGAATAAAATAGAACCACAACTATTAGAGGAACTTAGCAACAAATATCAACGTGACAACGAGAGTTTCTTGCATTCACCTACCGCATGAGAGATTTAGGAGCACAAATTAATAAAGCTCACAGAATAGCTACCGGCAGCCTTGATCCCGAATTCAGAATGCAAACAGAAACCCACAGAATCGAATATTTTAAACAAAGTTTGAAGCCAGAAATAGAAAACAGAATGAGGCCCACCGACAACATATCGGATATCGTGAAGAATGCGATACTCACCGAAAGGCAAATCGCCGCTAAAATGCCCTTCGCAATAGACAAAGGCCCAATAGAAAAGGTTTCTTTTATACAAGCGAAGAACCCGTAAACCTGGAGCCAAAAAGGGCAGAAGAAACCAGATACGAGGTCCGATTGAACAGACCAACATCATGCCGGTTCTGTAACAAATCAGGCCATTCAGAATAAACGTGTTTCCTCAAAGCAGAAGCATGCCGAATATGCGGGAAAACAGGGCACCGCGCCAACTTCTGCAATTGCAATGTCGAATGCCAAATGTGTGGACATAAAAGGCATACTGCAATAAAATGTAATTAAAACAGACGCGAAGTCGATACATGTCAGCTGTGCAACAAGCTGGGACACTCAGCGCCTAACTGCTTTACACGAACAAGCAATGCGCTTCGAGCCGAGATACGCTGTTATAAATGCGACAAACCCAGCCACACGGCAGCGGTCTACCGTCAGCAACAATTCTCCAATGCAAACAATGTACCCACATGTAGCTACTGCCAAACAAAGAGGCACACTATCACCGAATGCCGGAAAAGAAAATACAATCAGGCGACAAACGAGAGGAGTCTCCCGCATCAGAGCGCCACCAGGTAGTCGCCACAACCTCAAGTGTGCTTAGCCCTCCCTATAGAACTGGAAGATTTCAGTGGAGGATTAATGCCATAAGAGCCTGCAGAACTATCCCGTTCATGAGCCTTAACCTCCTGCAAAATAAATTCTCCAACACCCTCATGATCGACACAGGATCAGAGGTTAGTGTACTAAAGGCCCATGTTTTGCCAGATCATAAATACCTTAAGAATCAGGATAGATATACCCTCCAAGACCTAGGAGCCGATACGGAAGACGGTCTAAGGAAGGCAAAGATCAAATTTAGGGAACCTGTAATCGAATTTATAGTGGTAATGAATAATTTTCCTATCCCTTACGATGGAGTGTTGAGGGCAAATCTTTTTAAAATGACCAGAACAATACTCGACTTTAAAAACAACCTAATGACGTCAAATAATAAACAAGGTTATCTGGGACGACGAAGATCACCCTCATATAATAAAAAGCCTACATAATATCACTAGCGACGTAAAGACGGGATTGCCATTTTTAAAAATTTTTAATCCCCCTACTTTCACAGAAGGAAGATTATTAGTAGATTGAGGGTCGAAAATAAACTTAATAAAATCAAGTTTGATACCGCCCGAAGAGGTTATCGACACGTCAGAAAAACATATACTAAGAGGGATTGGAACGAGGATCGTACCTACTTGGGGAACTGTAACAATCTCGTTGTTGGGAAGTAAGACAAAATTCTCGGTTATAGAAGACGACGTTTTTATCCCGGAAGAAGGTGTACTAGGTTGCGAATTTTCGCGTGACTTTCAAGTGCATCTTGATTATCCTAACCACCTGATGGTATGTAACGGCGTCGCACGCTCATTCGAAATCGGAACAGCGCTCAGCAACGCGTACGACGAGGCAAATATTTTGGAGATAATAAAAGATGAGGACCACGATAGTAACGTGGCTACGAAAAACAGTTACCTGGCCTCAGAAAACGACGTAGTGACCGACCTTGACTACCAGCTCGAGTCATTCGCCGACTTTGGAGACCCCGGGTCTCTCGAAGAACCAGAGGTTAAAGAAACCATTGAGCATTATGACGCACCGACCACTTGGAAGAAAACGAA
The DNA here is from genome assembly GCA_949987625.1 of Chalcis sispes. NCBI lineage: Eukaryota > Metazoa > Arthropoda > Insecta > Hymenoptera > Chalcididae > Chalcis > Chalcis sispes. The sequence goes on along the minus strand of OX465098.1, from coordinate 21,703,090 downwards.
AAGTCATACGTAGTCGATCTAGTAAAAAACAACAGAGATGTGTTTTACCTACTTAGCGATGAACTTCCGGGAACTGATCTTATTACGCATAAAATCCCCACGACTGACGATAATCTGGTCTATACAAAGCAACATCGCTTCCCACATGCATTAAAAGACGAAATAAATCGGCAGGTGACCGAATTAATAAAAGCAGGAGTTATAAAGAATTCCGATTCCTCCCACAACGTCCCAGTTTGGGCCGTACCAAAGAAGCCCGACGCCCAAGGCCGCCCCAGATGGCGCATGGTATTAGACTTCCGGGCCTTAAATGAAAAAACGATAGGCAACTCGTATCCACTTCCTAATATCGAAGAGATATTTGATCAAGTAGGATCAGCCAAATATTACAGTGCTTGACCTGGCGTCAGGATTCCATCAGATAAAGATGCATCCGCAAAACGCGCATAAGACGGCCTTCAGCACGCCATTTGGCCTTTATGAATTTGTTAGGATGCCTTTTGGGTTGAAAAACGCGCCCGCTACTTTCCAATGACTAATGAATAAATTATTAAAAGAGATGCAAGGAATAACGTTGTTTGTCTACCTAGACGAGATCGTTATTTATTCCAACAATATAGATAAACACCACAAAAAGATAACGGAACTAATGGACAGGCTAAGGAAAGCTAAATTAAAACTACAGATCGACAAATGCGAATTCTTGAAATGCGAAGTGATATACCTAGGCTACCTGCTTAGAAAAAAAGGACTGATACCTGATCCTAAGAAATTAGAAGCTGTAAGATGCGTTCCGCAACCCAAGAACGTAAAGAACGTTCACCAATTCTTAGGCCTAGCAGGGTATTATCGGCGATTTATGAAGGGATTCGCGTATATTTCAAAGCCTTTAACTAAACTACGAAAAAAAGGAAACAACTTTTGAATAGAATGAGAGAACGGAAAAAGCGTTTAATTTATTGAAAGAAATGCTATACGACGCACCCGTATTACGATTTCCTGATTTATCTCAATCCTAATAATCACAGCAGATGCTTCAGGCTACGCAGTAGGAGGAGTCCTGTCTCAAGGATAAATTGGCGAGGATCAGCCGATAGCCTGTACTTCGCGCATGTTACGCGGTGCCGAAAGCAGCTACGAAGTATATGAGAAAGAAGCGTTAGCCGTAGTGCATAGCGTAACAGCATTTCGATCCTATGTGTACGGACGAAAATTTACCATGATAACGGATCACCAGCTTCTGGTATGGTTCAAGACAGCCGACTTAAACACGAGAGTGCAAGAATTGAGATTCAAATTGTCTGAATACGATTATCAAATAATATACAAACCGGGCAAATTAAATGCTAATGCCGACGCTTTATCGCGCAACCCAGTTGAAGAATGCACCATTAACGTGGTAACACGCGCACAACAAAAGAAGACTCTCCAGATTGGTGACGGAAATAAAAAAGAACAATTGTCAGCCAACCTGACAACACAAACACCAAAGGAACCTAGGGGACGACCTAGAAAGGTCCAAGAGATCACCTCAATTGAGGACAAAACACTACGTAGAAAGCGAGGATTACAACTCCGACGAACCCGCGATACCTAAACCTTTTGCTACGCCCGCAAGGCCCGCATCAAAATCAGACGAAGAGTCAGAGTCCTCAGACGAACTTGAGGACAATAAAGTAACAAGCCGCAGCCCAATAGTAGAACTGAAAGAACCGCTGCACACAAAAAACGACAGCATAGTCTACTTCGTAACCTCAAACCGACATCTTTGCGACGAAGCCCGTAAAATGCTGCACGAATACGGCAAAATTAAATTTTTAAAAACTTGACTGTCGAAGAAGTTCATTGCTAAAAGCGGAAAGGAAAAAAATCTTTTTACACCGTATGTATAAAAGGAGAACAACCACTTTCCTTTACTCAAATTGAAGAAAACCAGTCAAACGGCTTGAAGAACTTAAAAGAACTATTAGAGAAGTTTGACGAAAAAACGTTTAGTGTCGCTAAAAACAAATACATCGAAAACTTAGAATGGATAGAGATCATAAGCCTTCTTCAAGGCACATTTACTAATAGCCGCACGAAAATTTTCGTATGTACTGGAAAACTAAAATATGTCCTGATCGACAAGAGAGACGAGGTTTTCCATGAACTCCACAAATCACCGGTCAAAGGTCACAGGAAAGTATCCAAGACCTTTAACCGAATTCGGCAAAAATACTAATGGGAAAACCTTAAAAACAATGTACAGTGACGCATTCAACAATGCCTCGACAGTCAACTAAAAAAATTAGTACGTCTCAAGACAAAACAGCCCATGGCAATCACGGATACACCGGGGGCTTTTTTTCAACAAAATCGCGATGGATATAGTAGGAACCCTTAAGGCCACCCAGAAAGGGAATGAATATGTGTTGACAATACAGGATAAACTATCGAAGTATTGTTTAGCCGTACCCTTATAAAACACTCTGGCTGCTACGATCGCCGACGCACTAATCAAGAAATTCATCTGCCTATTTGGAGCGCCCAAAGCAATACTAACAGATCAAGGGGAGAACTTCGTAAGTCACCTAATGAATAGAATCGCCAAGAGATACAGAATCAAAATCTCAAAACGACCGCTTTCTACCCACAGTCAAATGGATCACTCGAAAGATCCTATCATGCACTCAGTGAGTTCCTAAAACAATACACCGACAAGGGCAATGAGTAGGATGAATGGATTGAAATAGCTTTGCTTAATTATAACAACTGCGTGCAAAAAAGCATGAAACACACGCTTGACGAGGTAGTGTTTAAAAAACTAGCACGGTTACAATCCAGCAACCCATTAAAAGCAAGCGACATGTCACCAACATATAAATATTATATCACCGAATTAGTCACCCGACTTAACGGTATCCAGAACCTAGCTTACGAAAACCCAGTTGGGTCAAAACTGCGAAACAAGAGACTGTACGACAAAAAGATAAGCCCTCAAAATTTTAAGGTAGGAGATTTTTTTTTCTTATTGCTTGGTCCTAAACCCGGCAAGTTTAGTGACAACTGTTTCGGTCTACATAAAGTACTAAAGGTACTTAAATGTTGTAACGTAAGAATACAGTACAAAAAGGAAGACAAGATTGTCCACGCAAACAGGCTCAGCAAATCTTACATAAATCGGGAATTTAAACACCAAGAAAAAAAAGAACACCAATAGCGAGAGTCAGCAATTAAAGAGATAAAGACACGTAAAATAATCAGAAAATGACACTAATAAAAGCACTTATAGAAATATATACACGTATAAATACATATTTAAAAAAAATCGCAAGTAATCATATTGTAATATACACAGTGTGTCCCATGGAAAACGGAACTTTTTCAAAATATAGACAAAAACTCAATATTCCGGCAAATCTCATTTATTTTATTCAAAATAGTCTCCTTTCGCATCAATACAACGTTTTAAACGTTTAATTAACATATCAAATGAGTTTTTGAGATCATTTTTGTCCATCGACTTTAGTATGTCGGTCGTCGCTCTTCGGATGGCCTCTACGTCGGCATAACGTTTTCCTTTCATAGGCAAGTGCAATTTGGAGAACAAGTAGAAGTCGCACGGAGCCAAATCCGGCAAGTACGGTGAATGGTTGATGGTTAAAATGGAATTTTTGATAAAAAAATCCGTGATCAAGTTCGATCGATGAGACGGGGCATTATCATGCAACAAACGCCAGCTCTCTTTTTCACGGTATTGTGTCCACACACGACGAATACGGCTGAGCAAACGCTTCATAACACCAAGATAAAACACAGCAGTAATCGTTTGACCAGGTAGAACGAATTTACGATGAATAATACCCTCCGAATCGTAGAAACAAATCAACATTGTCTTCACTTTTGACTTTTCAAGACGACAAATTTTTTTCGGATTGGGCTTGGTTGGGTGCTTCCATTCAGCACTTTGACGCTTGGTTTCGGGATCATATTGAAAACACCATGTCTTGTCACCAGTCACAATTGAATATTTCAAGTTTGGGTCCTTTTTTGACTCTTTAATCAAATCCTTACAATGTTGAATTCAGAGCAATTTTTCGTAGCCGGTCAATTTGTGTGGAACAAAGCGTGCACACACCTTCCGTAGATTCAAATGATCGGTCAAAATGCGATAAATTGAATTTTTGGACATATTCAATTCCATTTCTATGTATCGCAATGAAGATTTTGGCTCATTTCTTATAAATTCACGCACTTTTTCCATGTTACTTTGAGTAACCACGATATTCGAAGGACCTGGATGTTCGTCGTCCTGAATGTCTTCACGACCTTCCTGGAACCGCCTATACCACTCATACACTTTGGTACGGGATAGAGAATTATTGCCATGTACTTGTTTCAGCAAATTATGCATCTCAGTAAAGGATTTAACGAGTTTAAAACAGAACTTAATATTTGCTCTTTGTTCGAAGTTCATTTTCCGACCGATGCTACAAACATACTGTCACTTTGAGCGCGATATTTTGGTTCCCATTAAACCAAATGTCATACAATTTTAACAGAATGTCAGTTAAGAATGGACCTTTCCATTGCTAACATCCACCAATAGGTGGCACCAATATAAATCGATGTTTTGAAAAAGTTCCGTTTTCCATGGGACACACTGAGTATAATAATAAAGTGAGAAAAGGGAAACATAAAACGTAACCTAAAAATATAAAACAGAATCAAAAAAAGGGGGGAAAAAGGTATATATATTAGACTTAAAAACATAGGTACTAACTTCATAATGTACGATTATAAAACAAGATAAAGAAAAACAGAATTTAATTATCTTTGTTTTTAAGATGGACCTTGCGAAATCAATCATTTTCTTTTGTCTTTTTTTTCCAATTCAGAGTCTAATTGGTTACGACTATGGATCGCGGCACCTAAACATAACCACTGTATCTTTACTAGAAGTAGGCGATTGTGAACTCCCTAAAAACCCTGTAAATGTAACCCATCGTTACATACAATTATTACAAATAGTAAATCATTACCAAACCCATGTCATACAATGTAAAGTAGAGATACAGCGGACAGTTTATTACTGCGGAATGTCCTCCCATAATTCTATAGTTATCCATGGTTAGGCCAAATATGTACACGAAATTAGTAGGCTCGCACGTAAACAATTATAAGAAACAGAAATATTTAAATTCGGAGATAATACAGTTATCAGCGAGATAAAGGTCAATAGCAACGTAACATACCAATGGTGTATGCGGGTACACTCAGCGAGGGCGATGCTCCGGAAGCGTTTACCAAGGCCCTTATGGTGCTTGGGAAAACGTGGTCGTACAAGGCCTACTAAGGACCACCTTGAGAGAGCACTTAGCACAAATCAACCTTGATAATAATTAAATTCACCTTGATTCTGAAACATCGTGCACTCTCTCTAAAACTTCGTTCAGCGACCTCGAAAACGGGTATACTTTCTGGGAAGCTGTACCCCTAGACCAATGTACATTTGACCATTACGCACTTTTATATAAAGGACTAGCAAATTAAATTACAGACAATAGTTTTAACTATGAACGAACTATATATTCCCTTACTTCAGACGATGTGACCTTTGCCCTATCCTGTAAGAGCAGTGAGAGCTTATGCGAGTACACAGTGGTTAGGACTAAATACCCTAAGCTCTTTATCCTAGAAACCACCAAAGTTTATTCTTTTACAAAGCCAGGAAGGATGGCGATAGAAAATTTAGGCATCTTTGTGTATGTGAATTCTAAATTCGTATATATCGAAAAACATAAAATCTCAAGTTCAATCCTTGTATTATAATGTAATGCAACAACAATGTAAGATTGAACGCCAGACATTGCTAAATGCTCTAGCGATAGCCAACCAATCACCTGACGAGTTGGCTTACAACTTGATGCACGGGCCCGGCTACATGGTAATCGTAGGAGGGGAAGTGGTACACATAATCAAATGCGTACCAGTAGAAGTGAAGCTCCAACATGCGGAATATTGTTATGCTTAACTAAAAGTTTTATGGAACAATCAAACGCAATATTTGACACCGAAACACACATCCTGAAGAATCATGGCACCAGGGTATCATGCAATGCCATCCTGCCATCATATTGCAAAATAAACGGAGGATGGCTAAAAATCATGCCTAGGCCAGTGGAAGGCAAAGCACCATTAACCCTGAAGCCCTTTACACGGATGACGTGGAAAAACGTCGACCCAGCTTCCTTGGCAACTAGTGGCATTTATACAGAAAAAGATCTAGAACAGCTACAAGAACAAATTATGTTCTCGATCGAAAAGCCATCACTATTAAACGACTCTGCCAAAGAGATCCACGGCCAATCCATTATTATTACAATAAAGGAACTATATCTGAACTCCTCAACGAAGACACTGTAAGAAAAATATTGGATTCGGTATGGACCACTGCCTGGAACCAACTGTTGACGTTTGGAACCATCAGTTCCGCCATCATAGCCATCTTCTTTATTATACTTGCAATAAAAACCGTAGTATGTTGTCTAGTGAACGGCTTTCTTCTTCACCGCATGTACGGATGCTTAATGCACCTCCTAGCCGCACTCTGTGGGTCCGTGACTCATCTATTAATGACTCTAGACACACTCTCTCTCTAATTCTCACTCTCTCACTCAAACGGAACGCCTTTCAGATAGAGCATTAGCGTCCACCCCGTGCTAATTTTGAGCGATCGGATTGACACAACGTCATTGCTATATGAATGCATCAAAAGAGAAGATCCACCTGCGGGGAGCGTACTCCCGGACTCCAGGACTACCGTACTACCGAACTTGCTGCACTCACTGGACTTGCCGGAGCTCCCAATCTTTTTCTGTCATTCAAGAAGTCAACACGCATCAGCCATCAACCAGACCAAGAGAGAAAGAGAGAGAGAGAGAGAGAGAGAGACAGAGAGAGAGAGAGAGAAAGAGAGAGAGAGAGAGATTAGATCCAACCACCATAAATCGATAATTAAATAAAAGTAAGTTTAATCCAATTGAGATATCGTAAGTCATAATATTTTTATTTATTTTATTTTATTTTCTTTTATCTATATAGTCTTTTTCTTCCTTTCATTGCTAATATTTTTCGAAAAAATAGCGTCAGCCTGAGTTTCAGCTAACTACCTTTATCCCATAAATAAACTGTTAGGTCTTACTCTAGAGCAGTATAGCTGGCCTGAATTTTGGCCTAGACGTATGCGCAGTCCTGCAATTTACCACCTTTCCCTCAAAAAAGCCAAAAAAAGTAAAGCTAAAACTCCTCCGCCGTCCCGAGCCCGTAAGCTTCACTGCTTAGGCTCTTAAAGGCAGCGACCACTTGCGTTACGTCAAATAACACACCGTAGCGTCATCGCCGACGTTACAGTATATTCAACTGTAATATATTCAACGTACACATACAATATATCTCACTATTTTACTATCTAATTATAAATAATAAATTCATAATAAATTGATTTATTTATAAATAGTTTATTCATCTATATACGGGATAATATAATCTATTTTATTATTTTTTCTTTTTTTTTTTTTTATGGTGGTAAAAACGAGGAATCTGCCTGAACCAGACCATTGGTAAGGACCCATTTGTGTACCTGTAGACGCGGGAGAAACCACTAGTGGGTCGGGTTTTGCAGTCGCATCAGCTCTGGCCTCGGATGGGCTCGATTACTCGGGCACATCCGTAGCAAGGGCATCGGCAACCCCGGGGACCGTCTAACCCGCCACACGCCAGCAAATGTCTGATATAAAACCATAGACATGTGATGCGCGGATGGAATATCCACCTTCTGTCCAATCTGCAGCGTGGATCGACTTTCGTATTGCTTCGCCGCTGCAGGTTCTGTCTATTCGTCAGTCCGTTCTCTGTAATGTTGTAACCTATCTCCGTCTCGTAATTTCTTTCATACGATCCTTTCATTCACATTCACTTAACGACTCGTGCTCATGCTATCCGCTACTAATCATTCCAGGCACCCGTCCGCCTTTTTACCCCTCAAGACAGCCTCGACGAAGGTAGCTATCGCCGTCCAACTGTCCTCGTCTTGCAGCATCCTCGCCACTGTATTTTCGGGCGTGATGCTGCCTGTTTTCCTCTCAAGTGCCAGTCTGTCTGTAGTCCATCGTCGGCACACATAAAACGTGTGCTCGGCGTCATCGCGCTCGTAACCGCAGTATTTACATTCCGGCGACCTAACCCGGTTACACCGAAATAAATACTGTCTAAAGTAACCGTGCCCCGTCAAGAACTGGGTAAGGTAAAAATTAACTTCCCCAAACCCTCGCCTGGTCCACGATAACAGGAAGCTTATCAAGCGTCTCGTCCACGTAGCAGTGGCGTCCGTTAGCCAACGGTCCGTCCATTCGCGCATTGTCCTGTCTCGTTGCTAAACTGCCGCGTTTGTTCTTAGTACGTCGGTACTTCGTTCGTAAGACCGTTTCCGTTCCGTTGCGAGCAGGTCAATGGGTATTACACCCGCTACCACCAGAACGACCTACGCTAAGACCGTCCTGTAGGCGCACGCAATACGTAATGCCCCTTGTCTCTGTACGTTTGTCAATCGCTTGCGGTATTTCTTTACCTCAAGCGCATCGGTTCAGATCTCCGCCCCGTATAAAAGGATCGAGGAAGTGGTGGCCATAAGCAATCGTCTTGTCCCCGGTCTTGCTCAATACGTGTTCACCATAAGGCGAGAGAGCGCGGAGACCCGCGTCGCCGCCCTATGTGTCGACTCCTGTACATGCGGCCAGAAGGTCATCTTTGTATATAAAGTTACCCCAAATTATTAAATCTTTCTCCCGGTCTGTGTTTGCACCGACCTCACCGTCATTGGTATGATGGTTTGCTTCCTCCTTTCAGTAAGAAAAATTTGTTCGGTCTTTGCTAGTGCTAATGTCAGTCCGTGACTTGTCATTCACTTATCTACTCGTAACATGCCCCAGTTTAGCGTCAGCTGTGCCAATTCTGGATTGCGCTAAACGATCACTACCGCCACATCGTCGGCGTAGCCGATGAGTAAGGCGTTCTCGGGCATTTCCAGCCTCAGCAGGCCGTCGTAAACCGCGTTCCAGAAGTCAGGTTCTAGTATTGATCCCTGCGCGACGCCCACAGGGATCGGCCTACTTGCCTGCCCCTCCATGGTCTCGTACGTAATTTGTCGGTTTGTCAAGTAATCTCCCGCCATCCGCAGCAGATAGGGGGGTACCCTGAAAGCCCATAGAGCTTCCAAGATATTCCCCCACCCGGCGCAATGAAGGGCGTTCTTTACATCTAAAGTCGCGAGCAGTACTGGTGGTCTCGCGTCGTAGCAGACCTGCCTTGTCGGTAGGAAAGTTTTGATTACTTCCCTTATCCCGCCTATCGTCGAATGGCCCTTCCGAAAGCCGTGCTGATTATCAGTCAGCCCTCCGGCGGCTGTTATTGTGCTCGTTATTCTCGGGTTTAACAATGCCTCGTAAAGTCTGCCCGCTGTGTCTAGAAGGCTCAGTGGCCTATAGGACGACGGTGTCTTAAATTCCCCTTTACCTTTCTACAAGAGGACCAATCAAGCCGTCTTCCAGTGCGTTGGAAACCTCCCGGTCCGTAGGCTTGCATTGCACATGTCTAAGAGTAGTCTCGATTGTACAATGGAGATCTGCCAAAGAATCTCCCCTGGGATACAGTCCGGTCCAGGCACCTTTCTAGATTTAGCGAGGACGTAGCTTGGAGTAGCTCCAGCACGCTGAACTTCAGGACAGCTAGGTCGCGGTAGTCGGAGGGACCCTCCCTCACCGGATGGGTCGGGAAGAAAACACCCACTATCGCGTCCATAGTACTTTTGTCCTTGCGTTCGGGTGGACCGAAAATACCTAATTTTTGGGTAACAATTTTGTAACTCAGTCCCCAGGGGTCTCTGTCTACCTTCTTGCATAGTCTACGCCAACATCGTTTCTTACTGTCCTTGATAGCGTACGTCAGTTGCTCCCATGCCGTCTTATATGCAACCGATAATTCGACGACGTTAGGGTTTCCCCTTTTACGCGTGTGGTGTAATCTTCTACGGTACGCGATACAGTCCCTCCGGATGAGACTGATATCGTCGGACCACCAGTACATAGCTTTTCTGTCCGGTACGTTTCGTTTGCGAGGCATAGAAGCCTTGCACAGTCTCGTTATCAGTGTCATAGTTTTTTCTACTATGTAGTCAGTCTACGTGACCGTGCCTCCCGTAAGGTCATCTGGAACGGCCTCAGAGGGCGCTGGCCGTTAATTCATCGATCACCCGCCACCGACTTATCCGCGAAGAGATACTGTCCGACGTCATCGTTACGTCAGGTATCGAAAACCCAAACCCTGGTCTAAGGTACGTCGGCGTACGTCCCGTGTTGGCCACCACCAGTTCAAGCCTCGCGGCCATCTCCAGCAGCAGCCTACCCCGTTTGTCCGTTGCCGGCATGCCCCACTCGATCGCTCTGGAGTTAAGGTCGCCTGCGACGATGAGATCCCCCGGGAGATCTCTTAGGGCGTCCTCCAGTGTACCAATCTTTTCCTCGAAGACCCTCGCCGCGACGTTTAGGGACAGATAGACACTAACGTAAGTGATAGTGCCAACCCTAACCCAAACGTAGTCCTCTCCATACGAGGAAGCTTGTACCCGTCGGCCCATCGTGCCCCTCACCCAGATGGCCGAAGTGCCCGAGGCATTCGAAAACCACCCGTCCGTGGTGCGTAGGTCTCGGTACTGCTCGCTCAGTATCAGTTCGTCTGCGTCTCGTTTCGTCGCAATTTGTGGTAATAGCAGCTGGGCTGCTTGGCACCGATGCAGGTTTCCTTGCAGTACCCCCATCATGCTGTGGACTTTTTCTTGAGGTTTTCAAGCGCGGCCCTGAAAACCCCACACGCCCCGGAACCCGGCCTATGCGCGACTTCCTTGTGCTCCGTCGCAGAGCATAGGAAGCACTTGCTGTCCTTGGTCTCGCACGTCTTACTGTCGTGGTCTTTTTGCCCACAAGTCCAGCAGCATCGCGACCTGTCGGGCCCTTTACACTCCTTACGAGTGTGTCCGTAACCTAGGCACTAGTAGCACCCAGGCACCGTCAGCCTACGTCTGACGCGGCAGTTCGTCCTTTCGATTTTTATTCGTCCTTTGCGAAGGAGGGTTTGGGCTGCGCCCTCCTCGACTTCCACAACGGCCAAGCAAATGTCTTGCTTGTTGGGACCGAAGATGTGCACCCTCGGATCCCTGCCGTCACCCGTTTCACGTCGCAGTGCGTCCGTTATGTCGGTAACGTCCGTCACGCTGTCGATGTCCAGTATCTCCAGCCGGACGGCTGGAGTAAGGTCTTTTACCGTTCCGTCCCCTCCCAGAGTCTGCTTGAGCTTCTCCTGGAAGTCCCGTCTTTCGGTTGCACCGCTCCTAAGTCTGAGGAGAAGCCCACCGTCTTTTGTCTTTCGACAATTCTGAATCTGCACTATTGCAGATTCAGGGTCGACCCCCGCCTTCAAACGTCTAAGTGCATCTTTGTAAGTCACCCCGTCGCTTGGCTTGATAAGCACTGCGCTGGTGCGCGCCCCGCCTTTTTTGTCTTGTTTTGTCGCGGTTTTCTTCGCGTTCTTTTTTAATTGAGCCGATTCCGCGCGTTTCGACTCTTTCTTAGTCTCCGCTACTGTCTTTTTTGAGACGACTTTCTTCCAGCCCCCGTCGTCTGCCACCTTTTGGTAAGCAGCCGACTGTTTAGGGCTGAGTCCCGTCGCCTCCCGTTTTCGTTTAGTCGCTGTTATCGTCGGGTCACTCTTCACCGCGGTGCCCGAGGGAAGGTCAAGGCGGTTGCATTCCCTCTGCGCGCGCTCTACAGCCTCCCGTATAACAGCCATGCCAGTTTTTATAGGTTCCCCGACGTTCCGTTGCTTTTTAGTCTGCGCCTCCATGGCTGTGAGGGCAGTCGTTATTCGTGCCAGCTGAGCTCGGAGAGCCAGCTGGGGGGAAGTCTCATATGTCTTTGTCTGTCCTGTCACTTTAACCTCCGCAATAGCCAGGTTACCTACTGCTGCAGTGAGGGTGCTGGGCTGCACCCTGGACTCCTCTGAGTCCATATTCGTCGCAGGCGGCACTGTTGAGCCTGCTATTTCATTTGTGTCTGTCGTTTTTGTTTGTTTTTATATGTGTGATTTGTATGTATGATGTAATGGTCAGGAGGCTTAACGAGTGTCAATACACCGAACCGTCCTTTATTCCCCCAAGAAACTGAGCCCTTCTACAATCCGGTGGCTTCGACAGTTCCCCCCCCCCCCCTCCCTCTGCCCTTTGCAGCAGGGTCCTATCCGGACGCCAATCGGCACTTCTGCAGAGGACTAGATTTGGCATAACGCTTTACCAATGTGTGGGGCAGGCTTCCATGTTGGCTAGGCTTGGTCTGACCCCCCTCAACTTTTGGCGGCCCAGCACTGCCTTACTGGTTTTACAGCTGTACCCTCTAGAGTGAAAGGGCACGCAGCCTCGAGGGAATTCCCTTTTGAACGCTTTTGGATCATAATCTGGTGAGCACTGCATAGTGCGCATTGTCTACATCATGCCTTACCCCAGTAGTCCATGACCCGCTGGAGGATATTCGTTTATAGGACCCCTTAACACCACACGGTATGTGCCTGATTTATAAGGCGCCCCGATCCTCGTTTCACCGGGTCCCGGTCGTGCAGACTTGAGCACTCGTAGTTGTGTAAGTGAGGTGGTGATTGGGCATGTTCGCAAGGTACCACTATTCCATGCATCATCCATGATTCGGAGCCTTCTATCAGTCGTTCTCATTTTCGCGCTGCTGCAAGAGCATTGACGCAACGAGACCGGTGCTGCGGAAGCAGGCCTTGGGCCTAGAAGGACGACATTCGCTGTGGGCAGGGTTTCCCTCCACCCGCAGCCAGCTTCCCCCTCCTCCTCCTTCTCCTATTAAATAAGAGGTCCCGGGCTTGGGACCGGTATAGCGGAGTTATTATTATTATTATTATTATTATTATTACTATTATTATTAACTCCGCTATACCAGTCCCAAGCCTGGGGCCTCTTCTTTAGGTGGAAAGGGAGGAGGAGGGGAAGAGTAACACCTCTTTAAAAAACCTTGCTCCATGTGACCCGGATGGTAGCACCTCCTAGGGGTCCCTTCTGGGGTTACAGGTTGGGTCAGGGAGAGTAGCGGGTGCGGTGACACTGCCCAATTGGGATGTGTGAGATGATCTGTGCAGCGCACCTGCCGTGGAACTCCCGGCCTCAACGTGCTGCACTCGAGGGGATGCTGGGATGTTATTGAAGGGTGCAGGTGTAAGGCTGGGGCAGATGTCACATTGCCGTCCCATAGTTGCAAGCCTCTGCAGTAATGGCGGTAATTGTGGAGGTGATCACCCCCCGCTCCTAACACTCCTGAGGCACCGCGTTTGGAGACGGCCCAGCATACTGGAGTACTTGTATTAAATTATGGAGCCTGAAAAAAACTAAAACTTATAAAGACACCCGAGTGCTGAAGCACCCCTTACTGGGAGTGCTTCTCAAATAGCTGCAGTAAATGCAGCTAGTCTCTGGACCCGCGAGGACACGCTCACGAAGTGTATTCTCCAAATGAAGGAGTTGGTACAGGGAATGCTGGTGGTTGTTAGAGTACAAAAGAACGTCTGCAGTAAAATCGATGATGGCCCTTCACAGTTAGAAGACATCTTAGATAAGATTGAGCGGGCACACAGCCGGAACACCAGAGTCCACCTAAAGGAAAGTGAGTCAACAACACCTGGTAAAGCGCCCAAGACGTCGCAGGTAAAAAACAAGCGACCTGCCTTCAGCTCACCTGACGTGCTGCAACCGGCCATGGCTAAAAAGAAGACAGAGGCTGACGGCGAAACGTGGATGGAGGACGTCGAAAAGCATCGTCCCTACAAGAAGACTTAGCTTCTGAAGGAGATAAAAGAAGGAAAACCCCGCGCCACCAAACTAATCGCCAAAGACACAGGCAAGGGTACTTAGGCGAAGAAAAGTAGGCCCGCGAAAAAAAAAAGGACGCGATCATACTGAAACCCCAAACTGGCAAAACATACGCTGACGTAATGCAAGTCATCCGCCAAGACGCCAACCCAGAAAGCAGTGGGTGGAGGCTAGATTCGTCTGAAATACCAGAGCAGGAAGGGTCCTCATCGAACTCAAAGAGGCCAAAGCCGAGAATAGGGCAAACTTCACCCAAGCCCTTCAAGAAACTGCCGGTAATGTCAGCAGTGTACAGCAGCTGACACCCCGGATCACCATAGAAATCCGAGATGTGGATAGCTGCTGCACCACACATGAGGTCGAAGAGGCTCTTAAGTCCAAACTGCAGGACTATATGGGGACCTTGCAAGTTAGACTTACAAAGCCGAATTGGAGACAGCAGTGCCTTGCACTAGTAAACTTTGAGCGCGAGGCAGCAGAAACGCTCCTCCAAAAAGGCCGACTTAGAATCGGCCTCGTATACTGCAAGCTGCGGGGCCGCGACATAATAGCTAGATGCTTTAAATGTCTTGACTGCGGACACCGTAGCCCCGATTGTGAAGGTCCCGATCGCACTAATCTCTACTACAGATGTAACGGGGAGGGGCACAAGGCCAGCGAATTTAACGCTGAGCCAATTTGCTTTCTGTGCCCCCGTTCGGAAACTGACCCAGCTGCAAACAAGCACGTAGCTGGGTCTAGAATATGCAGGGCCTTTAAAGAGGCCCTGGCAAAAGCGCAGCAGAGATAGCGGTAGTCCTGCAGTGCCACCTAAATATAAGTAGGGCGGCTCAAAACTTATTGTTTCGAATCTGTTTTGAGAAGCACGCTGACATTGTCCTTGTCAGCGAGCAGCACCGAGACAGAGACGGGACAGAATGGTACCCTGATGATCTCGGCTCTGCGGCCATATGGATCCCCGAACTAAGTAACATCTTCATATCGGGACATGGATCTGGCCGCCGTTATGTATGCGTGATGTACAAGGACGTATCATACGCCAGCGTCTACATTACTCCAAACGACTTGATTAGTGAATTTCAATCCAAGCTCGATGGACTGAAAGACGCATTAAGGGATCTACAGGGCAAACTGGTAGTTGCTGTAGACTTCAACGCTAAAGCGCTCGAGTGGGGTCACTTCAGGCCTGACTCTCGTGGTAACAGTCATGAAAATGGTGGCGAGACTAGGGCTGGTGCCTAACGTCAACCTTCCGAAAGACTGGTTACAGGGAGACCATCATCGATATCTTCCTGGCCAATGAACATCTGGCAGCGCAAACCCGGGGATGGCAGGTGATCGAGGACTATACAGCCAGCCATCACCAATACATCGTGTTCCGCGTACACGATGTAGGGCCATCCGTGGCGTACAAACTGCGCCGCCCCACCAAATGGATCGTGTCCAAAATGGACACAGAGCACCTGTCTTCAGCACCAACGAGCGGACTAAAGCCACCATGAAAATCATTCACCGAGCCTGCGCAGTGACAGTGCCGGGAACGAAAGGAACAGGGAAGAGATGCCCTGCTTACTGGTAAACAGACGAGATCGCTGAACTGCGCGCCAGGTGCTTGCCAGGACACGCGCTCTGGAATCACCAAGCAGCCCCCTCAGCCGCGGAATATCTTGCGGCCGAAAAAATACTTAAACGGGCCATCAAGACCGGACAGCGGCGGTGCTGGAGGGAGCTGGTCGAGGATCTCGATAGAGATCCTTAGGGATTATGGTATAAAATCGTCACACGCGAACTTAGGGCGTTTTCTTAATCTACGCCCCGAGACTTGGTGACGATAAACAACATCGTTATCACCCTTTTCCCCACGAATCCAAAAAGATCGGATAGATCAGCCACGTTCAGACATATACAGGTGCCTCTATATACTGAGGGGGAGCTCGCTACTGCCATAAATCAAGAACAGGCAGGCTCCCGATCCCGATGGTCTCCCATCGAAGATATTAAAAGCCGTCGCTACATGTCACCCTAGCCTTTTGCTGGACATGTATAACGCCTGTCTAAAGGTGGGAATTTTTCCATCCAGCTGGAAGACAGCGCGTCTAGTCCTGATAAACAAAGGTAAGGGTCCAATAGACGAGCCGTCGTCTTATAGATCTTTATGTATGTTGGACACGACTGGAAAACTCCTGGAGAGAATGCTCAGGCCTCGCCTACTCCAAGTCGTCAGAGCGGCGGGAGATTTTGCCGCTCAAAAACACGGCTTCAGGCGGGATCGATCCACCATCGGAGCTATCCAGGAGGTAGTCAACGCCGTTAGGGGTACAAAACGTAGAAACCACTACTCCCGTCCCCTATGTCTGCTAACCACCTTAGACGTAAAAAACACCTTCAACTCAGTAAGCTGGGACATAGCGATGGACGCCATCGAGCGGGACTTCAGGGTACCTGAGTATCCAGTCAGGATGCTTGACGACTACCTGAAGGACCGCTCACTAGTCTACGAAACTGACGATGGTTTAAGAAGAAATAAACTAACATCTAGGGCAGCCCAGGGATTGATACTAGGACCGGACGTATGGAACATCTTTTACGACGGGGTCCTACGTATGCAGATGCCCGAGAGCACTTCCCTGATTGAGTATGCCCGCGGCGCAGATAAGACTCAATCAGGTGATGCGTCGAGTAAGCTTCTTGTTTCAAGAGCACGGGCTCAAACTGGCCGCACACAAGTCCGAGATTGTGCTGCTAACAAAGAGGCGTATTAACACCTTATGCCTTTTCGTAAGTAAGAGTACGCCACGGTTCAGGCTTCTAACACATCGTTCAATAACTCCCGAGACTTACAACGAAAACAACATTTTTTTTCAAAAATTATTTTTATTCATCATTATAATCTCCTTTTAGAGTGATGCAATCTTTCCAACGCCTTTCCAACATTTCTATACCATGTTTATAGAAGGATTTATCCTTTGCTTTAAAATAGGCTTCAGTTTCGGCAATTACCTCCTCATTCCAGCCAAATTTTTTTCCCTGGAGCATTTTTTTGAGATCAGCAAAGAGCCAGTAGTCGCTGAAGGCTAAATCTGGTAAATACGGGGTGTGGGGAAGCAAATCAAAGCCCGATTCGTTCAATTTTGCCATTGTTTTCATGGACTTGTGGCATGGTGCATTGTCTTAGTGAAAAAGGATTTTTTTCTTCTTCATGTGCGGTCGTTCTGCTGCAATCTCCTCCTTCAAACATACCAACAAGTCAATATAATAATCTCTGTTGATCGACTTACCTTTTTCCAGGTAGTCAATGAAAATCACGCCATGTGTATTCCAAAAAACAGACGCCATGACTTTGCCAGCAGACTGCGGCGTTTTTGGACGCTTAGGGCGGCTTTCGCCAGGCATGCGCCACTCAGATGATTGCCGATTCGATTCCGGAGTGAAATAATGTATCCATGTTTTATCCATGGTCACGTATTGACGCAGGAAATCCTTTTTATTGCTAGTAAATAGCGATAAACAGCTCTCTGAATCGTCGACTCGTTGCTGTTTTTGTTCCACTGAAAGCAATCGCGGCACCCACTTGGAAAAAACCTTTTTCATGCTCAATTTTTCATGAAGGATTGTAAATACGCTTTCAGATAATATCTGTGTCATTTCTGCAATCTCACGGACCTTTACTTTGCGATTTTCCATTACAATTTTTAACACTTCACTCACATTTTATTGTGTAACGGCTTCCAATGGCCTACCTAAACGTTCCGCATCGTTTGTGTCCGTACGACCACGTTTAAACTCAGCATGCCAACGACAAATCGTTGGTTTGGATGGAGAGGAGTCCGGGTAATGTTTTTTAAGCCATTGCTGGGCTTCTACGGTGTTTTTACCCATTAAAAGACAATGGTTTATCAACACGCGAAACTCGCTTTTTTCCATTTTTCAAACAAATTACAAAGTGACTTTACTCTAACCTCGATAACTCTGCTGTCTGTGATCCGATCGACGTGAAATTTTTACACGTTTCATGTTAAGGTTCGCACTCTATGAAAACGTGGCCAGTTTGGTACTACTAGCACCATCTCTGGGTTAGTCTCGGGACTTATTGAACGATGTGTTACGCCAATGAGGTACCTCGGGGTGACGCTTGATAATAAGCTCACTTTCAGGGCCCACATAAGGCAAGCCGCCGATAAGGTGGCAAAAGTAACGGCGTCGCTGGGCCGGCTAGTGGTTAACACAAAAGGCCCAAGGCTTGACAAGTGACGCCTACTAATGCGTGCAGCCGAGGCTGTAATGCTGTACGGCGCCGTAGTCTGGGCCGACGTGCAGTGGTTAGAATTCTACCGCAAGCGCTTGACCGCAGTGCAACAAAGAGCGGCCATTCGTATTGCGTGCTCCTACCGCACGGTCTCTAAGCCCGCGATCATAGTGTTCGCTGGGGTCATACTCATAGATCTGCTCGCCCAGGAGCGACATTTTTTCACCAACAGAAGGCTGCTCTGGGGAAGACGGCTGCCCAGTGCATAGCCAGAGCCAACACCATGGAGACCTGGCAAACGCGCTGGGAAGCAGACACACGAGCCAGGTGGACGGCCAGGTTAATTAGTCGTCTTGACCCTTGGCTCGACCGACAGCAGGTTGAGATAAATTACTACCTCACCCAATTCTTGACGGGGCACGGTCTGTTTCAATCCTACCTTTACAAGTTGGGAAAGGTAGAGGATCCAGGCTGTGTTCTCTGCCGATCTCCCTCCAACGACGCAGAGCACACTTTCTTTAACTGCGACGTGTGGCGTGTCAAAAGGGAACATATAGAAGTGGCCCTTGGACGCATCACGCCTTAGAAAATCAACGGGCAAGGCCACTGGAGTCAAGTGGCCGCATTCGTGGAGGATGTCCTCCGAACAAAGAAGAGGAAGATAGACGGTACTCAGGGGGCATAGGTGCTGTCTAACGAGGAGGGGACGGGACACACTCGTCGTCACACCGTGGGGTCGACGTTTTGACCCCAAAAGTGGCTCTACCCCGACGTAGTTTCTGCCAACGGTGCCAGGGTGGTTTACTAGCCACAAGGTCAGGGAAGGTTTTTAGTCGGTGAGAGTCCGGCACTTTGGTAGCCTCCTGCCAGGTGCATAACGCATTTTTCCTACCTTCTAAAAAAAAAAAAAATATTATTATTATTATTATTATTATTATTATTATTATTATTATTATTATTATTATTATTATTATTATTATTATTATTAACTTCGCTATACCGGTCCCAAGTCCGGAACCTCTCCTTCAAGAGGAGGGGAAGGAAGAGGGAAAGGATTACACCCTCCTTAAAAAAACCTTGAATGATGCACGGAATAGTGGTACCTTGCTGACATGTCCAACCACTTATCATAATTACACACCCTTGTACTGCTGCTTGTCTCGGGGATATCCACTGTGAAGCCGATCGGGAGTGCTCCCTATAAATGAGAGCGAGTCCGTGTGGCGCTAAAAAAAATTAATACACAATTTTAGCAAAATTCTGTTGATATTCAAATTTTCGAGAATCCGTCATTTTTAATATTGAAAATTGTCATTTTTGATTTTGGAAATCTGAAGACCAATTTGTAATGAGGAATTTTAACAATACACTTATGAATAATTTCAGCAAAATTTCTTGAATTCTTGGTCACTAATTGGCGACCTTGAAAACCCTTGTAAACATAATTTTAACTTAATTGAAGCAGCAGTTCTCTTCCACCTACATTATTTTGAGAAAAATGGCCGTTTTTATTGATTACACCGAATCACAAACCCACCTATTCCGGAAGATAACTGCACGTATCCTAAATTTTTTTTGGGATGCTGAATTCAAATCCGTTGTGCATTTTGCTCCAGCGCGTCAGAATTTTTCCGCAATTGCAAGAAACACGTGAAAAATTTAATTTTCGGTAGTTTTTTCAGCTTAATATGATCAATACTTGAAACAAGGTTTCAAAAACACAATTTTTAACCCATTAACCCCAAACCTATGAACTCCAAGCCTAAAAACCCCAAATCCATGAACCTCAAGCCCATGAAACCTAACCCTATGTCTTAAAGCCCAAGAAATCTTATCCAACGAGTCTTTAGGCCCAAACTTCAAATGTACATGTCAAGTACATAATTTCGAGCTCATATACTCGATATCTATGAGACTCTTAAATCTTACATCTATAGATCCAAAACCCATAAACCTCATGCCCACCATAATTAACCTGAAATACATCGAGCTCATAAAACCGAAGTCTATAAACCCTTGAATCACAAAGTCAAAGTCCATAATAAAGCATACTAGCACAATTTTATGAATTCTCAAGACAAAAACCCAAAACCCCAAACCCATTAATCCTGAACCCACAAATCTTGAATAAACTTTAAACCCATGAATCTCAAGTCGATAAATTAGAAGCCCACAATCTTTAAATCTCTCAAAGCCGAATTTACGTACACAATTACAAACTGCAATATCATTAGCCCGAAACCCACAAGATTAAGCCACAAACTCTAAAGCTTCCGATCCCGCACTTATAAACCTTAAGCGTAGAAGACATTTGAGATAGAAAACGTAGCAATTTTAAACTCCAAACTCTAAACTTCTTAATGTTGCCCCTACCAACCCCATCACAAACCCTAAATGTAGAAATCCTGCCCTCACAAATCCCTTATACTCCAACTTTTAGTCTACAAACCCTAAAAATACAATTTGAAAACTTGTTAACCTTTAAACCCATATACCTCGAACAAATAGAAAAACTTATGGAACTTAAAAAGCTGTATTCGTTAAAACATTTCATTCATAGTTTTTTCTGTTGAGCAAAATAACTAAGTAATGTATCTGTCTAGCTTGGGTATCGACTTACTTTATACATAACTCAACTCTTAAAATTGTTTAAAAAACTATACTATAACTACTTTTTTAATTCTACATACTTCATCAGACAAAAATCTTTTACGTTTTAAATAAAATTTTTCAAAACTATTACAGTAACTAGTACTAATTTTAGTATTTTTCTCTAAATAGAATTTCTATTTTAATTCTTGTAACGTGATAAGTTTTCCCAAATTTTATCAAATTTTGAAATATTTTTCTCATAGCAAGTCATTTTTTCAATTAATGCTGTTAACGTTGCATTCTTCTCTTTATTTTATTTATTTATGTGTACATTAACAGTAATGTCTGAGTGTAAAGGTAGCGATATTTTTTGTGTTGTATGTGGGCGTTATGTTTTGCAGGTAAATAGGAGAAATTTGAGTGCTAGAACGAAAGAGTCTTATAAGAAGTGTTTTAATATATTAAAAAAAAACTTTAAATAACAAAGGAACTACAAAGATTGTATGTTCTAATTGTCAGTTACACATATTTAACTATGTTAAGGGGCCTAAAAATGCCAAATATTTTTCCACTTCTATACTTTGGAGAAAACCTAAGAATTATAAAACTGATTGTTATTTTTGTTTATGTACTACTGCAGGTTATAACTCAAGAAACATCAATACTATCGTATATCCAGAAGTATCATCAGTTACTTTTCCTGTATAAGTTTCAGAAAACGAGGTTCGTTCAAATACTGCGATTGAGTCATTTTATCATTGATATACAAGAAGAAGCAAGTCACTCACAAGAATCTGCAAGTGACTTTCAAGAATCTGCGAAACACTCCCAAGAAACTTATAAAGATGAGTATGACGATTAAAATATACCGATAGAAGGTGAATTTAATCAAAACGAATTAAGTGACAATTCGGGATTTAGGGCTTTCAAAAGAAAATGCAAACTGTTAGCAACAAGATTGAAAGAATAAAAATGTTTGGCTAAAAAAACAAAAGTCTTATTTTATTGTGATAGAGAGGTGCCATTAAGAAAATATTTTTCTAAAAAAGACAATTTAGTATATTGCAATGATGTTATTGGTTTGATTAATGAATTTGAAAGTATAAAGCACAAAACAGATGATTGGCGGCTGTTTCTGGATTCCTCTACCAGAAGTTTTAAGGCAATTTTCTCAAACAATGGCAACAAATATGCTTCTATTCCAGTTGCTAATTCTACAGTCTTTAATGAAGAATATGAAAATCTGAAATACGTTTTAGATAAATTGAAATAACACATCGTTCGATAAATCCCGAGACTAACCCAGAGATGGTGCTAGAAGTACCAAACTGGCCACGTTTCCATTGAGTGCGAACCTTTACATAAAACTCGTAAAAATTTCATGGCGATCGGATCACAGACAGCAGAGTTATCGAGGTTAGAGTAAAGTCACTTTGTAATTTGTTTGAAAAATGGAAAAAGGCGAGTTTCGCGTGTTGATAAAACATTGTTTTTCAATGGGTAAAAACACGGTAGAAGCTCAGCAATGGCTTAAAAAACATTACCGGTACTCCTCTCTATTCAAACCAACGATTTGTCGTTGGTATGCTGAGTTTAAACGTGGTCGTACGGACACAAACGATGCGGAACGTTCGGGTAGGCCATTGGAAGCCGTTGCACAGGAAAATGTAAGTGAAGTGTTAAAAATTGTAATGAAAAATCGCAAAGTAAAGGTCCGTGAGATTGCAGAAATGACACAGATATCATCTGGAAGCGTATTTACAATCCTTCATAAAAAATTAAGCATGAAAAAGGTTTTTTCCAAGTGGGTGCCGCGATTGCTTTCAGTGGAACGAAAACAGCAACGAGTCAACGATTCAGAGAGCTGTTTATCGCTATTTACTCGCAATAAAAAGGATTTCCTGCGTCGATACGTGACCATGGATGGAATATGGATACATCATTTCACTCCGGAGTCGAATCGGCAATCATCTGAGGGGCGCATGGCTGGCGAAAGCCGCCCAAAGCGTCCAAAAACGCAGCAGTCTGCTGGCAAAGTCATGGAGTCTGTTTTTTGGGATACACATGGCGTGATTTTCATTGACTACCTGGAAAAAGGTAAATCGATCAACATTGATTATTATATTGACTTGTTAGTACGTTTCAAGGAGGAGATCGCAGCTAAACGACCACACATGAAGAAGAAAAAAATCCTTTTTCACCAAGACAATGCACCATGCCATAAGTCCATGAAGACAATGGCAAAATTGAACGAATTGGGCTTTGATTTGCTGCCCTCCCCCCCGTATTCGCCAGATTTAGCCCCCAGCGACTACTGGCTCTTTGCTGATCTCAAAAAAATGCTCCAGGGAAAAAAATTTAGCTCGAATGAGGAGGTCATTGCCGAAACTGAAGCCTATTTTGAAACAAAGGATAAATCCTTCTATAAACATGGTATAGAAATGTTGAAAAGGCGTTGGAAAGATTGTATCACTTTAAAAGGAGATTATATTGATGAATAAAAATGATTTTTGAAAAAAAATGTTGTTTTCGTTGTTAGTCTCGGGACTTATTGAACGATGTGTTACGATGAACATCAATGGTTATTACGTGGAGATTTGAAGATCACCACAATTTTGCTAGGGCAGCAAAGCGGATTCACGAAGTACCCACGTTTTTTGTGTGGATGGGACAGTAGTGCGCGTAAAAACCACTTAGTAAAAAAAGATTGGCCATCTAGAAACAATTGAAAAATAGGCTCTAAAAACATTTTGAAAAAAAATTTACTATCGGTCGAAAAGATATTGCATCCTCTACTTCACATTAAGTTAGGTGTGTTTAAACAATTGGTAAAGGCCATGGCTTTTCAATACCTTTTTGAGAAATTTCTTAGTCTAATGAAAAAATGAATAAAGTAGTATTTGATGATCCAGAAATATGAACTTTATTGAATGATGAACATTTTGAAGAACTAATGACAGATACAGAAAAAGAAGCATGGCAAAATTTCAGAGAGGTAAGTACGTATTTTTTAGAAAACAGAAAATCGCTAGAATATAAATACTGGATGAAAGAATGGTAAAAGCCTTTCAAAAGTTGAACTGCTTAATGTTTCTGAAGATTCATTTTCTGGACTCACGCATTGAATATTTCCCTGAAAATTCAGGTGATTTTAGTAAGGAACAGGAAGAAAGAATGCATCGAGACTTAAAGAACGTTGAAAAAAAATGGCAAGGAGTATGGGATGAAAATATGCTGGCCGACTTCTGCTGGGGTTTAAAGCGTGATACCAAATTTTTTCATAAAAGGAAAGCAATTCGTAGATCTTCTGAAACAGAAACACGTTACTCTTCTAGAAGACCATAACCACAGTCTCATAAGCCACTAGTATAAAATCAGAAACAGAAAATAAATATAAAAACGTAAAAAAATTCGAAAAATTTTAAAACGTAAGAAAAAAATTAAAAAATATAAAAAACCTAAAAAAAAAATTAAAAACATAAAAATAAAAAAAGAAGAAAAAGGGAGTAGCACCTCGCCATCTCCATGCAGTTCATTCCTAAGTTTGGCAAAGAGCAAGTATATCGATCACAACGTAAAAAACTATATATTTAAACATTTTGTTCTCGAGATTCGTGAACTAATGGTTTATGGATTTGAATTTTTTTGGTTTAGAGTTTGGAGGTTGAGAGCTTGTGTGTTTGGGGTTCGTAAGAGCGGGAGGCTTGGAGTTTGTGAGATTAATTTTATGGGTTAGAGGTTGTAGGTTCGAAGTTTGCAAGGTAAAGATCTGTGGGTTTAAGAATCTTGACTTTGTAGATTGAGGTTTGAGATATATTGGTTTTGATAAGGTTTATGAGCTGATGTTTATGGGTTTGAAGTTTATAAGTTTAAAGTGTGCAAGTTTGGGGTTTGTTGGTTTAAGGCTTATGGTATTGCGGTTTGTAATTAACATATGTACGCAAGTTTGGGTTTGAGAGATACAGAGATTGTGGGCTTCTGATTTATCGACTTGAGATTCATGGGTTTATAGTTTATTGGTTCAAGATTTATGGACTCGGGATTAATGAGTTCGGGGTTTTGGATTTCTGTCTTTAGGATTCATGAAATTGCGGCTAGTATGCTTCATTGTGGACTTTGGTTTTGTGAATTTAAGGTTTATAAACTTCGGTTTTATGAGCTCGATGTATTTGAGCTTAATTATGGTGGGCTTGAGGATTATGGGTTTTGGATTTTCAGATGTGAGATTTAAGGGTTTCATAGACATACAGGCTCGAAATTATGTACTTAAAATGTAAATTTGAGGTTTGGGCCTAAAGACTCGTTGGATCAGGTTTTTCGGGCTTTGAGATATAGAGTTGGGTTTTATGGGCTTGGGGTTCATGTATTTGGCGTTTTTAGGCTTGGAGTTTATAGGTTTGAGGTTTATCGTTTAAAAATTGTGTTTTTGGAAACTTGTTTAAGGTGATCATATTTAGCTAAGAGAAACTACCAAAAAATCGATTTTTTACGTGTTTTTTTGCAATTTCGGAGAAATCCTGACGTGCTGGAGCAAAATGCAAAATGAATTTGAATTCAGCATCTCAAAAAACATACAGAAGACATGCAGTTATTTTCCGCAAGGGGTTAATTATGTTTGTGGTCCTGTGTTATTTATTTATATAACAAATTATAAAATAACTGCCCATGTATACTTTGCGTTGAATATTTATTAAAATTCTACTTAAATGAAATTTAAGAAAAAAGGTAAATAAGAGTAACATTGTCATTAATAAATTTTTAATCTAAAACACTTTTAGTTTGCTAATATATTCGCCACCATGCTGCAAAGAGTTAAGAAAATATTATATATTAACATCCAGAATTCAAAAAAATTTTTAAATTAATTTACACAAAACATTATAAACATAAATTAATGGTAGCAATAAGTTTTATATGATTTACTTAAATTTTTTTCATTTCAGATTTTAACATCAATTATACTCATAACAGATATTTTTAAAGTTTACACAACTAAGCTAACTCTATTTACAAAAATAAATAAAATCATTATATCTAAAATTAATTTTATAAGATTTTTCATGGAGTGTACAATTGACTTTCAAGCAACCCAAAAGCAATTTTTTATAAAATATGGCATTGATCCATTATTAGATAAATGTAGGTATTGGTTACAGCAAATCTTTATATTCAGAAAAAAAAGTTAACTTCATAATTTGATACTGAGAAGCTTATTTATTTACATTAATTATGTAATATACTTTGTGATTAAAAAAGAAATTTCATCTTTAAAAATTTTTTATATTTACACAAGCTGTTGCACTAGAGCAAAAACTATTTCGTTTTCGGACAATTTTTCCCCATGAATTTTCAATAAAATAGTATATTATTTATTTAATGTATTAGTTTGAAATTAAATAGAAAGCAGTAAAATTACCTGTTATTAATCGTAATACTTAAATTATTAACAACCAAATGCACTAGAATAATACATAAACTCTAAACATTAAAAAAACACATAGAGCGCCTATAGAAATTAACCAAATTTCAATATTCTTTGTTTCTATAATCGTTTTTTTTAAGTCCGGGAAATAAATTGACCTATATTTACGTACAAACTCGCTATATATCATATATTTTCCGTAAAACTCAAAAATTCTTAAGATTGAATATTTTTTTTTCAAACTCAATTTTCATATCAAGAACAAGGTAATAGCGTAAAATCTCCGTAATTAGTTAAATTAATATTAGAAACTCAGAACCTAGTGTAACGTGAATATATGACCTCCGTTTTTTTTCTCGTGTCAGCCGATAAGTCTCTTCTCTGCCTTGCCTACCACAATGAAGCCCCCTCCACAACCTACTCGTCGCACTCTCCACTGACATACTTAACCTAAGCTTAAGCCGAGAGTTGAATAGTCGCTCTCGTTAAACTCAACTTGATTACGATGCAATTTTTTAAAAAGAAAACCATGTAACATCCAATAATATTGTTCATCGCGTAATCGCACACCAGTAATCATAAAATTATGCATACTACAGCTGAAAATAATGTTCTCCTATCTAAGTAAGGAAATGGCTAGATCGCTAAGTCGGTTAACACAAATTTCATTGATATTCGTAATACAAATTTTTGCAAGGTAGTTCTTTTTTTTGAGTAAGTTTCTATAGCGTAATTTGGGACATCGCGCAAAAACCTGGAATGTCACGCATTTCTCTTGCAATACACTCCCAATAAATTTTTAAAATATATGATTAATTAATTAAATATAAAAATTGAAATAAATAAATAAATCATTTAAATTAATAGGCCAATGTTCAGCTTTACATGCACCTATTACTGATATGATTCAAGTAAAAACATTCCTATAGTTAAATTTTTATTATTCGGTGGGAATTCAACTTTTGCAATTGTTATTATTGAATCGCTCTTATATTTTATAGAGTAAAAATCTTATATCTTTAATTACTGTCTGCGACATGCTACACTATTTTTATTTTTATAAAGGTAGTTGCGTTTTGTAATTAAAATGAATTCTTTGATTAATTTACAATTGCATTAGCGTATTGTATAGTACAGACCACGCAAAACCTCAATGAATATTAAATAACTTTCTGAAAATAAAATTAATCAAATAAGTACTTCTGCAACAGTCCATAATAAATACTTAGGAATTAATTAAAAATGATTATTTAAACTATTATTCTGCATCTATTTCTTTTTTGTGTCTATAGTAGCAATTTTTTTTTTATTTAAATAATCATTTTTATCTAAAAATCATTATGTAAATTAATCACTTAAAATGCGACAAAAAACTTCGTTCTTTTTTATAATATGCGTTAAATTTTAAATAGAACACGATCGTACAATTGAAATAACCATGTTTTTATTATAAATAATGAATAATAAACTTATGTGAAAATTCCGCAAAAATGGATCATTTCTCTATCTAATTCTCGCTCTCCCGCCCTCGGACCGAGAAGTCTGCCTGAAAGAGGGGGCCCGAAAAACTTGGCCGCTCCCCGAATTTCCCGGACAATAAGAAAATTGCGGGATAGCTTCGCTCACGTGCTTACATAAATACGGCGCGAAATGTTTACCAAGCTGCAGACCCCAGGCAGCACTCGAGGACATAAGTACTACGGAAACACTTTTACGGATCTTCTAGACGAGGCAGATCTTAGGCAGCACTCAAGGACACAACTACTACTTAATCACAAGCAAGCTCTTATCATGAGCAGATTTCAAGCACCCACGAAGAAGTTATCACGACAACTGACAAGATTTTACCCAGACGACCAGCAGCTCCAGTAGCCAGATATATTAACGCCTATAATTATATTTATATACATATTATTCTTTCTCTGTAAACTGTTCTCTTAAGAACAACCTGACTATTCAATTTTTCAAATTATAAGAAGAAGAAGACGTGAAGTCAACAACAGCAAAAAGAATACACAGAGAGAGAGAGAGAGAGAGAGAGAGAGAGAGAGAGAGGAAAAGAGAAAGAGAGAGAGAGAGAGAGAAGATTTGTCTCAGCAAAATTGAACATCAATAAAAGTGAGTTTAAATTTAAAATTTATATTGTATATTTTGTTTCTTTTTCTACTCTATACTCTCATCTATCGTACATCCTCCCAAAGGTAGATTTAACCTGAGTTTTGGCTAACTACCTTTTACAAAGGTAAAGGTAAAGTTCCAACACTCCTCTGCCATCCCGAGCCCGTAAGCTTGACTGCTTAGGCTCAAAAAGGCAACTACGAGTTTGCGTTACTCAAATTAACGCATAGTGACGTCGCAACCGACAATACACTAGTGAAAAAGAAATTAAATTCAATATTGCTTTCCTAAAATGACGTTAGAACTCTAAAAATATGCAGAATATTTTTTAAAATTAGAATTTTCTAAAATACTCGATGTAACGCCACGAAAATTATTAGTTATAAATGATTTATGTTTAACAATATTATATCAACATAATTTGATAAACTTTAGTCATTTTCAAATTATCGGATTCAATATTGCGGCCGATAAATCACAAATCTTAACCCTTATCCCGGCTCTCCTGAGCTCTTTCATTGGGATGATTGGGCTTTCGTTTCGACGTCATAACCATATACCCATGATTCGTCACCACCCACACGGCACAAAAGATTTCGAAAGATTTCGAAAGATTTCATATAAGGTTTCAGTGAAAACTTGTAGAAATGTTATATTAAAACCTTGCAGAAATCTTTCAAAGAAACATAACATTGAAACATCGTTTTATGATAATAGAAAAATTACATTAAAGTCGTACAAAGAAATCTTGCATTAACTTTGCTGGAAGATTTCACAAACATTTTAAGAAAGATTCCTGTGAGGTTTTTTGAAACATCTAGTTGAACCATTTTATAAAGGTCGCTACAGGATTTCGTATAAATGTTTTAGCGGGTTACCCCCACTTGCGACTTTGAAAAAATTGATTTTTTGTTCGTTGCATTTTTTTGTAGTATTAGTATCTGAGAATATGCCCTAGGAAATTTCAAGTTGATCCGAAAAAAATTGACTGAGATATGAGCGTTGAAAGAGAAGAATCCGTTGTGTAAACAACCGGCAATTAAAACTTTAAACGCGTTTTTCTCGAAATGGCAGTTCTGAAGTCAGTGACCAAGATTACTCGAACACTAATAAACCGATCTTCTTAAAATTTTGCAGGCTTATTTAATACATAAAAACGTAGTCTTTAATCGTTCGATTTTTTGTTTCGAAAAAAATGGCCGTTTTATAGCCAAAAAACGGCCGTTTTTTTTCGTTGAAATCAAACCATTAACTTTGACTGTTCGCCATTTTGTAAAAAATGAATATTTTTTTTAATCCATCGAATAAAGACTAGTTTATACTTATACAGTCTGTCAAGTAAGAGCGTGGTCGACTTCACCGACAGGGAATGAAAGATTAAGCTCTAATTCCTTTGCGAGCCGATAGAGAAAAGCTTTGGCTTAATTCATTGTCAACAAAGATTAAGTTGTCGTTGATCTTTTGAAAGAGAATCACGTTAAACGCCATGAGTGCTAAGTACGCGTCGCGCTACGAGGCTGTGTTCCTTTGCATCCACCCGAAAGGTCCCAAAACGTCGCAATCAGCGGCTGCTAAATATATAAGAAAGTCGAAGGCATTTGTACAGAAGTGGATACAGCGATATAAAGTGGCTAAAAATGTCGATGATTTACCAGAACGTGGCTCGATAGTAAAAGTGAACAAAAAAGATGAAAAAAGAATAGTGAATCTGTTTTCGCGGAATCCTGCTTCAACACTGCGGCAAGGACAAGCAAAATTAATGGCAGAAGGTTTAGATATATCCTACGAAACTATCCAAACCCATCTTCGTACTCATCATTTGAAATGGCGCAACACAATGAA
Source organism: Chalcis sispes (assembly GCA_949987625.1). Taxonomy (NCBI): domain Eukaryota; kingdom Metazoa; phylum Arthropoda; class Insecta; order Hymenoptera; family Chalcididae; genus Chalcis; species Chalcis sispes. The sequence continues at coordinate 21,672,901 of OX465098.1, read as the reverse complement.
GAAGCCTCTGTTGACTGAAAAACATGTGACAAAGCGACTCGCTTGGGTGCATGAGAATATTGATAGAGATTTTGAAAATGTCATTTTTACTGATGAGTGTTCTATATGGGCACGTTCTGTCCTCACGCGAGCCTGGTCAACTTCCACCAATAGGCTTGTTCAGCGGACCCTAAAACATGGAATAAAGGTGCATCTTTGGGGCTGCTTCTCAAAGCAGGGATTCGGCACTTTGCACCTCTTTACTGACAACCTAAATGCCGAGAAAATGATAAAAATCTACAAAAAGGCTTCACTGCCATCTGCCAAACAATGGTTCATCACAAAAAATGAAGATTGGATTCTGCAGGAGGACAACGATCCTAAACACCGCAGCAAGCTCTGTACTCAGTAGAAGACTCAATCTGGCATCGTTACATTGGATTGGCCGTCGCAGTCGCCCGATGCAAATCCTATTGAAAATGTGTGGGCATACATTAAACGGAAGCTTCGTGGAAGACGCACATACACTTTAAAGCAGTTGTCTTACGAAATTCGTCGGATCTGGAGATCCTTGCCACTAGAATACGCCGTCAAAGTAGTAGAAAGCATGCCTCGGAGATGCCAGGCAATTATCGACGCCGGTGATGACTGGACACATTATTGACCAAATTGCATCATTGTTTGTAATGTGTACAATGTATATATAAATATAAAAGTTTTATCAAATGAATTTTTTTATAAATTAACGCGACCACGCTCTTACTTGACAGACTGTATTTAACTAAATCTATCCACATTTTTTGTTTTAAATAATTCACTTCGCCGTAATGTTGGTCACCGCAAACCGTATAAATAAAAACACTATTTCATTGGCGGCCATTTGCCACTTAACAATGTAATATTTTGCAATGAAAAAATTACTGAAAGTTTTTCAAGATTTATTCTTTAAGATGATATAATAATCGTTTAAAAAAGTTTTGTAGTTTTCTTTAAAAAAATTCATGAAAAAGGCCTTTTTTGTTGAGCTACAACTGGGGTTAACCCCTTAACGAAACATTAAGGGGAGGTTCTCATAAAGCACGACCAAAAATTCGATTTTTTTTTTTTTTTTTGCTTAAAAAGTTGGCAAATGTCTTGTAGAATACGCTCGTGAAACTTGTTTCGCCGAATTAAATTTATTTTTAAAGTTATAGTCAAAAAAACCGAAGTCGTCTTCTTACGCGAAAATCGAATTTTTGCGGTAGCGCGTATTAATTTGCGTTTCGGTATTAATTTAAAATTTACCACACTTTTGTGACCATGGCATGGTATTTATATGTATTTCTAGCAACCTCAAATGCCGCTTGATGTCTATACATTGTAACGGGGCAAATTTCTTTACGCCCGTTAGCAACGCAGGACCTTCTTCTGGTCCTGCTTTATTCTCGTGTGTGAGGGGCCTTGCCTAAGGCCCCGCGGCCGGTGCAGCTCCCACCGGGCTCGGCTGCTCAGTATGTGTGCCAACGATCGGTTGGCACACCCGCGGAGGCGGCGGTATTCGGGATAGGGACGCTAGAAGGGAGATGAAAGAAGAAACGTACCAGCTTTGTGCCAAATAGTTAATTTAATCAAAATAAAAACAACAATTACACAGCCAACGGTATGAATTATCCCCGAGAGATGGATTATTGCGAAGAGCAATTAGTATTGCCTCACGCGCAATACTAATTCTCAAGGTGCGCACTGCGCATGCGCACCCTCTTCGCTTCGCGCAGCTACACACACGTGTAGTTTATGTACGGCAGATATAGAGAGAGCAGTTCCCCCTCTATACTGCCGTAGTTCGTGGTTGCTCGAGTGAGAGCGGCTCTACCTCTCACTCGATGCTGTAGTCTATGGTTGAGCGAGAGAGCTCGTTCCTCTCGCTCAACTGCGTGCTCGCCGGTTGTACGAGTAAGAGTGGCTTTCTCTTACTCGTACGCCTATTCTATGATGGTGCGAGAGAGAGATCGACCCTCTCACTCGCACTCGCGCGGCCTAATCGAGTTTGAGTTACGCGGTCTCGCGCGTAACTCTGCCATATCTATATATGCCTGACGCGATCGCACACGCGTTAGGAAAATTAAATATAACTACTCGCGGTCCAATTATGCTAACGAGTGGCCACTTACTTTTACGAATAGTTGCTCGCGGGACTGACTATTCTGATCTGCGTAGACGCTGCGGAAAATCTTCTCCAAAAATCGCTGTCTGTTCCCGATCACTCGAAACGCGTGCGGCTCTTTCCACGGCTCGGACGAGAAGAAGGCTTGAGGGGAGGGCTCCTCCTTCCCCTCTCGCCTATCAGTTTTCCCGCGTAGCGCTATCGATTCTTCATCGATAGCGCCGCGTTTCGGTACGCCGCGGCTTTTCCCGCGTCAAGCCGCCGATCACTTGATCGATGGCACCGCGTATCGTCTCGCCGCGAACTCTATTTCTATCGCCTATGGCAGGTGGCTTAGCCTCTATAAGCCGCCTGTCACACCCCTCCCCCAGTCGCTGCTAGGCCTCGACTAGCAGCTACTATACTACTGCCTTTCCTCGGCTCAGGTCGGGATGGCGATTACGAGTTCGCGCTTGTTTGGCGAGGCGAAGTCGGGGCGTTCTCGCTCACGCCCTTTGCCTTCTTACTACCTGGTGGCCTTCCCGGGCCTCGCTTAGCGCGCGCACCTACCGCTGGTCGCTCCCCGGTCGACGGTGGCTCCCTTACATTCGCTAGGGGACGCTTCGCGACGCAGACCGTCTTCCGGGGCGCCCGCGCTCTCTGGCCGGCGCAGCGGCCGCGCACTCTCCTTGCGAGGGTTCCCCTCTGGGGATTGGGCCTGCTCCTGGGTCGCTCGTCAGGAGGGGCCCCGTCGCGTCGAGAGTACGGCTCGTCGTACTCTCGTCCTCTTCCTCGTTCATAGCTCCGTCCTTTCCTAACCAAGCGCGCGCGCGGTCCGACGCTCGTGGTCCGGTCCTTGAGGGACTTCGCATACCACGATGTCTGTCGCTTTGGAAGCTGCACAGATGATGCAGGTTCCTGGGTGCTGGGAGGTTGTTCCTGGGAGTTACTTTGGCCGGATCCACGCGAAAGCTTCCCCGTCTCGTCAGCACCCTGAGGTGTTTGGCCTCGCCTTGGCGGAACGCGCTCCTTTCGCGGTTGATTGTGAGGCTGGTCGCTTGAATGCGTCGCAATATTACTTTCCGACCCCGAGTCCTATAGCGCGCGTAGGGTGTGCTCTCCCCTGCGCCTGCCGGCAACCACCTCTTGGCCCCTTTTGGAGCACCCTTCTCTGGGTGGTCCGGAGCCGTCTCCAACACGAGCTCGGTGCTCACGAGCTCGCTGGTGGTCCCTTCGGGAACTTCGATCCCAGACTCAGATGGGAAGGGCGTAGGGATCTCATCTACGCTCTCCCCTGGTCGTTTCCCGAGCAGTCCGGGCAGAACCTCTTAATCATATTAGGCCTGCCACAGCCATGGCAGCTAAACTCCTTCTTCTGCTTCAGCTGCTCTGTCTTCTCGTCCTTGTCCCCCCTTCTGGGGGATTGAGACTTCGGACTGCTCGATCCGGATCGCGGCTTCTTCCTCCGCTTTGGGCTGGACCTCCGTGGCGGGCTCCGCCTACCCACTCGGCTCCTATGGCCCGCCATGAGGCTATTGTGTTTGGCGAATTCCGCCAAAACTTCCCGCAATGCCGCCTTCATTTGTTTGACCGGCAAGTCTGGCCGATCGACCTCTGTTGCGGCGACCGCCACTTCGGTAGCGCTTAACTTAGCGCTCACCTTCGGCTGCGCTTTTGTGGCGGTCCTCGGGCGATAGGCCGCTTCCGGCACTACCGCGTGGTTTGGGGGAACGGGCGTCCGGTCGCCCCGTTCCCTCTCCAGCGTCAACTCGGCTCTTGCGGCTCGGTCGATCAGCTCGTCGACCGTGCGGCACTCCATCCGAGTGACGATCCGTTTTATTTGCGGGAGCAGATTATCGTGGAGACTGTCTACCATCTGCTCCTTGCTCAGCGGTGGCGATATCTTCATAAGTATCGCCTCCAGGCACGTTATGTATGTCCGCACTGGGTCATCCGCCTGCTGAAAGCGGCGGCTGGCCTCGTCCCTCAGCCGTTCTTGTATGTTGGCCTTGGAACCCCAGCGCGCACGCGCTGCCTGGCAGAACGCCTCCCACGTCTGCCATTTATACTTGTGGCACCCATACCACATCTCGGCTAGGCCGCTCAGCAGCGCGGGTAGCGACGCCAGCATCTCTGGGTCGCTAATCCCTGCCGCGTTCTTCGCTTCGTCCACTTTGCGGAAGAACGCGTCAATGTTGTCAGTCGGCTCTCCACGGAACGCGATGTTCCACCGACTGACGATCCGACCGACGTCGCGCGGTGCCGCCATACCGGTGTTGCACCATGCACTATTACTCGGTGCATTGGTGCAACTTTCCCCCCTCCTCCAGGCTCCATGTGGGCCGGATCTAGGGGATGGCGGGCACCCTGCAGGCCCTCGCGAATCCTCGCCTTCGCGGGGGCTGCTGTGCGTTGACACGTAATTACACGTGAACGTGTCCTGGAACGCGACATGGCTCGGCGCTTTGCTCTTACGCCGAGTCTGTGGCGAGAGAGCCGGTTCCGCGGTCTCTCTTTGTGGTGCCTTGGACGGGCCTGGCGTGCTGTCTATCCTAGTGGATGACGCACTCGGCCTAAGATTTGCGACCTCTTGCCTCGCTCGCAAATCTTGTAGCTCCGCCTGCATGGCCGTGAAGCACTTGACCATGCCTTCCATTGTCCGCGTCAAGCTCTCGATGCGCTCCTGCATCAAGAGCTCTCTTCTCGTTGGTGGCGGGTCTTCCTGTGTGTTTGTTAGGGACGATTGGTCCGCCTCGTCCCCTAACAACATGGTCAGCGGATGCGGCTCTTCTCTGTCGTAATCCGCCGACCCCGCCGTCGTGCCTGCCCTCTCCTGGCAGGCACGGAGCACGAAGCTTCTTCTTGCTTCGAGCCTCGCAGCCTGGGCAGCTTCGTCTGCCCCGGCGACCTCCTCCTGGAAATCGGCTGCTGTGAAATTTCCCAGCAGCCAATTAGTTATGCGGGCCAGTTTTTCAAAGCGTGGCCCGTCTGTCCGTAGTCGGAGAGCGTGGAGGGTTTCCTCTACCTCCTCGCCCTCCATGGCGAATAGCCATTGCTCAATCTTGGAGGAGTCTCCTGTCGCCATGTCTCCTCTTGTGTTCCGCACGCTAATCTTTATACAAGACGAATAGTTGCGATATCGTGGGTATCGCACGCTATATGTATTTAACGCTAAGTAAATAAATATAAACAATATATGACAAATTTATTTTAAGAGGGATTTACCTCGTCCCTCTACCCACGGTATCGCAACTCGCACTGGCGTGGCTGTGGAGAGGTCAGTTCTCCCTGACCTTATACTTGCTTGAGCCTCGGCGCTACAAGCAAGCTAACTCCAAAATTAAATAATTTATGAGTTATTTTTAACTCGAGCAAAGAAAGAAGTAAGAAAAAAAAAATTCTTCCGTCCCCGTTGCCACGCCAGGGACACTTGGTTTTCCGCACCTACACTCTTTTGCACGCTTGTGTGTGTGTGTGTGTGCGCTCGTTGCGCCCTCTGCGCACGCTTCAGACCTCTCTTTCCCTACTGCGCACGCCCTCTCGTGTCGCGCGACCCTATGCCTAAGACACACGTCTGGGGCGCCAGTTGTAACGGGGCAAATTTCTTTACGCCCGTTAGCAACGCAGGACCTTCTTCTGGTCCTGCTTTATTCTCGTGTGTGAGGGGCCTTGCCTCAGGCCCCGCGGCCGGTGCAGCTCCCACCGGGCTCGGCTGCTCAGTATGTGTGCCAACGATCGGTTGGCACACCCGCGGAGGCGGCGGTATTCGGGATAGGGACGCTAGAAGGGAGATGAAAGAAGAAACGTACCAGCTTTGTGCCAAATAGTTAATTTAATCAAAATAAAAACAACAATTACACAGCCAACGGTATGAATTATCCCCGAGAGATCGATTATTGCGAAGAGCAATTAGTATTGCCTCACGCGCAATACTAATTCTCAAGGTGCGCACTGCGCATGCGCACCCTCTTCGCTTCGCGCAGCTACACACACGTGTAGTTTATGTACGGCAGATATAGAGAGAGCAGTTCCCCCTCTATACTGCCGTAGTTCGTGGTTGCTCGAGTGAGAGCGGCTCTACCTCTCACTCGATGCTGTAGTCTATGGTTGAGCGAGAGAGCTCGTTTCTCTCGCTCAACTGCGTGCTCGCCGGTTGTACGAGTAAGAGTGGCTTTCTCTTACTCGTACGCCTATTCTATGATGGTGCGAGAGAGAGATCGACCCTCTTACTCGCACTCGCGCGGCCTAATCGAGTTTGAGTTACGCGGTCTCGCGCGTAACTCTGCTATATCTATATATGCCTGACGCGATCGCACACGCGTCAGGAAAATTAAATATAACTACTCGCGGTCTAATTATGCTAACGAGTGGCCACTTACTTTTACGAATAGTTGCTCGCGGGACTGACTATTCTGATCTGCGTAGACGCTGCGGAAAATCTTCTCCAAAAATCGCTGTCTTTTCCCGATCACTCGAAACGCGTGCGGCTCTTTCCACGGCTCGGACGAGAAGAAGGCTTGAGAAGAGGGCTCCTCCTTCCCCTCTCGCCTATCAGTTTTCCCGCGTAGCGCTATCGATTCTTCATCGATAGCGCCGCGTTTCGGTACGCCGCGGCTTTTCCCGCGTCAAGCCGCCGATCGCTCGATCGATGGCGCCGCGTATCGTCTCGCCGCGAACTCTATTTCTATCGCCTATGGCAGGTGGCTTAGCCTCTATAAGCCGCCTGTCACAACATATATATACATACACATGCACACACACATATACATGTTGTATTCTGAAATTGACCGTAACTTCAGTATAACGTTAGTCGCCCACGTGCTCTATAGTACAAAGTTTTATTGTGTTAAATATATTCTAAAAAATGCCTAACTTAACAAAAAAAAAATACGAAAGGAAGCAATCCAACTAGAAAAAGTAAAAGAAGGTTTAGTGGTAACCGCTATACTGTAGAATGTGACACAGACTTCGTTAGTACATCGGCGAAAAAATTAAAAAGTGCGGATTACGATGATATCATCATAGATTCCGATGCGAACTATGTTATATTACATTTTTAACTAATGTTTTCATACATTAGTACATTTGTAAAGTGCAAAGATTGTAATAGTGAAGTGAAATTTAAAAAAACAAATGGTGCTGGAGTCGCTTTTAAATTAGTTGCCGAGTGCTCTTGCTCACAGCGAACATTTGATTCAAATAAGGGTGCTGGAAAATTAACCGATAAAGTTATAGCAGAACTCACTATGTATTTTGGATTAGCGATTAGAAGATACTCTAATTCAGTAACAGATATGAAAAATGCTATATGGGCTATCTATTATCATAGTATCGCAACGAATGAAAATCCTCAGCATATGTACTGTCCTGAAGGCAAAGACAGCTGGTGCAAGTGGCGCGTTGCCGAGGCTTATAACAATCTAACATCATTCAAGCACAAACCTGCTCTATTAGACAAAGTACAAGATGCTATTTAACCTATATTTGAAGACTTATCATCAGACGATCTATTAGAGCGATGTACCAGCGGTAACACCTAAAACTCGAATGAGTCAGTTAACGCTTGTATATGGAAATTAGCGCCGAAACATTTACACTGTGGTGCCAAAACTGTAGAAATTGCTGCATACATCGGTTGTTCACTCTTTAATAAAGGGTACACGACTATCCTACAAATAATGAACTTGTTGGGAATCAACATTGGTCATCAAATATTCAACTTTTGTCAAACAGCCGACGAGAAGCGAGTTTCTAATGCTGAGTTAAATATGTCCGATGCCGCAAGATCAGCTGCACAATCAAAAAAAGCTGAACGAGCAAGTGAATCAGAGTTATATGAGACCGAGGAAGACTTAATGTATGGGGCTGGTATCGCTGATTAGCCGAGAGGTACGTTATTTTGTCATTAAGTCAAAAAAATCGTGTACTAAAACTTTAAACGCGTTTTTCTCGAAACCATGTTTTTTGAGACGGCCGGCAAGATATCTCAAAAACTATTATAGCTATTGAGATGAATTTTTTATTTTAAAGGTAATTAAATTTTCTGGATTTTGAACTAAAATCATAATTTTACAATAATTATTTTTATTGTTATTGCACTTTTTAGAGCAAAAAAAAGTGCAAAAAAATATTTTTTTTTTTAAGTCCGCCATTTTGTTAATTTCTAATTTTTCTACCTCATTTTAGTTCAAAATTCAGCAAACGTCTTTTAGTTTATAACAAACTTTGAGTTTTTGATTTCAGACAAAAATTGGATGAGTTACCTTGCCGCCCGTGGAGGTGTCTTTTTTTTCGATGACTATTTTTCAATGCATATAACTAATAAACTATTCGGTATTTTTATTTAAACAAATTTGTGAAAGTAGTTAATAACATACCTAATAAGTACCAAAAAACTTAACAACTTTATTTATTTCCTTCCATGAGAAAAAAAATCGCGAAAATCACGTAATTTTTGGATCGCGAGATAAGAACCTCCCCTTAAAACAAACTTGCTAGAGCATTTTACAAAACATTTTAAGAAAGATTTCTGTGAGGTTTTTTGAAACATATAGTTGAAATATTTAAAAAAGATCGCTGCAAGATTTCGTATAAATGTTTCAACGAAACCTTGAAGAAAACTTGCTATAAAATTTCACAAAACATTTCAAGAAAGATTCCTGTTAGGTTTCTTGAAACGTCTAGTTCAACCATTTTAATAAGGTCGCTGCAGGATTTCGTATAAATGTTCCAACGATACCTTGAAGCAAACTTGCTAACACATTTTACAAAACATATAATGAAAGAATGCAGGGATGTTTCTTGAAATATTTTGTCATAATATTTTAGTAAGGTCGCTGCAAAATTTCTGGTAAATGTTTCAATGAAAACTTGAAGCAAAGTGGCTGAAAGATTTTACAAAATATTTTACATAAGCATACAGGAAAGTTTTTTGAAATATTTTGTCGTAATATTAGAGCCAGGTCACTGCAAAATTTCTTAGGAATATTTAATTAATAATATTCAATTACAAATATTTCTTATTCCAAAGCCTTCTGTAATCGTTCAAAAAACAGAAACTGGAAGTTTTCTTGAAAGCATTTTACAATTTTACTGTATGCTATTGATGAACTTTCGCATTAATATTGCATGTAAACTCCAGCTAAATCTTTAAGAAAAGATTTCTGTAAGCTTCCACAAAAGTTTATCAGGAAGATTTTGAGAAAATTTTATGTAAGCGTGTTGTAAGCTTCCATGAAAAGTGTATCGAATATAAATCGTAATCTTGCAGCAGAGCTATTTGTTATCTTAAAAATTTATTTTTTATTTTGGATAAAAATACATCGATAATTAAAATTTATTATACTTGTATATGTAGTAAAATCTCAAGAGCAATATTATGCATTGTAACGGGGTGGCAGATTCAACGTTACCTGCCACAGGAGCAATTAGCTTCGGGGAACGCGCAATTCGCAAAAGGCGCGAAAATGCCCTCTGCGCCCCCTTGTTGGAAGCTAAAGTCTCGGACGACTTTGCTTCTGGGTCCAGGCTCGAGAAGCCGGTCTACGGACCCAACTTACCCGTTGCAACGCCGCGCAATCGTCGTTGCGCGGCTCGTGCGTCGTCCTCACCTGGCTAGTTGATCTCGGAGAGGGCGGTATTCGGGAGGAGAGCTGAAAGCTCCTCGTCGCAGAAATAATAAAGAAAAAAAACAAATTGAAAAGAAAAGTAAAAAAAAGTGAAATAAAAAGAAAGAAAAAGGTTAAGTAATTTAAGCGAGAGAAGCTCGCACGAAAAACAAAACAAATCTAAAGAGTACAGGAAAAAATAATAATATGGGAAAAAAAGAAAACAAGAAAATAAACCAAAAATATAAATAAAATAATTTAATAAAAACAATATAAGAAACAATAAATTGAATAACAATAACAGTTACAAAGATAAAAAAAGGCGTAAATAAATCGTGATTGACGCGTACGAGGAGCGCAGGCGGTAAGGCGCGATATAATGCGCGAGAACGGTTCCCGCGCGCGGCGTACTATACGAGTGCGAGAGAGAAAGAACGCCTCTCGCACTACGGCTATAAGAGTGAGAGAGAAAGGCCTCTCTCACTCGCGCGCGCCGTCTAACGTACGGGTGCGAGAGAGAAGAACACTCTCCCGCACGGAGCCCGTTGGAGCGAGAGAGAGAACGCTCTCCCACTCTTGCGCGCCGCTTCTACTGCGAGTACGAGAGAGACAACGGGTCTCCCGTACTGCGCCGTAGGAGTGAGAGAGAAACCGCTCTCCCACTCTTGCGCGCCTAGCCTCTCGCGCCGATCTAACTCGGGTGGGAGATAAAGGTTTCTCCCACTCGCGCGCGCGCCGTATATGCCGCAAGTGCGAGAGAGAAAGCGACTCTCCTGTACTGCTGCCACTAGAGTGAGAGAGATACCGCTCTCTCACTCACGCGCGCTTATGCTTCTATGGGTGCGAGAGAGAACGCAACTCTCTCGCCCTGTATACGAGAGCGAGAGAGATAGCGCTCTCTCACTCGCACGAACCGCTAAAAAAGCTAACTTAGAAAGGGAAGGAGTAACCGGCGGAGGTCACTCCTACGCCAGTAAGCAAAAAAAGAGACGCGCGCGCAAAGGCGTAGTTTTAAACTACTTACGCAGTTTCGGCTGGCCAGCCTCGCTCGCTACGCGGAGACGGGGGAACAGATTGGGCGACATAGAAAGGCGCCGTCACCCTGATCGGCTTCGCCGGATCTTCCTTCGTCGCCCGTGCTGGGTGCCTTCGCCGTCGGCCGGTGATATCTCCTGGCGACTCACGTGGCTGATGCACACCGAACCGTTGCACTGCGAGGGCTTCGCGCGCAAAAAAACTCAAAAAACAACACGAAAAAGTACGCGGGAACGAAGGGACGTAGCGCGTCCCAAAATGGCGGATTTAAAAAACTCTCTTTATAATATACGCGTGGTAACTGCCAAGGCGCTAAGTGAACTACTACTCACTCTAAAAGGCGGGAGGCGGCTTGTCTACCTAGCCTAGCCTCTCCTATATAACACGCGACTAGCCTATCTCTAGTCGCGTACCGTATCTGCCCGTCCGCGACTGTCGCGTTACCTATTTTCGGCGGTCCCCCTTATCCCGAATACGCGAAATAAGACAAGGCGCGGAGCATGGAGTGTTCTCCGTGACAGCATATAAATATATTAAATTTTTAATTATTTCTTAATTTTTGAAGAATACTTTACACTATAGAAGAAATTTTAAATGTAAAATTAATAGAAATGTGTATAGATTGCCATGCAACTTATGATTAAAATTTAAATCTTAGTTCTACAAGCGTTGCATAGCGTAATGGTTAGGGCGTCTGCTTTATAATGCGAAAGACCCGGGTTTGATCCCATCGTAGGTCAAACATTTGTCTGCGTTTTTCCCGTACAATAATGTGTAAAATAACATGTGCGACAATGCGAATCAACGATTAAATGTAATGCAGATGTTTAAAATATGTATAATCATAATACAGTCTGTCAAGTAAGAGCGTGGTCGATTTCATCGACAGGTAATGGAAGATTTTGCTCTAATTCTTTCGCAAGCCAATAGAGAAAAGCTTTTTCCTTGATGCATTGTCAACAAAAATTTAGTTGTCGTTGATCTTTTAGAAGAGAATCACGTTGAACGCCATGAGTGCTAAGTATGCGTCGCGCTACGAGGCTGTGTTCCTTTGCATCCACCCGAAAGGTCCCAAAATGTCGCAATCAGCAGCTGCTAAATATATGAGATAGTCAAAGGCATTTGTACAAAAGTGGATACAGCAATATAAAGTGGCTAAAAATGTCGATGATTTACCAGAACGTGGCTCGATAGGAAAAGTGAACAAAAAAGATGAAAAAAGAATAGTGAATCTGTTTTCGCGGAATCCTGCTTCAACACTGCGGCAAGGACAAGCAAAATTAATAACAAAAGGTTTAGATATATCCTACGAAACTATCCAAACCCATCTTCGTACTTATCATTTGAAATGGCGCAACACAATGAAGAAGCCTCTGTTGACTGAAAAACATGTGACAAAGCGACTCGCTTGGGCGCATGAGAATATTGATAGAGATTTTGAAAATGTCATTTTTACTGATGAATGTTCTAGATGGGCATGTTCTGTCCTCACGCGAGCCTGGTCAACTTTCACCAATAGGCTTGTTCAGCGGACCGTAAAACATGGAATAAAGGTGCATCTTTGGGGCTGCTTCTCAAAGCAGGGATTCGGCACTTTGCACCTCTTTACTGACAACCTAAATGCTGAGAAAATGATAAAAATCTACAAAAAGGCTTTACTGCCATCTGCCAAACGATGGTTTATCACAAAAAATAAAGATTGGATTCTGCAGGAGGACAACGATTCTAAACACCGCAGCAAGCTCTGTACTCAGTGGAAGACTCAATCTGGCATCGTTACATTGGATTGGCCGTCGCAGTCGCCCGATGCAAACCCTATTGAAAATGTGTGGGCATATATTAAACGGAAGCTTCGTGGAAGACGCACATACACTTTGAAGCAGTTGTCTTACGAAATTCGTCGGATCTGGAGATCCTTGCGACTAGAATACGCCGTCAAATTAGTAGAAAGCATGCCTCGGAGATGCCAGGCAATTATCGACGCCGGTGGTGACTGAACACATTATTGACCAAATTGCATCATTGTTTGTAATATGTACAATGTATATATTAATATTAAAGTTCCATCAAATAAATTTTTTTATAAATTAACACGACCACGCTCTTACTTGACAGACTGTAAATAATAAAATTCTAAAATATATAAAATACTAAATAAAAGTTAATAAAGGTTTACCAATGATCTTCAAGAAACATTGTGTAAAAGGTTACTGGAATCTTTCATGGGAGATAACTGGCAGTGTCTTAAGTCAGATACCAAGGGACGCGCCAGCGCCCCGTGGTAAGTATTGGTACTAACCACGAACACCTGGCGAATCCAACTATACATTAAATTAATGCATGAAAAAATTGAAAAATTTTTTTTAATTATATATTTTAATATTTAATAAAATGTAATATATCAACTTTGCTATTTTTTTTATGTTCTTTCAAAAAAAAAAAAGCATGAAAATTCGTGCATTCGTTACGAAGATACGATATGCGCTCCCAAATTTTCATCAAATCGCTCTTTAAGCATTTCGTCTAATATCTAGATTCATATTAAGATAAGATAATCTGAACAAGACAATCTCTTGTTTTTATCTCATCATCTCCTTATATGTATCAAGGGGCTATATACTAACTATACTAAAATGACTCATCATCTCTTTATATGTACATATATAATATACTAACTGTACTAAAATAAAATATATATATAGTATATTTGTAATAAATGTGTATATATATATATATATATATATATATATATATATATATATATATATATATATATATATACTATTTTAGTAGTTATTTGTGTATTAATTTATTATGTATAGCATTTTAGAGGTTATATTTTTTAAAGATTTTAACGAACCTATATATATATTGGTTATACATTTATGATAAGAAACTGGTTATACATTTATGATTCAAAGTATTGTCCATCGCTGGCCACTACTTTCTCCCATCTTTCAGGCAGCATACGAATCCCGCGTTGAAAAAACTGGTCGTCTTTTGATTCGATCCACGAATCGATCCAATTTTTTACTTCTTCATAAGACCGGAAGTGCTGGTCAGCCAGGCCGTGTGCCATTGATCGAAACAAGTGATAGTCCGAGGGAGCAACGTCTGGAGAATACGGCGGGTGGGGTAGGACTTCCCATTTCAAAGTTTCACAGAATGTCTTGACCACTTTCGCAACATGGGGTCGAGCATTGTCATGCTGTAAAATCACTTTATCATGTCTCTCGTTGTATTGCGGCTGTTTGTCTTTCAATGCTCGGCTCAAACGCATTAATTGCGTTCGATAACGATCACCTGTGATTGTTTCAGTCGGTTTTAACAACTCATAATACACTACGCCGAGCTGGTCCCACCAAATACTGAGCATGACCTTGGAACCGTGAATATTCGGTTTGGCTATCAACCTGGAAGCATGGCCGGCATATCCCCATGACTTTCTGTGCTTGGAATTATCGTAGGGAACCCATTTTTCGTCCCCAGTTACAATGCGATGCAGAAATCCCTTCCGTCTTTGCCTTGCAAACAGCTGTTCACAAACACACAAACGCCGTTCAACATCTCTCGGCTTCAACTCGTACGGCACCCAAACTCCTTGTTTCTGAATCATTCCCATGACTCTTAGGCGTTTTGAAATGGCTTGTTGCGTCACTCCCAATAATCCTGCCAATTCTTGTTGCGTTTGACACGAGTCTTGATTAAGTAATGCCTCCAATTCTGCATCTTCGAAAACCTTCTCTCTTCCACCGCCATCCTGGTCTTCGACGTTAAAATCGCCGTTCTTTAAGCGTTGAAACCACTCTCGGCACGTTCTTTCACTAATAGCGGCCTCACCATAGGTATTTGAGAGCGTTCGATGAGCCTCAGTCGCAGATTTCTTCATATTAAAGCAGAAAATTAAAACCTCCTGCAAATGACGAGAATTTGGCTCGTAAGCTGACATGTTTAATCGAGAATAACTTTATGATGCAGACACAAATCGACTAATATTTTGATGGCGTTATGTTTACAAATACCTAAGCTTATTGTATGACATCTATGATCTATTAATTTCAACTACCACTTACCGCTACAGCCATCTATTGCAAAACGGCGGAAGCAAAGTTGTACACCCAATATAATGTGTTGATACTATTAAAAAAAATTAAATATATATTGATACTATTTAAAAATTAAAAATGTTTCATTTTTACTTAGAAGTGTTTATAATTCTTAAAAAAAAAAAAATAAATATATATATATATATATATATATATATATATATATACAGTAAATATTTATTCATTATTAAATATTTTTAACATAAAAATTAAATGTGCGTTCAAAATAAATAACTTTTAAAGGATTTCTTACATGTAATATTTTTTGCTCTCTAATAAAGTTAGTGGCGAAATTTAATAAACTATATTATAGGTTTTGTAGAATTTTTTCTAATTTAATACAAAATCATAGAGCTAAGATAATTAAAAATTTTTTTTTTTTCGATTATTTAAGCATCTCTTTATATGTATATATGTATAGACTAACTATACTAAAATAAAATATTTATATGTATAGTATATTTGTAATAAATGTGTGTGTATATATATATATTAAACATACATACTATATTTTAAAATAATTTTAAATGAAGCTATTTGTGTATATTTATATTAAATTTTTTTATCAACAACACAAATATAAATTGAATCTTTCAATTAACAACACAAATATAAATTCAATTTTATCAATAGTTTTATTTTAAATTAATATAATGTTATTTTGTACATAATATTACAAAACAATTTGTACATGATTATTATCTATTACTTTAAATTCAACTTATTTTTATTATAAAATTTATATCGAAATTATATTTCTTAAAATTTAACTTATTTTCATAAAGTTGTTACACAAACATTTTATAAAATATAAAAATAATATAATTATAAAAAAAACAATTGCCAAAAGTTTCTCGAAATATTTACATTCTTTCCTTAGGACAAACGTTAATTTTATAACATTCTACAAAATTTCACAACTTTTTAGAATTTCATTTTCTTTTATCTATACAACTAATGCATCATATAGTGCAATCATTCTTCACATATTACTTTCATAATAAATCTAATATAATATTTTATAATTTGATATATATTCTACACAATTTATGAAATCTAAATACAACCTTTTTAATAAAAAGAAAATTATGGTAAGTATTGGTTGTCGTTTAAACATATTTTTCTGTGCTCTCTTCATGTATTATCAATTTATCGAATGTTAGTGTGGCACCTGTGAGTAACTTATCAAAAAGAATATTTAACCCCCAAGAGGAGCACTGGGTTACGCTAACCCAGGGTAGATCTTTTTTCGTCAATTTTCATTGCATTTTTTTTTTATTTTTCATTAATATTATAAAAACTTAAATTTTTATTTATTTGTTCATGAAATATTCTTATTCTACATCGTCCGACGAATCGATTAAAAAAAAAAATTCAAAATTAATCAATTTTATAATAAGATATAAGTGGTCAAACTAGCCGGGTAATCCTTACCCATGCGCTCCAGTTATGTTAAGCTGCGATAGTGCTCCACTTGAGGGTTAAAGTCAGCATTTTTGACTCTCGAAAGTTGTGAAATCAAATAATATTGCTAAGTATTTTCTTTTTTATCAACACATTTTTTTTAACCATAGCTGATCATCAATGTTGTTATATATAATATGCTAATGGATATCTACATGTAAATACAACAATCATTTAAATACAAAAAAATTATTGTTTTCGTTGTTATTAAAAAATATGAAAAAATATAATTAATAATTAATTTTCATAAACATACTTTTAAATTTTCTTTAATTTTAAAATATTTTAGACTAAAGAAAGCAATTAAATATAATAATATCGCTAAATATCATCCTTCTTTTTATTAGTGTATTTTTTGACCGCTACTTGGTCATCATTTACTTATCTTATCGGATTGATAAAAAGTCATTACACAAATTTCTACGCACGAAAGTTGTGAAATCTATTTAATGTTGTTAAGTATTTCAATATTTGTGTCGAACACATTTATTTTATAATTTTAGTTAATACTAAAAAATATTATTTTATATTTTTTACAATTTTCTTTTGAAATGTTACTTTGAATTGAAATATCAAAGTATACAAAATATCAATTATGTAAAATGATTCTTTTTACTCTTACATTTATTTAGTTTTTATTTTAATTCAATTCAATAATTTACATATAATTTCATATTGTTTTCGTACGATAGTAGGAAGTGGCTTCGAATGAAACCACTGAAATCAAATGATTTTTTTAACTATATTTTTCTATATATTTTATGCTATATTCTTTTACAACTTATATATTTTATAACAAGTTACTTGTGACATGTAATTAAAACCATACTTGCCGGACACTTGTAGAGTATATGATGATGCTCGCAGTAATTTATGTGATCAACATATATTTTTAGATACTGTAATAGTTTGTCTATGTTTGAAATTAAACAAGTAGATGGTAATGCTCGTGGTAATTTAAATAATCGAGATATATTTTTAGATACTGAAATAGTTTGTGTATGTTATAACTGAAATATGATTAGGTACGAATTACAAATAATAAGATTCCAAACTTTCAGCTAGACTTTCTATTTATACAAGTACATTTACAATATACAAAAATGACATAGCATATGCTAATTTTTTCCTCTAGAAATATTAAAGAAAAAATAAAAAAATTAACATGATTTTGTATCTTGTTGTATATTTGTATGATTTTAAATATATATATATATATATATATATATATATATATATATATATATATATAAATATAGTATATATGTAATAAAAAATTATTAAAGTTTGTCAATAACAATTTTTTCACATTTGATAATTTTTCATTTAAAAAATAAAGCACTTCATAAATTAAATAGAAATAGAAAAATATAATTATTTAATCAAATGTTCGTTTATCTTTTATATTCTATAAATTTTATTATTTATATTCTCCACCATTACACTCTACAAGTGTCCGGCAAGTATGGTTTTAATTACATGTCACAAGTAACTTGTTATAAAATATATAAGTTGTAAAAGAATATAGCATAAAATATATAGAAAAATATAGTTAAAAGAATTATTTGATTTCAGTGGTTTCATTCGAAGCCACTTCCTACTATCGTACGAAAACAATATGAAATTATATGTAAATTATTGAACTGAATTAAAATAAAAACTAAATAAATGTAAAAGTAAAAAGAATCATTTTACATGATTGATATTTTGTATACTTTGATATTTCAATTCAAAGTAACATTTCAAAAGAAAATTGTAAAAAATATAAAATAATATTTTTTAGTATTAACTAAAATTATAAAATAAATGTGTTCGACACAAATATTGAAATACTTAACAACATTAAATAGATTTCACAACTTTCGTGCGTAGAAATTTGTGTAATGACTTTTTATCAATCCGATAAGATAAGTAAATGATGACCAGGTAGCGGTCAAAAAATACACTAATAAAAAGAAAGATGATATTTAGCGATATTATTATATTTAATTGCTTTCTTTAGTCTAAAATATTTTAAAATTAAAGAAAATTTAAAAGTATGTTTATGAAAATTAATTATTAATTATATTTTTTCATATTTTTTAATAACAACGAAAACGATAATTTTTTTGTATTTAAATGATTGTTGTATTTACATGTAGATATTCATTAGCATATCATATATAACAACATTGATGATCAGCTATGGTTAAAAAAAAATGTGTTGATAAAAAAGAAAATACTTAGCAATATTATTTGATTTCACAACTTTCGAGAGTCAAAAATGCTGACTAAATATTCTTTTTGATAAGTTACTCACAGGTGCCATACTAATATTCGATAAATTGATAATACATGAAGAGAGCACAGAAAAATATGTTTAAACGACAACCAATACTTACCATAATTTTCTTTTTATTAAAAAGGTTGTATTAAGATTTCGATATTACGTCAATATTTTGTGATAGCTTCCTGGAAGATAATTGAATCTTTTGGGTAGCTTAAAAAAATCATTCTAAAAAGCTCACAAGAAGCTTTATGCAAGGTTTCATTCAATGTTACTCATCTTTGCAACAAATGTTGTTATGAGGATTATACGCGGACACAAGAACATCACTATAACATATTTCGTTAGATTTTTGCGAGGTTTCGAAAAACATTGCACAAATTATGCACAAAATGTTTCTGCAATTTTTCTGTCAATCTTTCATAAACATAGCGTGAAATCTTTCCTCAACTTAAGGGAAGGTTTACCTTTTCATTGACCAAAACAACAGTTTTTTTGGAATTTTTTTTTTTATAGAAGGAAATTAATAAACAACTTAAATTGTTTGCTACTTGTTTAATATAATAAAAAGTACAAAAAAAAATTTTTTATGACAAAATATCGTGACGGTAATTAATGGCACGCCCCGTAAAGTGACCATCTCCAAAAAAGGTGGCCCGCTGTTGGCTACTCTAGCACCTGCAAAAATGAACAAAAATTAAAAATCAAAAAAGTTTTATAAAATATATGAGTGCAGTCGACATCTGACCTACAATTATCGTTAAAAATAAAAAATTAACAGAATGGCGGGCATTTGAATTTTTTTTTTCATTATTGAGTTTTTTTTCACTCTTTAAAGTACTCTAAAAATAAAAATAATGCATATATCATCTTAATTGTAGTCCATTTTCCGACTACACACGTATATTTAATAAAACTTTCTCGATTTTTAATTTTCGTTCATTTTTGCAGGTGCTAGAGTGGCCAACAGTGTGCCACCTTTTTTGGAGATGGTTACTTTACGGGGCGTGCCATTAATTACCGTCATGATATTTTGTCACAAAAAAATTTTTTTTTGTACTTTTTATTGTATTAAACAAGTAGCAAACAATTTAAGTTGTTTATTAATTTCCTTCTATGAAAAAAAAATTCCAAAAAAACTGTTGTTTTGGTCAATAAAAAGGTAAACCTCCCTTTAACGGGAAATGTTTATACGAGGATTATGCGTGGACATAGATACATCACAGAAACATTTTTCGAAAGATTTTTGCGAGGTTTCAAAAACATTGTCAAAATTCTGCAAGAAATATTTCTGCAATTTTTCTCGTAATCTTTTATAAACATAGCGAAAAATCTTTCCTTAACTTTACGAGAAATGTTTATATGAGGATTATGCGCGGACATAGATACATCACAGAAATATTTTTCGTAAGATTTTGGCGAGGTTTCAAACCTTTTATGAAACCTTGCGAAAATTTTTGGTGCCGTTTGGACAGTTATAACCCTTTTGAGCAGATCAGGATCATCATTGACGTCGTGCAACATGTCTTGGGCGTTGTTCATGCGATGCTGTTTCTGATCAAAACCAAGCAATTTTGGAACGAATTTCGCTGACACACGTGCCATACCCAAAACCTATGTTAAAATCGATTAGCATAAGCCAAACGATTATGTTAAGATTATCAGCTACTTCTCTAATCGTGATTCGACGATTTTTAACACAATTTCTTTCACTTTCTAAACGTTTTCGTCGATTTTTGACGTGCTGGTGCGTTCGAAGCGAGGTTCATCGTTAACATTTTCTCGGCCATCTTGGAATAACTCATACCACTTCCAAACATTTTTTTGCTTAGAGTTGACTCGCCGTACGTCACTGTCAACATTTCAAGAGTTTTTAAGCACTAAGTGCCATTTTTTCCACAAAAATTAATACAAACTCTTTGCTCTATTATTTCCAACAGCAAAAAATCGCTGAGTACGCAAACACGAGTCTAACCTTTATGCCTCTCACATAAAAACAACACATGTTATATTGTCGAAACTGTTAATACATATATGATTGTGACAAGTGTACCAACATAACAAAAGAAAATTTTGAAATTAGAGTGTACAGAGCGCGCGAAATTCGAAAATTCACCCTACTTTTTGATCACACCTAGTATGGTATCAGCCTATCTTTAACAAGCTCGCCTTGAAATAATATAACTCCGATAGCTACACCGCTAGGGTCGCAAGTTACTACAAAAGGCAATAAAATTTTTGCAATTTTTAATAAATAAATTGGCATCATTTTGAATAGTAGGTTGGTAATATTTTTAATAATAGGTTGGCAGCATAATGTTTCTTTAAACATGTTAAATGCTCTTTGCGTCTCGTCGTTCCGTGCAAATGGCGTGTCATTTTTAAAAAGATTACTAAGCGGCTTCGCGAGACCTAAAAAATTCTTAATAAATTATCGATAATATCCCGCGAGCCCTAAAAACCGCTTCTGCAGCGCCATTATTTTTTTCTAATAGCTGACGAGAATTTACAACATACGACAATCCAAGTTTCATGCACCGGTATATTTTTCTATATCTTTAATCATGTCGAGTTTTGTACCTACGAACTACGATTCGCGGAAAGCATTGGTTTTTTGTTATCATTTAAAGAAAACTGCTACACAATCGTATCCAATGCTTGTCGAAGCTTAAGGCGAACATGCTCGTAGTAAAACACAGTGTTTTGACTGGTTCGAAAAATTCAAAAGTGATGATTTTTACGTGAGAAACGAAGAGCGTGGAAAAGCACCAAAAAAGTTCGCAGACAGCATATTGTAAGCCTTATTGGAATAAAGATAATAACAAGAAATCGCGGATTAACTGACGCAAAAAGTCGTCTTCATTCGTTTGAAAGCCATGAGAAAGATTCAAGAAGTGTGAAAATGTGTTGCACATGAATTGAATGAGAGACAGCAAGAAAATCGAAAAACTACTTGTAAAAGGCTGCTCGGCAGATACAAAAGAATATGATTTCTCAATTAAATCGTGACAAATGATGAAAAATAGATATATTTTGAGAATCTTAAGCGTCGGAAATCATGGGTGAATCCAGGTGAACCATCGACTTCTACTGCGAGACCAAATCGCTTTAGAAAAAGACAATGCTCTGTGATTGGTGGGATCAGAAGGCTATAATCTATTATAAGCTACTAAAACTTTGTTAAACAGCTAACACTAATCGCTACCAACAGCAAATGATCGATTTACATCGAGCATTGCGTGAAAAACGACCAAAATATGAAAACAGACAACACAAAGTTATTTCGCTCCATATTAATGCCCTATCACATAGCAAAACGGATCAGGGAAACAATCGAGGCGTACTATTCGGAAATATTAGTGCATGCGGCTTATTCTTCAGACTTGGCTCTGCCCGATTATCATCTATTTGCATCAATAAGACACGCTCTTGCTGAACTACGCTTTAATTCGCATGAAAATTACAAAAACGGCTTGATAACTGATTCGCTTCAAAAGAAGAACTGTTTTTTGGCGTGGCATTCATAAACCGCCAAAGAAGTGGGAAAAATGTATTATTAATAATGAAGATTATTTTGTAAAAAATATTTTTTATCATTTTTAAACAACAGACGTGTAATTCTTACAAAAAATACCGGTTTTATACTACGCATGGTAAGACGGAAAAATACTTAGCGCCACCACCTTGATCAATTATAATATATCTAATATGTTTAGCAGCGGAAATTCGTTTTTCACCGATCTTTTATTTAACTGATGAAAATCTACATTAAGTCTATATCGCTTGTTACCTTGACTCCTCTCGATTTCCTTAAGTCTCTAAGTTTTATTTGTTTCACAAGTTTTTAGTATTCACTCCTCCTGCAATTCATTTGCCAGGTTTGCGGTATACTTTTCTGTCTTTTCATTAAAATTGATGAAGCATTTAAAATTTTTGTCTTTACAGAAATAAATTTTGTCAGATATCTCTAAATAATTGTCTTTTATTTGGCCATAATCTACTCAATCGTCTTTGTCATACTTGTATATAACGATTTCTTTACCTCAGTGCATATTTATTTAATTATTCTAGATCTTTCCTTCTAATTTTTCCAAAATTTTTATTTTAAAAATATCAGCAACATTTACTTTAATATTTTTATTAATATTATTCGCACTTTTTATTTTATTTTTATAATCATAATTACTTTTGTTAACAACAACATTGTAATCTTCATTTTCCTATTTGGAAACTTTAATACAAGGTTTTTGAGTCTCTTCCTCAAATGTATATTTTTGATTTTCAATTAACTTATTTTTCGTGCACACAGCCTCTTTGACAATTATTACGTTGTCAAGTTCTTACATTTAACTTCTCTGAATATTGTCATTTTTTAAAAGTTTGCCAGTTCTTAATTCTATAATATAATTTATTTCTTTTTTGCAAATAATGGGTGATTCATTATGAGGTTTGGTTTTTAATCTCAAATAAGAGGTATACAGTTAAATTCTATAGTAAAAATTTTATTGTGAGTCGAAAGAACAATCTATGACATTTACTTTTTAAAGATTATCTTATTCCAATGTTGACCGCGACTACGCCGTAAATGGCCCATCCTGAGGGTCCAATTTTGGACGACGCGTTCCAGCATAGCGACCGGTATCTCGCGAATGACACAAGTTATATTGGCTTGCAAAGCATTGATTGAAGCTGGCTTATCCCTGAAGACCAGAGACTTCGTGTAACCCTAAAGAAAATAATCCAAAGGGGTGAAATTACACGATCTAGGCGGCCAATTTACTAGTCCAAAACGTTAAATCAGGTTCTCACCGAAATGATTTCTCAATAAGTCCATTGTTTCTCTCGCTGCATGCGAAGTAGCGTTGTCTTGTTGAAACTAAAGTTCACCGATACCACGGGCTTCGATTTCAGGCAGCAAAAAGTCCGTTATCATGGTGCAAATGTGGTCGTCATTCACGGTTACGTTCTGACCGGACTCATTTTGAAAGAAATATGGACCGATGATTTCACCGGCCCATAAACCACACCAAACTGTGCATTCCTGTGACTTTAGTGGTAGCTGTTAAAGCTCTTTAGGTTGTTCATTAGCCAAAATACGGCAATTATGCTTATTGACGTATTCATTAAGCCAAAAATGCGCCTCATCACTGAACAAAATATCGCGATAAAACAGCGGATTTTCATTGAGCTGATTCAGAGCCCATTCACTAAAAACACGACGCAAACCTAAGTCGCCCGGCTTTAATTCTGGCACGAGTTGAAGTTGGTATGCCTCAAAACCAAGATCTTAATATAAAATACGCCAAGTTGTTGCATACGACAAACCAAGCTGTTGAGAACGACGCCGAATCGATTCTTCATGGTCTTTAGCCGCAATCTCAGCTACAGCCGCTATATTCTATTCACTACGAGCTGAATGTGATCTAATCGGTCAAGTATCATCCGATAATGTATGCTGGGTTTCAAATTCACGGATGGTATTGGCTATAGTGGTTTCGGTAGGTTGACGATGCACACCATAAGTTGCTCTGAGAGCACGAAAAACATTTCTCACAGAACGCTGATTTTTATAATAGAGCTGAACAATTTGGATACGTTGTTGCGGTGTAAGTCTTGCCATGATGATTTGTGAAACAATACTAAATAAAAATTACATTACAGTTTGACAGGAGTCACGCGGGATCTGTAAAAAGAAATCCTATATCAATTTATAACAGTTCGGCTGAAGAGTTCGTAGGCTAATATAGTTAAACACATTTTTTTGGTGAAATCAGATTTTATTATACAATATAGTTATCTTTGAGGGCGATATAACGACAATAGTGGTCATATAATTTTCTGATACCATTTTTATAATACGATTTCTCTTTAGCCTCAAAATAGGCCTCAGTTTCGGCGATTACCTCTTTATAAGTGCTGAATCTTTTTCCAGCAAGCATTCTTTTGAGATCTGCAAACACAAAAAAGTCACTGGGAGTAAGATTTGAAGAATAGGGTGAATTGGGAAGTAATTCGTAGCATGCAATTTTAATCCATTTAATTTTGCCATCGTCTTGATTCATTTGTGACACGGTGCATTGTCTTCATAAAACAGTTTTTTTTTCTTCTTTAAATGGGGCCAACAATGCTATGTAATAATCGCTGTTGATGGTCTGGCTCTTTTCGAGGTAATCGATAAGCATTATACGATCCGCATCCCAGAATACTGATTTTATAGCTTTGCCAGCCAACTGTTGCATCTTTCCACACTTTGGATTTGGTTCACTGCGGCTGACTGTCGATTGAACTCTGAAGTGTAGTAATGGAGCCATGTTTCATACATTGTCACATGTCGTCTGAAAAATTCATCTTCGACATGGTTGAATATCGCTAAACATTGCTCCGAATCATTAACACGTTGTTCCATTTGATCGATTGTGAGCTTGCGCGGCACCCGCTTTACACACAGCTTTCTCATGTCCAAATATTCATGCACGATATGTCCAACACATTCCTTTTATATCTTTAGTGTCTTAACTATCTTGATCGACTTCGCTTTACAATCATTCAAAATTATTTTGTAAACTTTATTGATGTTTTTGTTGGTAACAGCCTCTTTTGGACGTTCACTGCGTGCATCGTCTTCGACGCTCATTTTGTCTCGTTTAAATTTAGCAAACTACTTCTCAATGGCTGATTTCCCTGGTGCAGAGTCCGAATATTGTTTATTAAGCCATGCCTTAGCTTCAACAGTATTTAATTTTGCCAAAAAGCAATGCTTTATTAACACACGAAATTCTTTTTTATCTATTTCTTTTACAATAACAGACGTTGCTTCACTCACAATGCTATATCTCACAAACCAACCGTCCGAAAGCTGCCAAATTTATACACGTATCGTTTGAAAGTAGTTATAAATTGTGGCGTGATTCTTTTTAATAACACCATGTGATCATGATCTACTGTATATGCAACTGGGAATACTTATACCTTTATAACAAGATTTGTAAAAGCCAGTATATCTAATACAGAGTGATACATTATGAGATTTGATTTTCAATAGGCTTTTTTTTACAGATCACGCGTGACTCCTGTCAAACTGTAATGTGATTTTTATTCAGTATTGTTTCACAAATAATCATGGAAAGACTTACACCGCAACAACGTATTCAAATTGTTCAGCTCTATTATAAAAATCAGCGTTCTGTGAGAAATGCTTTTCGTGCTTTCAGAGCAACTTATGGTGTGCATCGTCGACCAACCGAAACCACTATAGCCAATACTATCCGCAAATTTGAAGCCCAGCATACATTATTGGATGATACTCGACCGATTAGACCACATCCAGCTCGTAGTGAACAGAATATAGCGGCTGTAGCTAAGATTGCAGCTAAAGACCATGACGAATCGATTCGATGTCGTTCTCAACAGCTTGGTTTGTCGTATGTAACAACTTGGCGTATTTTATGTAAAGATCTTGGCTTTGAGGCATACTAACTTCAACTCGTGCCAGAATTAAAGCCGGGCGACTTAGGTTTGCGTCGTGTTTTTGGTGAATGGGCTCTGAATCAGCTCAATGAAAATCCGCTGTTTTATCGCGATATTTTGTTCAGTGGTAAGGCGCATTTTTGGCTTGATGGATACGTCAATAAGCAGAATTGCCGTATTTTGGCTGATGAACAACCTAAAGAGCTTCAACAGCTACCACTAAAGTCACAGAAATGCACAGTTTGGTGTGGTTTATAGGCCGGTGAAATCATCGGTCCATATTTCTTTCAAAATGAGTCCGGTCAGAACGTAACCGTGAATGACGACCACATTTGCACCATGATAACGGATTTTTTGCTACCTGAAATCGAAGCCCGTGGTATTGGTGAACTTTAGTTTTAATAAGACGGCGCTACTTCGCATACAGCGAAAAAAACAATGGACTTATTGAGAAATCATTTTGGTGAGAACCTGATT
The DNA here is from genome assembly GCA_949987625.1 of Chalcis sispes. Taxonomy (NCBI): domain Eukaryota; kingdom Metazoa; phylum Arthropoda; class Insecta; order Hymenoptera; family Chalcididae; genus Chalcis; species Chalcis sispes. Next base: position 21,646,378 of record OX465098.1, on the reverse strand, counting down.
TCACGTTCTGGACCAGTAAATTGGCCGCATAGATCGTGTGATATCACCCCTTTGGATTATTTTCTTTAGGGTTACACGAAGTCTCTGGTCTTCAGGGATAAGCCAGCTTCACTCAATGCTTTGCAAGCCAACATTACTCGTGTCATTCACGAGATACCGCTCGCTATGCTGGAACGCGTCGTCCAAAATTGGACCCTCAGGATGGGCCATTTACGGCGTAGTCGCGGTCAACATTTAAATGAGATAATCTTTAAGAAGTAAGTGTCATAGATTGTTCTTTCGACTCACAATAAAATTTTTACTATAGAATTCAACTTTATACCTTTTGTTTGAGATTAAAAACCAAACCTCATAATGAATCACCCTATATAAGGTTCAGCGGTCCTTTGAATTCTTTTATTTACATTTTACGGTAGGAGCTGTGCTCTGTTTACTTATGGTTTTGACGCTGGCGTACGAGGTGCCTTGGCCATCAAAGGGGGCGCAGAGCCTCGGTTCTCTCTCTATTTTCCCTTATACGAAAGAGTGTGTTGGAGTTTTCCACAGGTCTTACTTGCGCTTGCATTTCACACTAGTACTTATAACGTTCTTATAACGTACTTCACGTTGTACGTGCCCGGGTGCGCTGCAATAAAAGCAACTTGGGGCTCGTAACCTGAACCAGTAACTTGCCCTGGTCGGTTTTTTTTTTGTTTCTACTATTTCCTTATAACCTTTTGTTGAGTAATTATTCAAATTTCGAAAATCGCTCAGACTTCGATTTGCCGTACTTCTTTCTTCCATTTGATTTTCCGAAAAGAAGGGTGTTGAACGGCAATTTTTGGCATTCCATCTTCTGGAAGTCAAGCGTCGGTTGTTAAAATCTCCTCAATTATTACCGAAGCTCCATCTACGGCTATTTTCCAAACTTTTATGAAAATTTGAGGACTTATAATTTGTGTTCCATAAAATTTGTGGGCGACTGCTATTCTGCTCGCAATACCCTCTGGTGCCGTCCGTTTATTTGCGCGTATCATTGCGCTAGTTTGAGGCAATTTAACGCTAGATGCCTCGTCTTTTTACAATAGGCACATGCCAGGACCTTGCTGATATAATTTAACTGCTTTACTTCTCGGGGCCGGTTTCGACTATCCTCTCAATTGCGGGTTGACTCATCTTCTAGGATACTACAAGCAAACTCTCTTTTAATATCCAGCGCTTGCTCGCGTACTTTATTCAATTCGTCTACAGTATCCATATGTACTTTTATCTCCCATCTTAGTTCTTGTTAAAATAACTTTAAGCAATCTTCTTTAAAGTCAGCGCTGAAGGTCTGTTCATCGGTATTGCGCCTTTCCCAATTCGCCGCTTTAGAAATTTCGTTTTCGATCTCTTGAAGTTTATTTAAAAATGTTAGAAACATCTCGTCGCTTTTTTTGTTTTTGGTTCTTGCTGATTTCCCGCTGCGATCATGATAGATCATAGAAGACCCGAAATTCCTTTCGATGAAGACAGTTATTGGGTGTACAACTTCGCTTCCGCCGTTTTGCAATAGACGGCTGTAGTGGTAAGTGGTAGTTGAAATAAATAGATTATAGATGTCATACAATAAGCTTAAGTATTTGTAAACATAATGCCATCGAAATATTAGTCGATTTGTGTCTGCATCATAAAGTTATTCTCGATTAAACATGTCAGCTTACGAGCCAAATTCTCGTCATTTGCGGGAGGTTTTAATTTTCTGCTTTAATATGAAGAAATCTGCGACTGAGGCTCATCGAATGCTCTTAAATACCTATGGTGAGGCCGCTAATAGTGAAAGAACGTGCCGAGAGTGGTTTCAACGCTTCAAGAACGGCGATTTTAACGTCGAAGACCAGGATGGCGGTGGAAGAGAGAAGGTTTTCGAAGATGCAGAATTGGAGGCATTACTTAATCAAGACTCGTGTCAAACGCAACAAGAATTAGCAGGATCATTGGGAGTGACGCAACAAGCCATTTCAAAACGCCTGAGAGTCATGGGAATGATTCAGAAACAAGGAGTTTGGGTGCCGTACGAGTTGAAGCCGAGAGATGTTGAACGGCGTTTGTGTGTTTGTAAACAGCTGTATGCAAGGCAAAGACGGAAGGGATTTCTGCATCGCATTGTAACTGGGGACGAAAAATGGGTTCCCTACGATAATCCCAAGCACAGAAAGTCATGGGGATATGCCGGCCATGCTTCCAGGTCGACGGCCAAACCGAATATTCACGGTTCTAAGGTCATGCTTAGTATTTGGTGGGACCAGCTCCGCGTAGTGTATTATAAGTTGTTAAGACCGACTGAAACAATCACAGGCGATCGTTATCGAACGCAATTAATGCGTTTGAGCCGAGCATTAAAAGACAAACGGCCGCAATACAACGAGAGACATGATAAAGTGATTTTACAGCATGACAATGCTCGACCCCATGCTGCGAAAGCGGTCAAGACATACTTGGAAACTTTGAAATGGGAAGTCCTACCCCACCCGCCGTATTCTCCAGACGCTGCTCCCTCGGACGATTACTTGTTTCAATCAATGGAAGACGGCCTGGCTGACCAGCACTTCCGGTCTTATGAAGAAGTAAAGAATTGGATCGATTCGTGGATCGATTTAAAAGATGACTAGTTTTTTTAACGCGGGATTCGTATGCTGACCGAAAGATGGGAGAAAGTAGTGGCCAAAGATGGACAATACTTTGAATTATAAATGTATAACCAGTTTTTTACAATAAAGCCTCGAATTTCGGTAAAAAACGGTAAAAGCCAAGTTGTACACCCAACAGCTCGGGGATATTTGTAAAATGTTGGTCAGACATGCTACTTAACGCCTCTTTATTTAAACGCATATGTACTAATTTTGTTAGTTTTGCTTCTTTTTGAAAATTTAAAACTCGTCAAGGTTGTATATGGACATAAAGTTTTTCGCTCTTTTTATTTCCTGGGTCAAAAATAGAGTTTCCTAGATAAAAAAATCAACTTGAGCTTTAAATGATTTTTAAGGTCAAGGTCAAAGTCAAATTGAAGGTTACCATCATTTGACCTCTTTGAAACCTTAAAAGTTGTTTAAAACTTTTTTTGAAATGACGTTATTTTAAAAAGTTATAACTTTTTGCTAAGATAAATGACTCACTAGGTATATAAGTTAAAGGCAAAATTGGTGAAATGCCTAAAGATTTGACATGCTGAACTCTCTTAATTTTTACGAATAGTATGTTCGCACTTAGACATTTGGGATACGGGAGCTGCAGATAAGGAAAAGTGGCAGGTGTTAAATATTTTGAGACCGAGTTTAAGATAGAAGAAAGCATTATTTTTCTTAGATTATTTCTCACAAGCACCGGGTGATACTCTTTCTACTTACTTTCCTTGACGCGGTGCCGCTGGCTGAAGGCAGGTAGTTAAGATGACTTGTGGGACTCAGCAGAAGGTCCGAACTGCAGTGTCAAGCTAATGTCACTGCTTCTCAATATTTGCTAAAAGAAGGGCTTACCTTTCTGATGTTTTTCTTTTCGTGGGCTTCGATTTTTCTACTTAACCGATATATTACTGTAGACTTATGACTTAAAGTGAGCGATTTTTTTTTTTTGTACTTTTCAGGATAACTTCCTGAGACTATATTTAACTTTTATGACCTACTATTGACTTTTGAGATTTATACTTCATTACTTTCTACTTTTGCTTATGTACTTTTATAGTTTTTTACTCGTCTTATAGTTATTCACTCGAACTACTATGACTTACTTTTCCTGAATTACGATTACTGGCTTTCTACTCAACTAACCGCGGCTACTAGGCGGTACTTTACGTAACTGTCCTGTTGGATTACGAAATTAAATTAATCTCTATCGTTTTTTTCTTCTGCCTTTTATAAACTAGCGGAAATAAACGAGCGTTTATGGCTCCCTTCCTTTTGTCCGTATTTTCTAGAATTTTCCACTTTTTTCCCTGTAGTTGGTGACATCTTTGCACTCTTGCGGCTAAATCGTTATGAGGGTGCGTGAGTCTATACACGCCTACTCGCGCCTTCGCGATTATATTTTTTCTTCTAATTATTGTACATATGATGCGATGGCGTGTCCTTCTGCCTATTCGCGTTGCCCAATAGTCAAATTTTAAGCTAAGGATTCGAAGAAGGAAGAAAAATGATTTTTTTTTGTTTCCTTTTGTCGGCGTCACATTTTTATCTTGTATCTGCGCCTTACTTGCGATTTTTTTATAGTTCTAATTTTTGTCTAAAAGAAGCAATTTTCTTTTAATTCGACAGTTCTATCGAGCACTTGCTTAAAGAAACTCGCTCTCTTCGTCCGGAGCCGCCTTCGTGCATTCAATCGAGACTTCTCAAATTTTTTAATAAAAAAACAATGAAATTTTTTTTTCATTTAATATTTTTATTTCACAATTTTTACTAAGTTTAATTTTTACAGATTTTACTTATTTTAAGTTTAAATTATACGAATTTTTCAAGTTTTAAATTTTAAATTTTTTGATTTTGATTTCAATTTTACATTCTCAAATTCGTAGTGTATCCACTTTATCCTTCCTTGAGTTTGAGTACGCTTTATCATCGCTAGACTCTTAAATCCAATTGTGTTTAAGCGACTCAATCATCTCTTTTGATTCAGTAACTTTAGTTTCGTCGCTGCTGGACTTATGTCCAGTTGTGTATAGCAATGGTTACATTTCATCTATTCCTAAAGAAGTAGTTTAGTTTTGTTTCTGCTAGACCTTTTGATTCTAGTAGTGTGTAAGCCATACTCAACTCTGTAATGTTACTTGCATTTACTTTACTTAATAGAACTTTTTGTTCCATTTTTATCTTTTACTTTGTTAGCTATAAAATATTGGTCAAGTCTAGCTATGACTAGCCAAGTTTTTCTATAAATGGACATTTTTAGGTTCACTTTAAAATTTTAAATAAAATTATTTTTAACATCAGAAATAAAGAGAGCGGAAAATTTTACGTCTAGATTTTGGTATTGTAAAATCTTGAATTTACGTGATCTCTAGGAGTTACAGGACTTTAAAATAGCTTAGGCGATATTAATAAGAACAGTTATAAGAATCCACATTGTTACGAAAAATTTTCTATGAATCTTCGTCAGCTTAAGCTATCATGCATAGGATACTATTATCATAGTCAAGGCTATTTAGTTAGTCTTTAATATTAATTTTTAGATCGCGGCTCAAGGTTACTTGAAAGCCGATATTTTAAAATAAAAAATTGTTATTTTATAAGCTACAATTTATTTGTTTACTAAATCACTGAATACTTGCAGCGAAATTCTAAAATTTTTGTGAAAAACATGTTTTACGAAAATGCATATTTTCGCAAATCACAGGTGACTTACGAATTTTTAAAGACTACACACAGTGTGTTCTAGAAGCCTTAAATCAATTACTAAATGACTGAAGGTAACTTGACTTAAACCCTATCAAAGAAAACTAACAAAAGTGATATGCGATGAGAAAATCAAATTTATAACAGATACACAAGAAACCACATTTTCTTTTTCACCTATAAAAACAATACAAATAAGTTTACAGTATGTAGATTTTAAATGCATACTATAATGCGTGATGACGTTGTTCTTTCTATTTTATTTCTATATGAACATCTCTATATAACAGTGTATTGCTCCCTATATAAAATGTGTAGAGTTTTCAACAATGATGCAAGTTTATCCTTGCGGAATAAACGCAGGAGATGTGGAAAATAACCTTCCCAATACATGTATAGAGACTCGAATAACCCAACTCTTCTCGGCACGCACATAATTAGAGAAATATTTATAAAAATTGGTAAACTAACGAAAATAAATATATAAAAGTTGCATTTTTTCTACAGAGATTTATCCTGATGCCTAACAGTCTTTGAGTTAAGAGAAAAGCGGGTCCTCCAAGCAGTCGTCTTTTAGTTTGCCATGTCGTATAAACATTATAAAGCCATTTGAGTTTTAAAGTAAGTTTTTGAAGTTATTACTGGTTAACCCGGGGTACCCAATTAAATTTTACTAGTTGAATTTTACTAGTCGATTTTCAGTTTTTTTTTAAAATTGCGCTGTAGTGTGTGAAAGTGTAGTATATATTATGAATCTGAGAGTATAGTCAACTGTACTATCCATTGTGCATGGGTTGCACATTACAGAGAATATCAAATAAAAGAGATTTGTTAGAAGTAATTAGAGTCGATTTAATAATTCTTGATTTTACTACTTTTAACCCATATAGGGTACGTGAAGGTTGCCGGTGTGGATTCCGGAGCCCAAACTACAATTTTCAACTACAAGCCAAGTAAGAATAAAATAATAACATTTTTCCTTAATATGTTCTATTAACTGTATACCCGATGGGACAAGAGCGTCCTCTTGTCAATGTTATTAATTATGCCTGATAAAAGTCATTTTCGGTTCGCGATGCACGAGCAGGCTCGTATGGGACTGGATAGTAGATCCTGCATAAAGTGAATATTAAAATTGCATGATGTGCGTTCTCCCGCACATCATAACAGGCAAAACAAAATTAGATGATTTTTGAGCTATTTTGTAGAACTTCGTAGAATAAGTGACCGCAAAAATCGACTGTTTCTTGGTAATTGATTACAAACGCAGGAAAGGGACCGTCAAAATTTTATTAATTTGGCAACATTTTATACTTTATTAATTTATTTGCAAAGTTTTACAAGTTTTTTTCCTTTTTTTTTTTTTGCTCAAAAATATATAAAAATGTATCTAAATATATTAAAAATATATCTTTAGTAATTCACGTGATTTTATAGATAGTTTATTATAAATTATCTAAATAAGTTAAATTAAATGTAAAAGAATGGAGAAATAGATAAATTATATAGCGATTTATAAAACAAAAATTATCTAGAATTATTTACTTTGCGAATTTCGGATGAGAGAAAACTCATCCAAAATTATTTATATGGAAAAATTTCTGTTTTCTTCCTATAATATTTGAGATATTTTTTATTATAAATTAAATACAGACATTTTTTACAGTGAAGATTATATATTATGAATTGCCACAAGTTTTGTCATCAGTCACTCAAAAAAGTTTACATTCATTACCGAGTGAAATTGAAAATTGTCACATTGTTTATATTCCAGAAATAGGATATGTTATTGCTGTAACAAAATGGCGAGTTTCTCCAATAACAATTAAAAATATTTCCAACTTAGAATATAAATTTACAACAAACTCTGTGAGTTATTACAAAAATCCTCTTACCAAAGGTAAAATAATAATTTACTTAATATGGAAATAAAATACTAATTAAAAAAATTCATATAAAATATGGAAAATTAAAAGTATTCTGTGACATAACTTTTTAAATCAGTAGCTTAAATCATTTCTTGGCTCTTTTTCGATACTTAGGCCCAACTTGCATTGAGCAGTTTAGTTGCTTAATTTAAACTATATTTTAAAACAATTCGTCGAGAAGTAGCTTAAATACAACAACCTTACTAATAGTACGAAAAAACGTCGCAACGTCTACGCAAACGGCTACCTTGATAGTTATTTATTTTAAAAAGTTTGTAAACACATACTCTAATTTTAAAAATAGTTGTTTTGGATACGTATGTACATATATTTTCTTTCTTTTTCACGAAATTTTGAATCCTATTTAAACTAATTTTCGTCTCAATTAGAAGTCTAAGGTTTGAGATACTAATTAATCTATGTAGATATAATTATAAATATAGGGATTATCAAAATATTATTAATTAGCAAGTATTTCAAATTAAATGTTCCAGTCATAATACTTGTGCATGTGAGTACTCAGTTTTATAATCAAATACGTGGGCAGTCCCAAAAGTACCCGACCCGACAAAGAAAACAGTAAAAAAATTGCAAAAATGTTTTCTATTTTTTAATATATTCTCCTTTCAGTTCGATACACTTTTCCCAACGATGTTCAATAGCTTCGATACCCGCTTTATAGTAGGAACCGTCAAGCTCCTCAAAATACCTATTAACCGCAGACTCTACCTCTTCGTTGTTGGCAAATCTTTTGTCACCCAGCCATTTTTTCAAATTCGGAAAAAGAAAATAATCCAAGGGAGCCAGATCTGGCGAATAGGGTGTGTGAGAAAGCAATTCGAACTTTAACTCATTGATTTTTAGCCATCGCAATGACGCACGCGTGGACTGGTGCGTTGTCGTGATGAAACAACACTTTTTTTTTCGTCAGATGGGGCCGTTTTTTCTTGATTTTATCACTCAAACGCTGCAATAAGGCTGCATATTATGCGCTGTTGATTGTTTTTTCTTTTTCGAGATAATCAATAAATATTATTCCACGCGCATCCCAGAAAACGGATGCCATGACCTTGCCAGGTGACTGAACTGTCTTTGCTTTCTTTGAAGCCGGTTCTCCCTTTTTAGTCCACTGCTTTGACTGCTCCTTGGTCTCAGGTGTAAAATGATGGACCCATGTTACGTCCATGGTTATGAATCGATGTAAAAACTCGGCTTTATTGCTGCGAAACATTGTCAAACACTCAATGGAAACATCCTCACGTTGCTGTTTGTGCTCCATTGTGAGCAATCGCAGCACCCATCCTGCGCACAGCTTTCTCATGTCCAAATTTTCGGTCAAAATGCGATGCACAGCACTTTTGAAATGCCTGCCATGTCTGCTATCTCGCGCACTTTTAGTCGACGACCATCCAATACCATTTTGTCGATTTTCTTCACATTTTCTGACATAGTGACCTCACTTGGTCGACCACTGCGGTGTTCATCTTGGCAGCTCGTACGATCTCGCTTAAACTCAGCTACCTAATATTTGACCGTTGTAAACGAAGGAGCAGACTTCCCCAGAGTAGAATCCAACTCGGCTTTGATATCGGTTGGACTTAGACCTTTCAAATAAAAGTATTGTATCACATAACGATGCCCGATTTTTTCCATATTTATAAATTCACTGAGAGCGTTCGCTTTGGATGTCTGTAAAAAAAAAAAATAATAAACGTACCGTTATGAATTTTTCACATTAAGTTGTTAAAAGGTGGTATTGTCAATCGCAGTGATTGTTTTTTTAAAACTACCTGTATTTATAAGTCAGGTTGGGTACTTTTAGGACTACCCTCGTATGTATATGTTTGTAAGCCCTAAGCAAGTCATACACATACATCTGATATTAAATAAGATAAAAGCTTTCTATAAAATGAATGAATGACCCATCTAATTTTCTAAGTTTAAAGAAAATGACTGACAAGTAACACAACCCAATTGTCACTCACCGATTTAAAAAACACTAGAAAATATTGAACCCGTATTTATTTATTTCGATAGAATCCGATTTCTAAGGGTAGAAACCACTCCTAAATAACGCCAATTAGGTTAACCCACTCTATCCAGTGTACACTGAGTTTTTTCGTTTAGTTTTCTTAAAATAATCAAGCTCCAGGCTGCAAGTTAGCCCAACTTCCATCTACCACCTTACCATTTTAACCCATCAAAACACCTACTCCTATCCTAATCTACACCTATAAACTATTTTTTTCAAACCACAGATAGGTTATCCTACCTTACCATGAGATCAGCGAGTTTTCTCGTTTATTGGTCTTCAAAAAATTAAATTTTATACTACAAGCAGGCTACCATACCAAACCACTTAACCTCTAACCCAACTTAACCCTGCAAGCTACTCATACCAAACTACAAACAAGCGAACCCACTTTACTCTAGAAATAAATTATCTGGAAAAATTCATTTCACATCAAAAAATAAAAACAATTATGATTACTATTCAATAAAATATCACATTCCAGAAACTTTTTGGAGCTGATTACTCTCATTATTATAGTCCGATGAAAAAAAAAATCATTGGAAGAAGCCATATATTTTTAACTTCCTTAAATAATTATTTAAAAAAGTTTTTTGTTTATCCTCTGTACAATAAAGATGGTTCCAAAAATTGAAATCAGATGTTGAAAAATAGACTGACTGTCAATTTATGATTCTTTGTTCTGATTATGACTTAGAATAATATGTAAACAAACCATATTTAAATTATTAAAATGTTAATTGAATCATTTATCAGGTCAATAAACCATATACGTTGGGAAAACGATGCTGTGAGAAAACTTTAAAAAACTTCTGCTGACGTTAAAAACAGATTTCCAACTAATTCTTTACCATTCAAAACGCTTGAAAAGTTTTAGTGTGGTTGCAAACGAGAAGTGAATTATGTAAAACCATTTATAAATGTAACTATAGTTCACTTACTTACTTTTTATATAAAAAGCTGTAGAATTCTAAAGCATACAAGATGATGTTCATTGGCTACTATAATAATACTGAAGATTACAAGTTTACGAACGGAATGATATATTTTCTTAATTCTTGTTGAAGAAAAACTATGCTGATCTGGAGTTATTTGAATCAAAAGAAATTAATCAGATGAGTTGAATAATTACAGCGAGAAAGAATTTAACAATCTTAATAGTTAAATAGTACAATAACAAATCACAGTTGGATACTCAATGCTCATCTAAAAATACAATTGCCACTTGTCCTCAAAACAAAAAAAATAAATAAATAAACTTAAAACCAAGAAATAAAAATAAGATAAGTGGACAAACTCATCTCTACGGTTTTAACTACTTGTTACCTGATCAAATCCCTGCTACCTATGAAGAAGCAGGAAAATCAGTAGACTCTGAAAAATGAAAAAAGTTTATTAAGGAGATATCCCTCTTAATTATTTCAGAAGAACCAATAAAAAAAATTTACCCCTTAAAATCTAAAAAACAATTTACTTCATATTTAAGGAGTGTAAAGAATTTTTTTTAACTTGAATTATTAAGGATTTATTCAAACAGCGGAAAAATGTAGTTTAGAATTCTTGCCTGAAACTACTGCTTCTTGTTGAACGACTCGTTTAAATTTTGTATGTCAGTATGAGTATCACGTTAAGAGGACAACATTTGAGAGTTCTTCATAAATTAAATAAATATATTTTTTAATTTTTTCGTCAATCAATCGACAAAGCTGCTAGAACGACTGTAGTTTACTTATAGATTCAGTTGAACGATTTTTCATCAACTATCGATGTCTATTAAATAACATTCTCATTATAGATTTTTATATCTTATTATTATGCTATAGTTATTACAGCTTCGATGAAATCAATATTCCTTCTAATTGTCAAACAATAATATAGCAATACAATTGCCAACCCATATATTTTTGCACATGTCACAAGTACTCACTTTTTATTGTAAGGAAATCATCATTGTATATATTTGTCTTTAGAATGCTCGGAAAAGTTGATGAATCGCCGTCACTGATATAATTTATATATTTTACACCAAATGTTTCGCTGAATCTCAAAAATATTTTGATAGCATCCACCTTCATCTTTCTTGTCAGACCTTCGTAGGTAGCAGAGTATAAGATTTTGTGATGTTAATACCACTACGAGGTCTGGCTATTAAATAACGAGACTGCGCGCCTAGAAAGCACCGTAGAGGGGTGGGGAAAAAAACGAGTAGTGCGTTGGGTATCTAGATATCTTGTCTATGCACGTACCAAAACACGTTTTCGTCACTATTATTGTATTTGTGCAGTAGCGGTTTAAAACGAACGTGTTTTTTTCTCGTGCCGAAAGTCATGTGTGACGAAAAACAGGAGCAACTTATCAATCTCAAATTTCTCGTTAAATTGAAAAAAAACTCCGACTGAGTGCTGTAAATTGTTGCAAGAGGCCTATGGGGACAATTCTCTATCTCGTGCGCGTGTTTTTGAGTGGTGTAAGCGCTTCGGTGAGGGCCGAGTGAGCACTGAAGATGACCAACGCCCAGGTCGCCCAGTCACTGTTTCAACTCCGGAAACAGTAACCAAAATCAACCAAATTGTGCGTGCAGATAGTCGAATGAGCATCCGGATGATTGTCAAGGCTGTAAACGCCGATAAAGAAACGGTTAGACAAATTTTACACTAGGAATTACACATGACAAAAGTCTGTGCAAAGTTGGTGCCAAAAAACCTGACTCCTGACCAAAAGCTCTTGCGTCAACAGGTCTGCTCAGATTTCCTTGAAAGGTTGAAAGAAGATTCCGGACTGATGAAAAACATTATTACTTGCGACGAAACGTGGATTTTTTAATACGATGTTGAAACAAAGCGGCAATCGATGCATTGGAAGACCTCTGAATCGCCCAGAATCAAAAAAGCAAGGATGTCCAAATCAAAATTCAAGGCAATGTTGATCGTTTTTTTCGACATTAACGGTATCGTGATGACTGAATGGGTTCCAGAGGGTCAGACTGTCAACCAGACTTACTATTTATCAGTTTTGGCAACACTGCGAAAACGAGTTCGTAAGAAACGGCCCGAGTTGTGGAAGAACAACTCGTGGATTTTGCACCAGGACAACGCACCTGCCCATAACGCGCTATCTGTGAAGCAGTATTTGGCTGGTAAGCGCTCTCCAGTGCTCGAACACGCGCTGTACTCGCCAGATTTCGCACCGTGCGACTTTATTTTGTTTCCGAAGATGAAATCTGCTTTAAAACGGACCCGATTTGAGTCGATGGAAGCGGTTAAGCAAAAAACGGCAGAGCTCCTAAAGGCCCTCACCAAAGAAGACTTCCAGCACTGTTTCGATCAATGAAAAAAACGTATAGAAAGGTGTGTGGCAAGGGAAGGAGAGTATATTGAAGGGGAGCATTCGAATGTAGAATAATTTTTATAATAAAACCCTTTTTCGTAACCAGTCTCGTTATTTAATAGCCCGACCTCGTATTTAAATTCATTCTTGTCTAACATTTTCTGTTTTAAAAGATATTTATATGTACATCTAACAAGAGATTCGCTTACCTTGCTACAGCTGTACGTAATAAAAGTTGTTACACCCTATGATAAAAAGAGGTATTTTTTTCTGGATCCATCGCTGAATATTTTCAAAAGAGTTTTGATTTTTCTATTTTTTTAATTGTCTTCTTTGACAGATTTTCTCAGACAGTTACTTCTTTTTGACAGATTTTTCCCTGACAACATCGATTTCGACGTTAAGTAAATGTGTTCAACTATATTATCATACTTTGATTTTTCTAATCGTAGACACAGATCCATGAGGTTACAAAATACATTAACCACTTAATGCGAGGGTTTTTCTATGAAATGAGGTCAAAGAAAAGCAGGTTTATAAACATAATATTTATAAGTGGTGAGAGGTACTCGAGAAAGCGCAAATCGGAACACATTTGATGCGCGAGAGGGTCTCGTTCGAGATGCTTAAGTGGTTAATTCCTTCTCTTACGACACATCTCAGCTCTTGTCAACTATAAATTCTCATGATCAAACTATTTTTTTCGTTACTTATATTTATTAATAGTCCTTAAATTTTACCACATCAGCAATTGCATGAAAAACTGAAAAAATTCTATAACTCGATAATAAAATGGATTTACATTAATATCTTTGCTAATCAATATTAATAATTTTTTTGAAATAGCACTTGTATTCTACTCTTCATTGTTGATATTACTTGTCAATGGAATACCGTAAAGTCTACGTTTACGCGCCGTCGAAGCCCGTTTGGAGGCTGATTTTTTACCTGTAGTATGTATAACCGTCTATGATCATTCTACGATGTGTACATTTCAAGAATCGAAGTATAATCAATCGATAAAATTAAAATCAGCCAAGTAGAAGCTGGCACATGAAGATCTATTATACATCATTATATTCCGAAAAACCATTTTATGTATCAATACGATTTTATTATGCTTTAAAAGACTGTTGAACCTTTACAGCGTAAATAAACTAAGGGCATACCACATCCCCAATTCGATCACACAATCGCGCACTTACTCGCACACCTTTGTTGTAAACTATAAGGACCTCGAATAAGTTCTCGCTATTTCTTTCACAAAATAAAAGCTTTATTTAAAATATACGGCACAATAACATTTCACTCAAAGTATTGCCCATCACTAGAAACCACTTTCTACCATCTTTCTGACAGTATATGAATTCCGCGTCGGAAATACGATGTGTCTTTTGAGGCTATCCAAAAATCGATCCATTCTTTAGAATCTTCGTAAGAATGGAAGCTCTACTCAGCCAGACCATGTGCCATCGAACGGAATAGGTGAAAATCGGAAGGAGCTATGTCAGCTGAATACGGCGGGTGGGGTAGAACTTCCCATTAGAGCGTTTCGAGGTAGGTTTTCAATGGTTTTGCAACATGAGGCCGAGCGTTGTCGTGTATCAAAATAAAATCCCTTTGTCGTATCTCGGCTCGTATAGCGGCCGTTTTTCTTCTAGGGCTTAGCTCAAACGCATCAATTGAAGTTGATAGCGATCTCCCGTGATAGTCTCATTCAGTTTGAGCAGCTTATAATAAACGACACCCTGCTGATCCCACCAAATGCAGAAAAGAAGCTTTAAACCATAAATATTTGAATTTGCCGACGATGTTGATGCATGGCCGGTCTCACTCCACAATTTTCCACGCTTTGGATTATCGTAGTGTATCCACTTTACATCGCCAGTTATGAAACGGTGCAAAAAACTTTTTCTTTTCTGCCGTTGAAGCAGTAGTTCACACGTGAGAAAACGCCGTTCGATGTCTCACGGCTCTAATTCATGCAGCATCCAATGTCCTTGCTTTTGGATCATTCCTAACACTTTTAAACGTTTAAAACTGTTGACTCATCTACTTGTAAAATTTTTCCAAGTTCTACTAGCGTCTGTCATCGGTCTTGATCAAGTAATTCCTCTAATTCTTTGTCTTCAAATTTTTTCGGTGTGCCAGAACGTTCTTTATCTTCAAGTTCAAAATAATTAGTTTTGAAGCGTCGAAACCAGTCTCTGCATGTCGTATCCGACAGAGTATTGTCACCGTAAGTCTCAACGAGAATTCTGTGTGCTTCAGGTGCAGATTTCTTTTGAATAAAATAGTACAATAAAATTCCCCTCAAATGCATTTTATTTGGCGCAAAAGTAGACATTTTCAGAACCAATAAAAAATTACTTTGTTGACACTAAACTGAACTATCGTACACTGAAATTTAAGGTTAGATATAGTACTTCCTTGCAGGTACATCACCATTCGATATTCCATGCACGGAGTACTGCTATTGCCATCTTTGAAGAAATAGCGAGAACTTATTTGAGATCCTAATATATATCTTCAAAAATATTCAAAATTTTCTTCTGAATCTTTATTAGGATTCTTTTAACTAGTTTATTTTCTTTTTTCTTTGTGAAACATCTAATGGCGCACCATGGCACTTGGAAGAGAAAGTGATAGATAGGAGCTTAAGCTGAGGCAATACAGAAAAAAGTGCACGACGTGTCTACAGGATGTAAACGTGTGTCTGCATGTTTGAGTGCACGCGCGCTTATGTGCATAGGCAGCGCTCCACTGCTCTTTACTGTGAGTAGAGTGGGTCACGCGAACAACGTTACATTTACACTTTGCAAAAGTATAGCTTACCTTTATCTCTTGTAAGAAGATTACTTAAAATCTCTAAAATTATGTAAATATTATCAATTATGTAATACAAAATACGAGTATATCTAAATCATTAAAATACTTAGGACGTTAGAATCAAAAGGCCATGTCACTTCAACAATTTTTAACAAATAAAGATAAGCCTTTTTTTGAATTAAGAAGAACTAAATATCTAGTAAAGTACTTAGAATTTTTTAGATTAGTGAAACATTTTTTTAAATTTTACTTTATAATGGTAGTTTCTTTACGAGAAATCGAATTTCACTTAATTTTTGCAAATAATCTTGGGTACTTAATTTTGCAATATTATACGAGTACTTACTATACTTATAGCGATATTATATTTACTTTAAACATTATTTTGATATTTCGTTTATGCTGCCTTCTACAACAACTGCGACAACTTCGATGAGCTGTACTACCATCATATCAAGGGATTGGATTATAAATGATAAAATTTATTTTTTGCATTGAATAAATTATATTTAATAAAAGCCTTTTTGTTCTAATTTATAACAAACACTCCTCTCCACATGCTTTTGTACACATAACACAAAAATTGGAAGAACTTTAAAGTTTTATTACTCGGCAAAAAATCATCGTAACTCAAAAATTTTAACAGCATTTAAAAGAGAAGCTGAAAATCTTTATAAATCATATTGTTGATTATAAAAATTAAAACATCTGTTTTTTATAGCAGTTAAAAAGAGATAAAAACATAAAAAGAATATTATCTCTTTTTGGATTATAAAAAATCTCTTTATAAACTAAAAAGAGATAATATTAATTTTATGTTTATGTTTTATGATTATTCAACCTTGAAAATAAGGAGATCATCATTTTTTTCTGACTAACTTTTACAAAGTTACAGTGTTTTTTGTGAAAAAAGGCGTTTTCTCAGATGCGAATAAAAAAAAAAAAATAAAAGAGATAGAAAAAAACTTTCAGAAGAGAAAAGATGTATTTTTACTCACGAAACATGTATCCGCAGTTTAAAGTCGAATTTAAATAAAAAAATTTTGTTTTGTGTTTTTAGCATGGTAGAAGATTTAAAAAATGCATGTGCAACGTAATTAATGTGGTAATGATAAAATTATAATAATTTTATCATTTACTTATTATTTTTATACTTAATTTATATATTATAATTATTATTTTTTTTTTATTTTGGATTCGACAAAGTTTCTAAATTTACAGGATTATTGAAATAGAAAATGATAATTGTATTACACTGTAACTTTGTAAAAAATAGTCAGAAAAAAATGATGCATCCCGCATTTTTAAGGTTGAGCAATCTCGTCTTAAGCCGCGTAAGTTTTGAGCTACGATTATCGGATTAAAATCTGCAGCGGGTTCAAGAGAGATAAAATTTTATAGTTCTTATCTCTTTTTAACTGTTGTAAAAAACAGGTGTTTAAATTTTTCAAAATCAACAATATAATTTTTCAAAGATTTCTAACCTTTTTTTTTTAATGTCGTTGGAATTTTTGAGTTATGATGATTTTTTAGAGACTAGAATATGTATATAAAGTAATGTTACTTTGAGTATCGACATGTAATAGTATGTGTAAATGTGTATATGCGAGGCGACGTCGACTCGACCGTTGAGTCTGAACTTCATCAGAGCGCTTTGAGAACTCAAGCGGGAATCAACTCCGTTTCGAGGCTCAAAGAAGAGGAGAAAAAATCTCAAAGATAGATAACTGGCTAAAGACTGTGATCCATAAAAATTTAGAAGGATTAAAAGAATAAATAGTAATATTATATTTTGTAAATTTAATAATCTGGCTATGGTTGATTTATAAACGTTCGGAAATAGTTCATTCTTTAATTTATAATACTATATAAAATGCCGCGAACTTCGACTCGCACCGCATGGCAGGTGGCCTAACCTCGACGGACCACCTGTCACATTGCAAATATTAATTCAATTCTGTATGCAGTGAAATACTATTTGACAATGCAATTAATGCCAAATATATGATTTTTATAATTGTTTGATTTATAAAAAGTTATATATATCATACTGAAAAAAGTTTTTATGCAAAATATTTCTGAATAAAAAACTACTAATCGACATTCAATAGAAATTATAGGAACATTGATAAACAGTATTCTTACTTATTGCAAGTTCAGACATAGTTTTAAAAATGAATTTTGATATTTCTAAAATTATTTTGTTGATTCTTTTTAATAACTTTTCTTGAATTCTAAATGAATCATTCAATATGTTATTTGAAACGATTTGTCAATCAACTAGGTTCTTTATTTTTTTATACAATATTTGAATCTAGCTACTCATTATTAGTTTACTTATTAGAGTATTAAAAAATTTTAATTATTAAATTAAATATTATTAAAATAAGATTAATAGATTAATAAATGACTTTTTTGTACTTTTAGACGGTGACTTGATTAGTGGCAAAACTAAAAAAATAAACGAGG
The DNA here is from genome assembly GCA_949987625.1 of Chalcis sispes. Taxonomy (NCBI): domain Eukaryota; kingdom Metazoa; phylum Arthropoda; class Insecta; order Hymenoptera; family Chalcididae; genus Chalcis; species Chalcis sispes. The sequence continues at coordinate 21,628,451 of OX465098.1, read as the reverse complement.
GTTATTGTTTATTTATTTTTATTTAATATTGATTTACTTAACTTTTATTTATTTATTCATTGAACAATATATGTTCACTTCTCTTGATAATTGCATGAATATAATTTTTAACGATCTTATTGAGAGCCATATTATTTCTGTGAACTATCTTAAATTGGTAATAATCTTGCTGCCAAAGAGATTGTTGAAAAATAGATTTCATTTTTTTGTTTGCTAAATGATATTTTCATTTATTTATTCATTACTTTATTTACAGTTACTTTTGAATATTTATTCGAAAAAATTTCCGAAAATTTCAGAATTCCGAAAAATTAAATTCGGCAATTGATTCGACGTAAAATATCACGCTTTTATTGATAACATTTTTACATTGATAATTTAAGTTTTTATAAAGAACTTCGTATAGATTTTTTTATAATTTTTCTTGTGAATTGCTGCGTACAGTTTCTCAGAATTTTGACATTGTTTGTAATTTATTTGAATATTTTTCTTTATGAACAATGGTAAATAGCGGAAAAAAATCACAATAAACTTTTTTTTGCCATGCTACTGATCAAATATTTTAATACCACCTGTATAGATTTAAGGATTGAATAAAATAACAAAATTTATCAAATCCATACTACTGAATTTTCATTCTATATTTTTTTATTCATGTTACAAAATTTTTATAGAAGAGAAAAAAAACAATTTTGAGGAAATAATATTGGTTTTTGAGAAACTTTTGTAAAACGAATTTAGACATCTTTTGAGAAGCTCTTACGAATGAAAATTTGTAAATTACTGGTCTCTTATTTAACAATTTCAAATATAAAAAGTGATGTTTATAAGTCACTATTTATTTTGTTCATTTCAGATTGAAAGATGAAAGATAATCCTTTATATGTTATAAACATTTGTTAGCGTGTTTTTAAACGTTGCAAATACCAGATAGCGTCACAAATTGTCATGAAATGCAGCTGTCAGAAGAAATAAAATATATTTCATTAAATGCAAAAAGTGAATTTAATGATTCAGAAATGATAACTGATGAAACTTTGGGATTTTCAAGAAAAATATAAGACTATAATGCAAAAATAATACAGGATGAATTGCTTCATCATTTTCCTGAATTACATAAATCAACAAATCAGTGTACAAAAGATAATAAAGCAGTGGATTTCGAATATAAAGCAAGAGCCGTAGAATTTTGGAGTAGTAGTAAGAAAAAGGAAAATATAAGTCTCAAAACTGTTTAGAACAGATTTACAAAAGTTTTATCCATAAGTCAGCTGTGATGTTGGGCTAATACATTTAATAAAGGTAATACATATAGAGAAAAAGTCGTACGAATTTATCAGTATATACTGAATAATTTCAAAGCTACTCTCGACAGCGCTACAATTACTCACGACTGCGATATAATTCGGTGGGCCTTACAAGCTATAAAGAACTTGAATTTGATGATGTTAGATTAAAAGCTTCTGAAAATTAATTATTAAAGTTTAAACATGCAAACAAAATAGTGTCTTAATAAATAAAAACGTTTATAAGAAGAAAACCCCTAGAAATTAAGCAGAACTTTAAAGCGCAGCAGACGCTTTTCTCACTGACATTCGATCGTGTGTATCGGGTATTGGGCTTGAAAATTTATACAATTCAGATCAGAGTGGATTTAAGCTAGAAATGCATTCTGACAAAACATTATCATTGGAAGGACAAAAACAAGTACAACGTTTTGTAGAATCTGTTTCAGCTACAATTATTTCAGGACAATTACTATCTTAGCTTCTTCTTATTTTAAAGGAACCGAATGGTAAATTTGGCCCTGTTGTAGAACAAAACTTATTCAGACCAGATAATGTATGCTTGAAAGCTTCAAAATTTGGAAAATTAACAACAGGTAAGCACGCGAACAACAACTTTTATGTTGCAATATTACGGATGACTTGACTAATAAATCGTTAAATTGCAAATCACTTAAGAATTTAGTTGGAAAAAATATTTTATTCACTCTTAGGGCAACGTTACATGCTATTGCTTGATTCTTAAAGCGATCGTTGTGATAAAGTCATAAAGAACAAAATGCCAGAAAATAAAATTGTTAACGTAAAAAAATCTAAGAAGTACCACAGGAAAAATTAAACCACTTGATAATTACGGATTCCGTATTTCGAAGAATTTCGTCGAAAAATTTTCTGATAATATAATGTTGCTTGACTATGACATGAATTTACATTTGAGAAATAATATAATTAAATTACAATCATTAGTTCACAACCAACTGCCTTCATCAAGATATAAAAATCTTTTCAAATATTCCTGGTATAAAAGTGGTTATATTGACGAAAGTTCAGCGAAATTTGATAATCCTATAGATTCTCGATTTGGAAATTTTTGTGAAGTAAGTTGCGAATTTGAAAGGTGTGTAAACATTGCAATTGTGCGTTGCAAATGATGCAAAAAATCATAGTATTTTCAACATTTTTTTGAGGGTTATCATTACTGTCATAATTTTGTAGAATACATATTATTTTATAACTATAAAAAATTTAATATAACAGAAGGTACAAGACTGTAGTTAATACGTATATTCAACTGTAATATATTCCACGTACAGATACAAAATATCTTACTATTTTACTAATTATAAATGATAATTCATAATAAATTAATTAATTTATTAATAATGTATTCATCTGTACACGGGATCATATAAACTATTATTATTATTATTGTTGTTGTTGTTGTTGTTGTTGTTGTTGTTGCTGATGTCGTTGTCGTTATCGTTATCGTTGTCATTGTCGTCGTTGTCGTTGTCGTTGTCGTTGTTGTTGCAGTTGTTGTTGTTATTATTATTATTTTTTTTTCTGGTGAAAAGAAAACAGAGAATCTGCCTGAACCAGAATACCAGTTAGGACCCGTCTGTCTATCTATAGACGCAGAGGGCCCCACCGGTGTGACGGGTTCCGTAGTCGCATCAGCTCTGGCTTCGGATGGACTCGATTGTTCAGGCACATCCGTGGCGAGGGCATTGGCTACCCTGGGGATCGTCTAACCCGCCATACGCCAGCATATCTCCGATGGAAAACAGTAGACATATGATGCGTGGATGGAATATCCACCTTCTGTCCAACCTGCAGCCTGGAACCACTTTCGTATTACTTCGCCGCTGCTGGTTCTGTCTATTCATCAGCCCGTTTCGTGTGACATTGTCACTTGTCTCCGTCTTATATTTCTTTCATAGAATCCTTTCACTCACATTCTCTCACCGACTCTTGCAACCTACCATCCACTATTTCAGGCACCCGTCCGCCTTCTTATCCCTCACAACAGTTTCGACGAAGGTAGCAATCGCCGTGCAACTATCCTCGTCTTGCAGCATCCTCGCCACTGAATTTTTTGGCATGATGCTGCCCGTTCTCGTCTTAAGTTACAGTCTGTGGTCCATCAAACGTGTGCTCAGCATCGTCGCGCTTATACCCGCAGTATTTGCATTTCGGCAAGCTAACCCTATAACACCCAAATAAATACTATCTACAGTAACCGTGCCCCGTCAGAAATTGGGTTAGGTAAAAATTAACCTTCCTACACATTGCAATGGCGTCCGTTAACCAGCGGTCATTCCGTCCGCACATTGTCCTGTTACGTTCTTCAACTGTCACGTTTGTCCTCCCTACGTCGGCACTTCGTTCGTATTATTAAAACACGTTGCTCTTCGTAATAGACTAACTTTATTTTTCTTAAAAACGTTACACATAGTAATACATAATTCGCGTTACTTAACACATTTGATAATTTTTGATACCTATATTCTGACACGTAACACATCGTTCAATAAGTCCCGAGACTAACCCAGAGATGGTGCTAGTAGTACCAAACTGGCCATGTTTCCATAGAGCGCAAACCTTCACATGAAACGTGTAAAAATTTCACGTCGATCGGATCACAGACAGCAGAGTTATCGAGGTTGGAGTAAAGTCACTTTGTAATTTGTTTAAAAAATGGAAAAAAGCGAGTTTCGCGTGTTGATAAAACATTGTTTTTTAATGGGTAAAAACACCGTAAAAGCTCAGCAATGGCTTGAAAAACATTACCCGGACTCCTCTCCATCCAAACCAACGATTTGTCGTTGGTGTGCTGAGTTTAAACGTGGTCGTACGGACACAAACGATGCGGAACGTTCGGGTAGACCATTGGAAGCCGTTACACAGGAAAATGTAAGTAAAGTGTTAAAAATTGTAATGAAAAATTGAAAAGTGAAGGTCCGCGAGATTGCAGAAATGACACAGATATTATCTGAAAGCGTATTTACAATCGTTCATAAAAAATTGAGCATGAAAAAGGTTTTTTCCAAGTAGGTGCCACGATTGCTTTCAGTGGAACAAAAACAGCAACGAGTCGACGATTCAGAGAGCTGTTTATCGCTATTTACTCGCGATAAAAAGGATTTCCTGCATCGATACGTGACAATGGATAAAACATGAATACATCATTTTACTCCGGAGTCGAATCGGCAATCATCTGAGTGGCGCATGGCTGGCGAAAGCCGCCCAAAGCGTCCAAAAACGCAGCAGTCTGCTGGCAAAGTCATGGCGTCCGTTTTTTGGGATACACATGGCGTGATTTTCATTGACTACCTGGAAAAAGGTAAATCGATCAACAGTGATTATTATATTGACTTGTTGGTACGTTTGAAGGAGGAGATCGCAGCAAAACGACCGCACATGAAAAAGAAAAAAATCCTTTTTCACCAAGACAATGCACCATGCCACAAGTCCATGAAAACAATGGCAAAATTGAACGAATTGGGCTTTGATTTACTTCCTCACCCCCCGTATTTGCCAGATTTAGCCCCCAGCGACTACTGGCTCTTTGCTGATCTCAAAAAAATGCCCCAGGGAAAAAAATTTGGCTCGAATGAGGAGGTTATTGCCGAAACTGAAGCCTATTTTGAAGCAAAGGATAAATTCTTCTATAAACATGGTATAGAAATGTTGGAAAGGCGTTGGAAAGATTGTATCACTTCAAAAGGAGATTATATTGATGAATAAAAATGATTTTTGAAAAAAAATGTTGTTTTCGTTGTTAGTCTCGGGACTTATTGAACGATGTGTTATGTCCGTTTCCGTTCCCTAGCAAGCTGATAAATTGGTATCACGCCCGCTACCACCAGAACGGCCTTCGTACGCACACGCAATCCACAGAGCCCCTTGTCTTTGTACGTTCGTCAGTCGCTTGCGGTATTTCTTTATCGCGAGCGCATCGGCCCAGATTTCCACCGCGTATAATAAGATCGTGTAAGTATTAGTCATAAGCAGCTGTTTTTTCCCCAGTATCGGTCAATACGAATTTGCTATAAGGCGGGAGAGCGTGAAAACCCGCGCTGCCGCCCTATGTGTCATCTCCTGTATATGCGGCCAAAAGATCAGCTTCGTATACAGAGTTATCCTCAGATATTTCACCTTCCCTTTGGTCTGCATCTGCACCAACCTCACCATCATCGATATGACGGTTTGTATCCTCCTTTCGATGAGGAGGATCAGTTTTATTTTTGTCAGTGCTAAGGTCAGTCTGTGACTCGTCATCTACCTGTCTACCCATAAGATGACCCAGCTTAACGTCAGCTGTGCTAATTCTGGGTTGCGCTGAACGATCACTACCGCCACGTCGTCAGCGTAGGCGATAAGTGAGCGTTATGTGGCATTTCCAACCTCAGCAGGCCGTCATAAACCGCGTTCCAGAGCCAGGTCCTAGTATTGATCCCTGCGTGACGCCCGCAGTGATCGGCCTACTTGATTGTCCTTCTGTGGTCTCGTACGTAGTTTGCCGGTCTTTCGAATAATCTCGCGCCATCCGCAACAGGTAGAGGGTATCCTAAACGCCCGCAGAGCATCTAGGATATACCCTCACCTGGCGGAATAAAAAGCGTTCTTTATATCTAAGGTCGCGAGCAGTACTAGTCGTGTCGCGCCGTAGTAGACCCGCCTTGTTCGTTGGGGAGATTCGGTCACTTCCCTTATCGCGGCTATCGTCGAGTGGCCCTTCCGAAAGCCATGTTGATTATCGTTTAGCATTCTGGCAGCTGTTATCGCGCTCAATATCCTCAGTTTTAACAGCGCCTCGTAGACTTTGCCAGCTGTATCGAGAAGACTCAGGGGCTTATAGGACGACGGTGTCTCGAGTTTCCTTTTACCCGTATGCAAGAGGACCAATTGAGCCATCTTCCATTGCGCTGCAAACCTCCCGGTCCGTAGGCTTGCATTGTACCTGTCTAAGAGTAGTCTTGGACGTATAATGGAGATCTACCGGAGAATCTCCCCCAGGATACAGTCCGGTCCAGGCGTTTTCCGAGACTTCAGCGAGGACGTAGCTAGGAGTAGTTCCACTTCACTGAATTTCGGGACAGCTAGATCATGATAGTCCGAGGGCTCCTTCGTTACCAGTGGGTCTGGAAGAGACCACCCACTATGGCGTCCATGGTGGTTTTGTCTTTGCGCTCAGGTGAGCCCAAAAATGTCTAGCTTCTGGATCATGATTTTGTAACCCACTCTCCAGAAGTCCGCGTCCACCTCCTTGCATAGTCTCCACTAACACTGTTTCTTACTGTTCTTGATAGCGTGCGTCAGTCGCTTTCGTGCCGTCTTATACACGACCGATAATTCGTCGACTTTAGGGTTTTCCCTTTTACGTGCGTGGTGTAAATGTCTATGGCACGCGATGCAGTCTCTCCGAATGAGACTGGTTTCGTCTGACCACGAGTACGCTGCTCTTTTGTTCAGTACGTTTGCGAGGCATGGAAACCTCGCACAATCTCGTTATCAGTGACATTGTTTTATTTACTATCCAGTCAGTCCTCGTGACTTTTATACGTAATGGAATCATCTGTCAGAATAAAGAAGGACGACTCTCTGCATCTCATCTCCACTGAAGACAACCTCAATGCTTGTTTGTTTACAATCAAGCCAACATACAACACCTAGTTTAACTACAACTGAATTGTACTAGCTAGGTATATTCTTCCTCCCTCTCTTCCTCATTACCTCCTTCTTCTCTCACTAATTCACCCAAACCTCCCGCTAGTTCTTCTCTCTCTATTGCGAGGCTTGGTACTGGTGATGGAGGTCTTCGAGTCTGTCATTTTAATGCCAAGTCTCTTCATGCGCACATTGAAATGATGAGACTTTTCCTTGCTTCTCGCTCCTATTTTTATGTAATAGCCGTGACAGAAACTAAACTTGGTCCCATTGTGGGTGACTCTCTCGTGGCTCTTGAAGATTACACTCTTCTTCGTTGCGATTGTTATACAAGAGGTGGCGGTGTTATAGTTTTCGTACATAACTTATTATCGTGTACCGTGCTGTGCTCTTCTACACATGCCTAGTGTAGACAACCTGGTTTACCAGAATATTTACTTTGTGAACTTACATCTCGGACCTCTCCTTCTATCTTCGTCTATCTTATGTACAGGTCACACTTTACACCTACTACCTCTACCTTTATGCATAACTATAGTACTAAGATTTTACTCGGTGACTTTAATGCTGATCAGCTATCCAACAGCAATAATGAAAACTTTTTGAAATCATTTATCGATGAGCACTTTCTCTTTTCTATACCGTATGGCAGTACACGTCATACTTCCACGACTGATACTCGGCTTTACCTATATCTAGTGGATGCAAATGACACTGTACTTGACTACTGGAAAATTACCACCCCTTTTATCGATGGACATGACTTAATTACTGCGACCGTTAAATACTCACTTTTACGCTCGATGCTTTTCCGTAGTTTTACTTTTCGTGATTACAGCTCCATAAACACTGCAGCTCTTCTTGATTATTTTTGCTTCTTGAATTGCCCCATACGTGCAAGTGACTCTCCTCTGCATGCACGCCTACACTGTTTATATGAACACTTGGATCATGCTATTACTACATTTGTGCCGCTTAAGGTTATCACTCAGAGGAGAGCTCATCGCCTATGGTTTACTACTTCCCTTGTTAATCTTTTACATGACAGAGATAGACTATACAGACGTCACAAACGTACTAGACTGCCTTCAGACCTTTGACAATACAGAATAGCCCACGACGTCTTTCACAAACAAACTGAATCTGCCTGCTTACTTTACTGCCAGGATAGAATCACAAAACTTACTGAACCTAGTCACTGATGGAAGGAACTATGCCACCTTGGCACCAACTCTTCCCCTACTGATTATCATCATACCTTCTCAGCAAATGATTTAAATAATTTTTTTGATAGCGTAGAATTTAATCCTAGTGTACCTACTGCTGACACTTTCTTAGACTCACTTAATACCGATATGAACCATAATCTCCAGCTTCATCTTTGTCCTGTTAGTATCGACGAAGTAAAAAATGCTGTGCATCACTTTTACTCCCAGGCGCTGGGCCATGATAGTATTCCATAGTCTATAATCGTCGTCTATAATCCATAATCTGTTTATCCAGTATTAGGTCCGCTACTCTGTCGTCTATTTAATGACTCGTTATGAGAGTCCCACATGTCCTTTGTCTGGAAGATAGCACTCGTAACAACCATCAACAAAGTTGCCTTCTCTCGAGATATGGGTGACATTCGACCAATCTTCCTTCTATCGTACCTATCAAAAGTTTTAGAGCGTTTGGTGCATCAATAACTATACAATTATCTTCATACCCGTTAACTTATTTACCCATTTCAAACAGGTTTCCGATCATGCTATAGCACTTAGACTGCTCTCAGCAAACTCACGGATGACGTTAGGACAGGTATGGATAGACACTGGGTTACCTTACTTTTGTTATTCGATTTCAGCAAAGCATTTGACAAGGTCTGCCATGTCACTCTTCTGTGAAAATTGTTAAATTATGACTTCTTACCTTTAACCATTCGGTGGTTCGCTTCTTACCTTACTGGTAACATAGAAAGCAGGCAGCGCTAAATCAAAATGGCAATTCCTTGTCGTTTATCAGTCTCAACACCGGTATTCCTTAGGGGTCAGTGCTCGGGCCATTACTGTTCCTTATTTACATCAATGACGTATCCAGCATGTTTGACTCCACTATCTGTCATTTAACTTACGTTAATGACCTTCAGGTTTACGTTTAATTTCCTCTGCCTTACCTTGAAACATATGTCGAACTCATTGGTAGACAAGCTAAACTTGTCTTACAATGGGCTGATGAAAACCATCTTCATCTCAACATTGCTAAGACAAAAGCTGTAATCTTTGGCTCGTATTTTGATATCAATAAGCTCACTGATATGCCAATCAAGGAAGTTCACATAAACAATACTTTTGTGCCATTTGAAAAATCCGTACGCAACCTAGCTGTATCTCGATACGAAGCTTAACTGGAAGGAACATGTCGCTTACATCTGTCGTAAAGCAAACTCTCTGCTCTATAGACTCAATTTTTTCCGTTTGAGCACTAACTTTGCCTTACGTAAGCACTTAATTGAGACTCTCCCATTCCCTTTTGTGGATTACTGCTGCATCGTTTTCTGTGATATTTCCAGTAAACTTGATCTCAAACTGCAGAGTCTTATCAACTCTGGTTATCTCTATGGTGTAACTAGGCGCGAGCATATTACTCCATATAGGATCTCTCGCGACTGGCTTAATTCCTCAGATAGGCGTAAATACTTCATTATTACATAACTTTATAAAATATTTAAATATCGTGCACCATATCTATTTGAAAATTTCTTATAGAACCAGTTAGACACTCCAACACGGGGCAATGTAAGGCCGTTGGCTATACCGTCATCTACTACTGAGTTTCGCGATATATCTTTTCTCTTTTCTTTGTCCCGCCTTTGCAACGGTCAAACTTTCTTCTTTCTATACTATAAATTCTATTTCCCGCTTTAAATCCACTATCTTAGCCTTCCTTCTTTCCGTTGAGAAAAAGCATACTGTATCCCTACTAGCGAAATTATAATGTTTGTAATGTTTATATTTTATTGCAATTTATTTTAAGTTATGTTTATTTGTACAATATTATGTATAATGAAAATATTATCGATCAATCTATCTACTACTCCCTAGCCTGCAAATTGTGCAATTTGCAATAAAAAATCTTTTAATTTGCACATTTCTATTATGCCAATTATTTAATTCGCTTAGTTATCAAATTTTTATAAACAAGAAGCACAAATGGAACGTAACAGATCGGCTGAAAAGTTCATAAGCTGACATACGATGCATATGGTGTTACTAGAATTAAATTCATATAATTTTTAGTTAGTATCACCCTTTAAACGATACGTGAATAAATAAATGTGACTAACGTGAATGATAAATTTGACAGCTTTCGGGCAATTAGTTCGTGAGATATAGCAATGTGAGTAAAGCAATTTTCGTTATTGTGAAAAAAAATGGATAAAAAAGAATTTCGTATGTTAATGAACCATTGCTTTTTGGTGAAAAAAATACTGTTAGGGTTAAAGCTTGGCTTGATAAACATTATTCCGACTTTGCATTAGAAAAATCAACCGTTGAGAAGTGATTTTAAATTTTTTGATTTGCTAAATTTAAACGAGGCGAAATTAGCGTCGAAGACGATGCACGCAGTGGACGTCCGAAAGAGGCTGTTACCGTCGAAAACATCAAAAAAGTTTATAAAAATTTGAATGATCGTAAAGTGAAGTTGATCAAGATAGTTAAGACTCTAAAGATATCAAAAGAACGTGTTGGATATATCGTGCATGAATATTTGGACATGCGAAAGCTGTATGCAAAGTGGGTCTGCGTGAGCTCACAATCAATCAAAAGAAACAACGTATTGATGCTTCGGAGCACTGTTTAGCGATATTTAACTGTAATGAAGACGAATTTTTCAGACGATATGTGACAATGGATGAAACATGGTGCCATCACTACACTCCAGACTTCAATCGACCGTCAGCCGAGTAGAATGCACGCGGTGAACCGAATCCAAAACGTGGAAAGACTTAACAGTCGGATGGCAAAGTTATGACATCAGTATTCTGATATGCGTATCGTATAATGCTCATCGATTACCTCGAAAAGGGCTAGAACATCAATAGCGATTATTATATAGCCTTGTTGGAGCGTTTGGAGGATGAAATCACGAAAAAACGGCCCCATTTAAAGAAGAAAAAAGGGCTGTTTCATGAAGACAGTGCACCGTGTCACAAGTAAATGGAAACAATAGCAAAATTAAATAGATTAAGCTACAAATTGCTTCCTTATTCACCGTATTCTTCAGATCTTACCCCTAGTGACTTCTTTCTGTTTGCAGACTTTAAAAGAATGCTCGCCGGAAAAAATTCAGCACTAATGAATAGGTAATCGCCGAAACTGAGGCCTATTTTTAGGCTAAAGAGAAATAGTACTATAAAAATGGTATCGGAAAATTATATGACTGCTATAATAGTTGTATCGCCCTTGGAGGTAACTATGTTGAATAATAAAATCGAATTTTACCAAAAAAATTGTGTTTTACTATGTTAGCCTACGAACTTTTCAGTCGAACTATAATACATATATTTAAATGACGACATCTCAAAAAATATAACCTCTTTTAATTTGCACACAATATCAAATTAACAATTATTGATTATTTTCATTTGCACGCTAATAAAATCTCATAAATTGTTTATTATTTTAGCAAGAATAGCTTAAGAGCTTTAACCAAAATTTTGATAAAAGGAAAGTATAATATTCAATAACAACACGTAAATTAAATACAAGTAAATGTTAAATTAGTTTGCCCACATTGCAAAAACGTTCGAAAACAATAATTTTAATAAGTACATAGCTCAATTATTGTTAAATATTCATTATTAATATATGAAAGTAAAATGATGTCTAACAGCTGACTGAACGGAGATTATGTCTTGTTTACAACGTGCGACATTATCCCTATAGAATCAGTCAATAGTGCAACACACTAAATAAACAAAAATAATTATTCAATTAATTTGCACACCTTCTGGAAACGTTTATAAACAATCATATTAAGGTGCACATATCTTAAATGTTGTTGAATATTTATTAGTAATGTTTAAAAATGAAATGATGGTTGACAGCGGATCGCACGGAGATTATGTTCTTATAACAACGTACAAAAATATCTCTATAGAATCAATAAGAAGTGTAGTTCCCTGAATAAACGAAAATAATTGTTAACTTAACCCGTCAGGTCCTGAATGGACGTTTTTTCATTGCAACTTTCAACGATTGTAATTTCTGTAAAAAAGCCTTGTGAAAAATTTCTAAATAAGTATATCTGACGTAAAATTAACTAAACTTTCAGAATTTCGGACTTAATTTTTTGAAAAATATAACCATGATAAACTATACGTGATTTTTTCTAAAAGAACATAGGGTTTTCAACTTTCTTTTTTTTTCACCTCGTTTTTCATTTTGAAATCACTTTAGAATTTCTATTTGGAGTAAAGAAATTTGGTCCCCGAGGTTCAAACTTCAAAATATGCAGATTAAAATTTTGAAAATATATGTAGAAAAATCCAAAATGGCGGCTTAAACACAAAAAAATCGTCGAAAACTTCAAGAATTTTTTATTTGAAAGTGATGGACTTTAGAAACAAATGTTACTGAACAAAATTTATAATTTATCAAATGATACGGTAATTTTTCAAAATCCCAAAATTTAAAAAATTGAAAAAGTCTTCGAAAAACTCTGAAAAAATTTTACTGTATTATTTGATCAATTATAAGAAGTTTTTGTTCGGTAAGATTTTTTCCAAAATCCATCATTTTCAAATAAACAATTCCTTAACTTTTCAACAATTATTCTAAGATTTTCTTCCTTTGTCCCTCATTCTCAAGAAATTGGTTTACATTTTATTTACATTGGTTTACAATACATGTATAATCAAATTAACTTTGCAAATAGATCTTTTTATCCTTGATTAGTACATATAGCTTTTTTCCAACTTAGAATATTTTGTCATTCTTTCTAATTCACTTGTGTTGTTAAACAAAATTGATGTAATGATCTATGACTAAATATCTAAAAAAACTTCAAAAAATAAATATTATCGCAAATTGTTATTGCACTTTTTTATATATAGCAAAATTCTAAACGTCGATAGTTCGTTAAGAATACATTTTGCTTCAAAAAATATTATTTATAAATTATATCTATTTATTGTAAGCAAAAACATTGGTTTCGTAAAATCAAAATTTTACACTCTCTACTGATGCAATTGATAATATTTCTCTTCGTAAGTAATAGAGAAAATGTTAGATTTGTTGGCTAAAGATCGAAAACGATCTAATGACGTGCGATATAAAGGAATTGTAGAGCATGAAAATGGATACTTCAATGCTTTAGTTATTCCTCAGGATAACTATGATCATGACTCTGATGATTCTTTTTCTGATTCTGAATCAGATTATTATCGAAATTTAGAGGTTAAAATTCCAAAAATCAATTATTTACAGGTTCTAAATAACTATGAAGAAAATCAGTCAAAATTAGAGCTTAACTGTACTTACGTATGGGCAAATAGCGAAAAAAAATAAAAAAAAAAATATAAAAAAAAAAAAATATAAAAATTATCCTCAAAATGTAAATTTGTTATTAGAAAAAACAAAAGAACTCATTCGCGATTCTTTATACATACAATTACATACATTACATCAATTTTTAACCAAAGGAAATCCCAGAATGACTATTGGTCTAAGAGGTTATTGCTGGCTTGTCCTGCAGTAGCTATAGCGATGAGTCGTGACAAATTTCTCAAGCTTAAACCAAAAATAAAATTTGCGAAATCTGAAGATAAAAATCTTGATGATAGAGCTTGGAGGGTACGAAAGATTCTTGAACTTTCAAACAAAAATGCCTTGCAATTAAAATTTTTTGAACAGCTTTGTCTATCGATGAAATGATGGTGAAATTTTACGGAAAAACCATTTTGCTCTAGTTTATGAAAGACAAGCCTGTGCGTTTTGGAATTAAAATGTGGGGAATTTGTGTCGCCGAAGGATATCTGTTTAATTGTGATACTTATTGTGGCAAGCGTTCAAATATTTATTCATCTAATGAAGAAGCAAAATTATCTAAATGTGCCTCAAGAAGTTGAGTCTTTACGCAAATGCTTCAAAAGCTGCTTCATTCTGTTGTCCTAAAGAAAATAAAACAGTATCATTTAGATTTTGATAATTTTTTTTATAATCCAGATTCACTTATTCATTTGCAATCACTTGGCTTGAGAGCAACTGATACCGTAAGGAGGAACATACGACGGCGATCCGATAAGTACTTAGCCTACAAAAGAAAAACGAAAATTTTGGATTTTGGCGATTTATTTCTCAACATAGTCTGCTCTTAACTCGTTACACTTGACCTAGCGATGCTCCAACTTCTGTAACTCGTCTGAAAAATACGTTTTCTTGAGGTCTGCAAAGTAGGCGTCTGTGGTGGCGATAACCTCATACGACTCGAATTTCTGCCCGGCGAGTGATTTTTTTAAATTTGGAAACAAAAAGAAGTCGCATGGGGCCAAATCTGGAGAATACGGTGGATGGGGTAGCATTCCGTAGCCCAATTCGACCAATTTGACTATGGCAACGGCGGAGGTGTGAGCCAGTGTGTTGTCATGGTGGAAAAGCACTTATTTCTTCGCCAAATGGGGCCTTTTTCTGTAATTTAGCGTCGCATTGGCCCAATAATTCGGCATAGTGAAGCCCTGACACCGTTTTGCCTTTCTCCAGGTAGTCGATGCAGATCACACCTTGCGAATCCCAGAAAACGGTGACCATCACCTTTCCGGCGGATAGGACAGTCTTCGCCTTCTTCGGAGCACGTTCACTGGGTGAATTCCTCTGTTTCGACTGTTTCTTGGTCTCTGGTGGGTACCAGTGGACCCATGTTTCGTCGACGGTCACGAAACGACGCAGAAACTCCTTCAGATTGCGCTTAAACAGCGTCAAACACTGCTCTAAAGTGGTCTCACGGTTGCGCTTGTTGTCCGGAGTGAGCAAATGCGGCACCCATCGCGCCGACAGCTTTCTTATGCCCAAAATTGCATGCAGGATATGGCCCATGCAATCTTTTGAGATGCCTACTGTCTCAGCTATCTCGCACACCTTCAATCGGTGGTCTGCCAATACGAGATTGTGGATTTTCGTCACGTTATCCTCCGTGGTAGCCATTTCCGAGGCACCTGGGCGTGGCTTATCAAAAACCGACATGCAACCACGTTGAAAGTCGTTAAACCAATTTTTTACGGTCACTATCGCAGAAGCAGAGTCACCGTACACAGCATCTAAGCGCTTTTTGATTTTGCTGCGCGATTTTCCTTCCAAAAACAAGAATCGAATCACCAAACGATATTGCTCTTTCTCCATTTTTCTAAAATCTGCGGACACGCCCGCTTCCACACATGGTCTAAACAAAACGACGCGTCCGATTCGGCTGAGATTTTGACAGTAGTTGTCTACGAGAATGTACTATACTATAGTAAATTTCTCTTGCAATAGTGGCGCCATCGGGCGGTGAGGCTAAGTACTTATCGGACCGCCCTCGTATATTAAAAGAGCCGTGCAGAACATTAAAAATCATTTTTTCAGTTTATAACGTGAGTTTGAACTGCTTGAACGCAACCAAATGAAAGCTGCTAAATATTGGGTTGTTTGATAATTAATGTCGTTTTTTTTATGTATTTTTCAAAGTGAGTTTATGTATATTAACAACAAACATTAATCAATGATATATTGACCGTTTTATTGGATGACCTTTTGCCATCTTGCGGTAAGTTGAAAAAATCCATGTTCAAAGAAGCCTTGGTTTTTAGAAGCGAAGAACTTGTCTAACTCATTTTTAACAGCCTGATGGAAATCGAAAGTTTAACCATTCAAATGGTTTTTAAGAGAGCGAAACAAATGATAGTCTGATGGTGCTAAGTCAGCGCTATAGGGTGGATGTGGCATCAGTTGCCAATTGAGCTCCATTAATTTTTGACGGGTTGTCAAAGAGGTGTGAGGTCTGCCGTTATTATGATGGAACATCACACTTTTGCGATTGGCCAGTTCAGGGCGTTTTTTTTTGATTTCTTTGTTTAATTCCGATAGTTGACGACAGTAAACATTCGAATCAATAGTTTGGTTTCTTGGAAGCAGCTCAAAGTAGACTATACCCTTGTAATCCCACCACACAGAAAGTATAATCTTCTTTGGTGAATATTGGCTTTGGATGTCGATCGCGGGGGCTTATATTGCTTAATGCATGATTGTTTTTGGACTACATCATCATACACAATCCATGTTTTATCACCCGTTATTATTCTTTTTAGAAATGGGTCATTTACGTTATGATTTAGCAAAGAGTCGCATATGTATATGCGTTTGGTGAGGTGGATTTCCTTTAATTCGCGAGGAACCCAAACATCCAGTTTGTTTACATAACCAAGCTGTTGTAAGTGCAAGTAAACGGTTGAACTCGATATGCCGAGCTTCTCTGCTATCTCTCGAGTTGTCATATTCCAGTTAGATTCGATTAAAGCCTTTATCTTGTCGTCATTAGTAGTGGTTGGACGACCAGTACTATATGTGGTGCATCTTGAACACTAAAATTTCCAGAATGAAAGCGAGCAAAGCAACGCTGACACTAGCGTTCAGTAAGGCAGTCCTCACCATAAACTTCACACAATTTCTTCCGAGCTTGCACCGCATTTTTGCCCTTTCAGAAGTAAAACAATAAAATATGCCGATAATGCTCACTTTGATTGTCCATTTTCAACTTAACTTTTAACCAACTTATTATTGACTAATGACACTCAGTTTTTGACAGAAGGTAGTGCACAGTCTAACCTTTATAATAGTATATAATAATATACGCCACGCAACCGCTACTACATGAAATATGCAGTTAACGCCATCTATGAGAAATGAGCGACATTAATTATCGAATAACCCAATAACACAAATTTTTAATAATTCGAATAGCATTCACGTATGAGAGTGAGTAAATGATGCGGACCGACGCAACTCGGGAAAATCGTACTTGCGAACGGAAGCGCAAGAGAAGAAGTACATTTTGGTTACGTATCGACACCACTCTTGTCTGGTTATAAAAATATTGCTGGCGAACCAAGATAGAAGAGCTATCAATGCGCGTGACAACTCATACGAGCCCAGCATAAGCCTAGACTCAAGAAGCATACTGCATGAAACAAAAGGCTAACAAGGTTGTTCTATAAATAAAAGAAGAAGGTAATAAAATTAAGGAACTACATTCAACGGCGTTCCAACGTCAAAAGAAGGTATATAAGATCGAGGAAAGAAAGCTCAAGTTCCAGTTCAAAGTAAGCTCCAGTTGTAAATACCAAAACTCTGCTAGTTGATGAAAATAACCAAATATAATAATCATTGCAACGAAGAATGAATCTCTGCCTGAGAGAAACAAAGTCGATGAGAGTAAAATTAAGTTGTAATAAAATGTACGCGAAGTCAAGCCGCAATGAAAGTATTTAATTTTAAGTCGAATTACAATCTCGAATCAATTACTTACTAAGGTTTATAAATTTACTATTGACTATTAGCGAAAAAAAAAACATACAACAAAAAACCTTTCAATATTCATCATCTTGGAATAACAAGTTAAACTGATTTTGTTTCACTGAAAAATATGTAATAGTTTCTGAGAAATTAAAAAACGTTTTAGTCGGGATAAACTTTAGGGGTGGTTTTTACTCCCTAAATAAATTCATGTGGAATTTATTTTTGATGCACTACAAAATTTAACAGAATAGGATAAATCAGTGAGACACGCCTATGAATGTTTCCTAGTTAGTACCTTCCAATTCATTCTAGCTTAAAATTTAACATTTTGCATTTTCTCAGATTCATAAAAGAATTTAAAAAAAATCATTGGCGAAATTGCTGTTCACTTTAGCAGATGTGGATTGACATCCAAACATATTATAAATATTATTGTGGCTTTTAGTTACTTACGTTAAAAATAATGCCTGTAAAAAATAATGATTTAGAAAGACAATATTTATTTACAATTTATCGAGCTATTTAACTTTTAGAATTGGATAGAACGATTGGAGATATATGTCAGAAAATTAGAAAAAGAACATCTCGCCTATTAATAAAAATAACCAAATATATTAATCATTATTCAGAATTGATATGGGAAGCTTTGCAGAAATGTGCAGAATTAGATGCGTAAGTAATAAATAATTAATTATTCTGTTAAGAATCATGATTCAACTATTAGAGTTATTGCAAGCAAAAAACTTTTAATAGATGCATATCAAATCATTATCAAATATTTATGTATTTTTATCAAATATTATAAATTTTTTTAAACACAATTTTTATTAGAAAAGTAAACTGACTACATACATTCTGTCAAAAAATTACCGGGAATTGTCGATTTAAATCTGGCGGGGCAATTTACAGTCTGTCAAGTGAGAACGTGGTCGACTTCACCGACAGGTAATGTGAGATTTTGCTCTAATTCTTTCGCGAGCCGATAGAGAAAAGCTTCGTTCTTGATGCATTGTCAACAAAGATTCAGTTGTCGTTGATTTTTTAAAAGAGAATCACGTTAAACGCCATGAGTGCTAAGTACGCGTCGCGCTACGAGGCTGTGTTCCGTTGCATCCACCCGAAAGGTCCCAAAATGTCGCAATCAGCGGCTGTTAAATATATGAGTAAGTCGAAGGCATTTGTACCGAAGTGGATACAGCGATATAAAGTGGCTAAAAATGTCGATGATTTACCAGAACGTGGCTCGATAGTAAAAGTGAACAAAAAAGATGAAAAAAGAATAGTGAATCTGTTTTCGCGGAATCCTGCTTTAACACTGCGGCAAGGACAAGCAAAATTGATGGCAAAAGGTTTAGATATATCCTACGAAACTATCCGAACCCATCTTCGTACTCATCATCTGAAATGGCGCAACACAATGAAGAAGCTTCTGTTGACTGAAAAACATGTGACAAAGCGACTCGCTTGGGTGCATGAGAATATTGATAGAGATTTTGAAAATGTCATTTTTACTGATGAGTGTTCTATATGGGCACGTTCTGTCCTCACGCGAGCCTGGTCAACTTCCACCAATAGGCTTGTTCAGCGGACCGTAAAACATGGAATAAAGGTGCATCTTTGAGGCTGCTTCTCAAAGCAGGGATTCGGCACTTTGCACCTCTTTACTGACAACCTAAATGCCGAGAAAATGATAAAAATCTACAAAAAGGCTTCACTGCCATCTGCCAAACGATGGTTCATCACAAAAAATGAAGATTGGATTCTGCAGGAGGACAACAATCCTAAACACCGCAGCAAGCTCTGTACTCAGTGGAAGACTCAATCTGACATCGTTACATTGGATTGGCCGTCGCAGTCGCCCGATGCAAACTCTATTGAAAATGTGAGGGCATATATTAAACGGAAGCTTCGTGGAAGACGCACATACACTTTGAAGCAGTTGTCTTACGAAATTCGTCGGATCTGGAGATCCTTGCTACTAGAATACGCCGTCAAATTAGTAGAAAGCATGCCTCGGAGATGCCAGGCAATTATCGACGCCGGTGGTGACTGGACACATTATTGACCAAATTGCATCATTGTTTGTAATGTGTACAATGTATATATAAATATAAAAGTTTCATCAAATAAATTTTTTCATAAATTAACACGACCACGCTCTTACTTGACAGACTGTAGGCAGATAAAATTTTTTTTTTCCAGGTTGGTACAACTGTCCTTAATGACTATGCCAAGTTTGAGCGGAATCTGTCAACGAGTGTGTTTACAGTAGCTGGTTAAGTCAGTGGCCTTTAGCTCGCGCGCCGAATTTTGTTTTATGGCTTCAATTGACTGAAAACGGGTGTTACGGAGCGGCAATTTAAGTTTTGGAAAGAGGAAGAAGTCACAGGGAGCCGAATCCGGCAAATACGGTGGTTGCTCAAGCGTGTTCGTTAAGTTTTTAGCGAGAAAGTCGGTCACAATCGTAGCTCGGTGAGACGGCGCATTATCGTGTCTTGCGGCCACCTTTCTCATGCTTAAAATATTAATTAAAATCGTACGTGGGGACTCGTGGGATATATCAACTTTATGTGCTATCTCTCTCAAGCTGGTATGACGGTTTTTAAGCACCATTTCCTTAATTTTATCGACGTTATCTACGGTCGAAGCCGTCGATGGGCGTCCGGAACGAGGCAAGTCTACGACGACTTCACGACCTTCCTTGAAGGCTTTGTACCTTTCATACGCACAGGTTTCCGATAGTGCTTTATCACCAAAAGCCTTTCGCAACATTTTTAATGCATCGGCACACGAAATTAAATTCGCACAACACAAAATTTTAGACAAATTCTTTGTTCAACGTAATCACCCATTGTAAAAAATCGGCACGCACTATTGACATTGACTGACTTAACCAGCTACTGTAAACACACTCGTTGACGAATTCCGCTTAAACTTGGCATAGTCATTAAGGACAGTTGTACCAACCTAGAAAAAAAAAATTTACCAGCCTAAATTGCCCCGTCAGATATAAATCGACAATTTCCGGTACTTTTTTGAGAGAATGTATCATAAAATACGATTATATTTAAATTGATTTTACTTTACTAAAAAATTAATTGCACAGGTATAGTTATTTTTTTTTATGATATTAAAATTACAAAGCAAAAGTTGTTAAGTGCTTATCATTGGATTCAAAAATTGAAAGTTCTTCTCTAATTTTTTCAATAATATTTTTCTATTAATATAAAATAATTTTTTATTCATTTCTTTTTTTTTAAGAAACTCAAAACCGACGATATAGAGTTAAAAAGAAACATAAAAAATATTTCTGATACAAAAACAATTTTTTACTTATAAATTAAATGTTGACAAGTAACCTCAATACTTATTTTTTTTTTAAGTGCATGTGGGGTTTTGTATTGTATTGTTTTAAGAAAACAAACTAACTTACAAAACTAAAATTAAACCAAAATTCATGATTCCCTTAACTACACTTAAAATAACAGCTGAAAATGCTTAAAAAACAATGCATAAATTAATCAAAAGAATAATACAAAAATAGATTGGAAAAAAGTACCTGTTGGATTATTATTAATACCCCTAGCAACTTCATCAAAGAAGAAGTTTGCTTGTTTAGTTAATAATATCATCGATGTATACAGGGTCCAGCAATAAAACTTTTCCTATTTTAATAGGTTGTTATAGAGAAACTAAAAAGGATAAAGAAAAAATACTTTTATTAATGAAAAATATATACTTTGCCATTTTGGATTATTTCGTTTCAAAAATTATATCCGCTAAATGACGTCCTCCACTGTTGACACATTGACGAAGTCTTTCCTAAAAGTTCTCTATACATTTTCATGTAATTTCTCTTGGAACTGTCACATGAGTACTCTGTAGTGGCTGCTGATAAATTTCATGAGGGTTTTTTGCAGCCCAGTAGCAAAATTTTGTTTGTTTACAGTTCCTAAGACGTGGAAATAGGCCTCATCTGAAAAAATAAACAAAGCGCTAGGGGAAACGTTGCGAAGAATTTCCTTACACTTAGCTTTGCAAGTTTCAAAATCTCTTTCCCTTAATTCCTGAGTAACCATTAATTTAAAGGGGTGCATATGAAGTTCTCTATGAAGAATTCTTCTTACTCTTCTATAACATTTCCCGGCGCTGTTGCAGTCCGAAGTCGGCCAGTAAATTTTCTTTTTAGTGCTGAACCTGTGTTTCTAAAGTTTGAGATCCACAGTTAAATAGTTTATCTGGGACACGATCACGTCGGCCAAGTTTGAATCGCATCCGAAACGCTCGATAAGCGCTAATCACAGAAACACCGTTATTTGCAAATTTCTCCACAACAAACGCACGATGCTTGCCAAGCCAAGCCATGGCGCACACTGAAAATGGCACGTATACCGCTTTTAAACAATACCCCCTCCACATCAGTACCCCAACTACAACTCGCACGTCAGCTACTTTAAATACGGGAGGTTTTATTGCCGGATCCTGTACTTAATTCGCAGTTGTTATTCTAAGCACACAATTAGAAGCGACAGTTCGTCGCCTGGTGCAACAATTATTAAGAGAATATCAAGAATAGATATGACGAGAAACGATTATGACGTTTGAAAGCAGAGTTTAATAAAGAAGAGAACTGAATTCCTTACTTAGATTGTCGACTGGAAAGTATTGTTAATGAGATAAAGCCCAATTAGTAGTAGAAGGTTAGTGGGAAACTGAATATTCTAAAAAATTATTAAGACAAACACCTACTATTACATTCCGTCGCAGTATAAGAATTTCAATACTCACATGACAAACTCTATAGGAGAGACCAAATTGATGCCTAACAAAAAAAATAAAAACATTAAGAAAAGTTAGTTAGACTAAAGAACATCATTTTATTGGCTGTCACAAAATACCACCTAGAAATAGGCCACAAATTATTGGGAGTACAAATTAATACGGCCTGTTCCTCTTGCGGTCAAAAATGAATTCATTTCAAAATAAAAAGAATTTAAAGATTAATCAAAGTATCGTCCACCGCTAGTTACTACCTTTTCCCATCTCTCAAGCAATTTTTGAATTCCATCTCGAAAAAATGTCTCGTCTTTTGAGGTGATCCAAGTTAGGAGCCAATTTTCGATGTCTACGAAAGAAGTGAACCGATGACCTGCCAGATAGTGCTGCATCATTCGGAACAACCAGTAATCAGAAGTAGTGATGTCCGGAGAATACGGCAGGTGCAGCAAAATATCTTACTTGAGCGTTTCCAAATATTTTTTCACGACTTTTGCAACATAAGACCGAGCGTTGTCATGCAGAACAATAACTTTGTCATGTTTTTTCTTGTATTCCGGCCGTTTTTCTCGTAATGCACGGCTCAATCGAATCAATTGCAGCCTATACCGATCGGCCTTTATGGTATCGCCAGGTTGTAGCAGCTCATAGTACCCAACATTCTTTTGGTCCAACCAGATACACAACATGATTTTTGAACCATGAATATTCGACTTTTGTGTTGATGTTGAGGTCGATGGTAACGATTGACCGGGCATAGCGTAGTATATTTTCTTGGGGTTATCATAGAATATCCATTCTTGATCCCCAGTAACAATTTTATGTAAAAAACCCTTTCTTTGTTGCCTTTAAATCAGCTGCTCGTAACAGAAAAATCGCCTGTCAATGTCTCTCGGTTTCAGTTTATAAAGCATCCAGTTGCCTTGCTTTTGTATCGTTCCCATGGATTTCAATCATACAGAAACTGCTTGTTAAGACACTTCCAATAATTCTGCAAGCTCCTCTTGCGTCTGACTCGGATCTTCTTTGAGTAATGCCTCCAACTTTTTGTCTATGAATTTTTTCAGTTGGCTAGAGCGAGGCTTGTCTTAAACGCTAAAATCTTCATTGTTGAAATGTCGAGACCATTCCCTACAAGATTTATCAGTTGGAACATCGTCACAATAAACTTCCACAAGCATTCTACGCGCTTCAGCAGTACTTTTCTTCCAATTAAAACAAAAAACTAAAACCTCCCGCAAATGCTGCTTAGTTAACACAAAATTGGACATATTTAACACAGTTGAAAACAAGATTTTTTTATGAAACTCAAAACGATATAAACTGAATATTATTGACAGATGTCTAATCTCTCTAAAACTATCAACTTTAGCTGTTACTATTTAATATTCATAACAGGCAGTGCCATCTTTTGAAAACGGACTGAACTACTTTGTACTTCCAATATAATTTCATAACCATGCTAACAATCTAAACACGGACAACAACCATAACACAAACTAAATTTGGCGATCCACCTCCTAGTTTTTTAATTTAATTAGTCCCATAAAAGCCATCTTTATATGCCCTGGAGAAATGGACTGCAATGTTAACAAAAAGTTGGCTTCGAAAAGTCAACACATGAGAAAATCCGTGAATGCATACAATATGAGCAAAAAAGCTACCAATTATCCAACCAAGTATTGTAGACAATTCAACATTATCGTTTTAATTTTCTAATAAGTTATTTTTTTTCCATTCTAAATTTTTTCTTCTATAGCAGCGGCTTATTTTAACGTTACTCTATTAATATTCATCATTTAATATTTGGTAAATTGAATATGATGTGGTACTTTGTACCGATCACATGAGAGGGCAACGGCATAGCTTAGTTGTCTTCTGAAAACATGCAAGTCCCTATTGACATTTTTCACAGCCCCGCAGGGCTGATCTCGAGACTTTAATAAATAACCACGCAGGGCTATATATCTATAAATACTACTGTGATCAAAAAGTAAGGTGAATTTGTTTATAAAATGTAAATTCTTGATTTATTCTTCTAAATCAACTTCATCCTGTTTAAAGTAATCCCCGTCCGATAAAACACACTTTTGCCAACGTTTTTATCAGTCCTCGAAACAGTCGGAATAGTCTTTTTTGGTATAGCCTTCAAGACCTTCTTCGATTCGATTTCTATCTCCTCAATCGTGTCAAAACGGCGTCCCCGCATTGGCTTTTTGAGTTAACTAATTAGCCAAAAGTCGCACGGAGCCAAATCAGGCAAATTCGGTGGTTGCGAAACGATATGAGTCGAGTTTTCAGCAAAATGTCGCGAAGAACCAATGCAGTATGACATGGTGCATTATAGTGATGAAGGAACCAAGAGTTGTTCGCCCATAATTCCGGCCGTTTTAGACGAAGTGCTTCACGCAAACGACGCATAATGCTCAAATAATATTTTTTGTTGACAGTTTGGCCCGGTGGAAGGAATTCATAGTACACCACACCACGATAATCAAAGAAAACTGTCAACATGACCTTGATTTTCGATCGACTTTGCCGTGGTCTTTTTGGTCTTGCTTCACCTTTTGCACGATAATCGCTGGATTGATAGGTGGTTCCAGGGTCGTATGCATAAATCCAAGTCTCGTCTCCACTAATGATGTATTTCAAGTGGTCCTGATAGTCAGACAGCAAAGTTACACACACATCAACGCGACGCTTTTTTTTCCAAACAATTGAGCGATTTTGGCACCAATCGAGACTTGACGCGTTTGAGACACAAAACATACTTCAAAATAGTTTGGGCTGAGCCAAATGATATTCCAACACTATCAGCGAGGTCTCTAATTGTCAATCGACGATTTTCAAGCACTAAATCTTTGATTTTTTGGACATGGCCCTCGTCGGTAGACGTTGATGGTCGTCCAGAGCGCGGTTCGTCTTCAACGCGTTCTCGGCCCGCTTTGAACTCGTTGTACTACTTATAAACGTTTTTTTGTGCCATAGTTTGATCACTAAAGCCTTCCGCAACATTTTCAACGTGTCCGCACAAGAATATTCGTTTCGCAAACAAAATTTGATGCAAGTTCTTTGCTCAACAAAATCACCCATTGTAAAAATCAAAAAATTTACTTTTGGTTGTTTACAAAAACACGTGTAACTCAGAGATAATTAAACCTTTTAACAGACGCTTGGCAAATGTAATAGACAGTCCTACCAACCAAGGAAAAAAAATTCACCTGCCTTCCTAATGCCCGGGAATTTTAAATGACAATTTCACCTTACCTTTTGATTGCAGTAGTATATATATATATATATATATATATATATATATATATATATATATATATATATATATATATAAAACACATCGTTCAATAAGTCCCGAGACTAACCCAGAGATGGTGCTAGTAGTACCAAACTGGCCACGTTTCCATAGAGTGCGAACCTTTACATGAAACGTATAAGAATTTCACGTCAATCGCATCACAGACAGCAGAGTTATCGAGGTTAGAGTAAAGTCACTTTGTAATTTGTTTGAAAAATGGAAAAAAGCGAGTTTCGCGTGTTGATAAAACATTGTTTTTTAATGGGTAAAAACACCGTAGAAGCCCAGCAATGGCTTGAAAAACATTACCCGGACTCTTTTTCATCCAAACCAACGATTTGTCGTTGGTATGCTGAGTTTAAACGTAGTCGTACGGACACAAACGATGCGGAACGTTCGGGTAGGCCATTGGAAGCCGTTACACAGGAAAATGTGAGTGAAGTGTTAAAAATTGAAATGAAAAATCGCAAAGTGAAGGTCCGTGAGATTGCAGAAATGACACAGATATCATCTAGAAGCGTATTTACAATTCTTCATGAAAAATTGAGCATGAAAAAGGTTTTTTCCAAGTGGGTGCCACGATTGCTTTCAGTGGAACAAAAACAGCAACGAGCAAACAATGGCAAAATTGAACGAATTGGGCTTTGATTTGCTTCCCCACCCCCCGTATTCGCCAGATTTAGCCCGCAGCGACTACTGGATCTTAGCTGATCTCAAAAAAATGCTTCAGGGAAAAAAATTTAGCTCGAATGAGGAAGTCATTGCCGAAACTGAAGCCTATTTTGAAGCAAAGGATAAATCCTTCTATTAACATGGTATAGTAATGTTGGAAAGGCGTTGGAAAGATTGTATCTCTCTAAAAGGAGATTATATTAATGAATAAGAATAATTTTTGAAAAGAATGTTGTTTTCGTTGTTAGTCTCGGGACTTATTGAACGATGTGTTATATATATATACACATACATATATATATATATATATATATATATATATATATATATATAAGACAATTAAGACGCAGGTTGATTCAGCGAATAAAATTTGTTTCTATATATAATGTTTTTTATTATATTTACAATAGTTACAACAGTTATTTACAACCTTACCTATAAATAATGAAACGAGAATTAATGTTTGATGTTATTACTGCGTTTTTTTATTAATATTTCTTTAATATTCAATATTAATTCTTTTCGATATTCACGAATTTAATATTTCTCTACTTTAAATTGGCTATTTACGATTTTTACGTTTCTACATTTATATTATATTTTTATTAATATTAGATTAGGTTAGAATAACAGGTGAGCGGAGTATGAGAAGCGCGGCAAATTCAAATTTAAAGAAAGATACTTTCTCTACATCTCCCCCTCTAGGTGACGATTTTCAGTATTCAACTCCTTCTTCTGATGCTGGAAGTAATTTTGTTACATGAAATAGTCCAGTTTCTTGTTTAAGTTTTCCTGTTTTTATTTTGTATAATGAATCTGAAATTTTCTGTATTATTTTAAAAGGACCAATTATAAGTTCATCAAATTTCTTTTTGTTTAGCCTGTTGCCATTTTGAATATACACTAGCTCTCCTGTGTTAAACGAATGGTTCTTTCTATTTTTGTCGAAGATTGTTTTGTTATATTCGTGTGATTTTTTTGTTCTTTCTAGAGCCAAGTCTTGATCTCTTGTCCAATTTTCTTTATTGTTTTTGGTTTTTAATTCTTGAGGTAAAATGCTGGTATCCAAGCCATCTAATAAATACTTAGGCGTAAAGCTAGTTACTGTATGTTCTGTTGTATTGTACTTATCGATACATTCTCTGGCAATCGTTGTCCAAGCTCTTTTTTCTTGGTTTTCATTTATCTTGCATCTTATCTTGTTGACTAGAGTTTGATTCAAGCGTTCGTTCAAACCATTAGAGAAAGGTGCCTTAACAGCCGTAAAAATTAGTCTAACGCCATTTTCTACCAGGGCTTCTTTAAACTCTTTTGAATTTATTCCTGGATATTGATCTGTAAGTATTGTTCCAATTTTATCCGTTTCTAGCACTTTATTCACTAACTTGATAAAGTCCCTTGCAATCTGCGTTTTCGATGTTAAAACAAAAGCATATATTGTAAAATGGTCCACAAGCAGGTGTAGATATTTTTTTGTTGATCTTTGTTCTCCGAAGCCTCCAATTGTATCAATTAACATTATTTCGAATGGTTTTGTTGCTGGTCCCAATTGTGACATCAGCCCATATTTTATTTGTCCTCTGGATTTGTTCTTGATACATATTCCGCAGTTTCTACACACTTTAATTATATTTGCAGTTATATTTTTAGCTGTATAATAAGGGCATATCCTATTCATCATTTGTTTAATCCCTATATGGCACTATTCAAAGTGCATTTTTTCTTTATTTTCAATTTTTTTATAGAATACTCCATCCTTTTCTATTAATTTCGTTTTAATTTTCTGCAATGTTCTATTTTCTTTTTGGTCTGTTTTTATTTCTTTTATTGCTATTAGATTAACTATTTCTAGCATTTCTTCGGTGCTTGCGAGGGGTTCTAGTACTGGATTTTTACTTAAACTATCAGCTTCGGTGTTATCTTTTCCCGGAATGTATTTAATTTCGAAATCATATTGTGACAAATAATAAGTTAAATCACCAAGTTCTTCATCGGTTCTTGCTTTTATATTCATATGCTCTAATGGTTTATGGTCTAAAAATACAGTGAACCTTCTTCCAATAAGCCAGTGTTGCCAATACTTTATCGCTTCCTTGATTGCCAGGCATTCTAAATAAATCGCTTTTTTTCGTTTTTGCAAATCATTCAATTTTTTTGAAAAATATGCTACTGGCTTTTCTTTACCATTATTTTGCACTTGTTAAAATACCGCACCAATACCTTCTAGACACGCATCCGTGTAAATTCTTATTGGTAAATCCTTATTAAATATTTCCAACACCGGTTGAGAACATACTAACTTCTTAATATCCTCAAATGATTTTTCACACTGTTCAGACCATATAAACTTCGCGTGTTTTCGTAATAGTTTGTGTAAAGGATCTAATAATATTGATCTTTTCGGTATATACTCGTGATAGAAGTTGATTTTTCCAAGAAACTGTCGAATATTCTTTTGAGTTTTTGGAGTGGAAAAATTTTATATTGAGATTAAGTTATTTTTCAGTGGTCTTACCGTATTGTGTTCTATTATATGTCCAAGGTATTTTACTGATTCTGCTGCAAACGTACATTTTTTAAATTTTAATCTGAAACCTTCATTTACTATTGCTTTTATCGCTTTTTCTATATGCTCTACATGGTCCTTGAACGATTCCGAAAAGATTAAAATGTCGTCTATATAATTTTGTAAAAAGTCTTTTAAAGTATGCTTTCTTGAGATATTGGATAAAATTCTTTGGAAAATAGCTGATGATGTTTTTAATCCAAATGGTAAACATGTCCATTGATAGTGCCCCTCTTGTGTGACGAATCCTGTTTTTTGTCTATCTTCAATGCGTAGTGGTATTGACCAAAAAGCGGAATTTATATCTAATGTGGTGAAATATTTGCAGTTTCTTGTTTTTATTATTAAATCATTTATTAATGAGAATGGTTGAGCTTGTGGTATGATCATTTTGTTTGGATCTCGAAAGTCTATGCATAATCTTGACCGTTTGTTTTCATCTTTTTTAAACGCTAAAGTCACTGGTGCTGCAATAGGGCTATAAGATTCTTCAATTAATTTACTTTTTAATAATTCTGCTACTTGATTTTTTATTTATTTCTCATCTTCTATAGTGCATTTGTACGGCCTTTTGCTACAATATTTATCAACCAGTAAGTCTATTCGAGCTTCGTAATTCATAACGGTGCCTACATCATATTTATTTTTTGCAAAAACCGTAATATACTTTTCTATTAGTTTGTTAATTTTAATTTTTTTTGTATCGTCTAAGTGATCTAGATTCATCTCGAATTCGTATTCATTCACATGTTCATTAAAATTCACTTTAACATCTTCTATTTTTTCTACATATTTCATCTAATGACCTCATGTTCCTCTGTGTTTCTTGTTTTTTTATCTGTATTTCTTTCTTTTGAGATATTTCTAAGTTTTCATCCTAAATTAGATTAAATTTCTTTATTGTATCCAAGCCAATAAGAAAATCTTCAAAATCATCTCTTTCTATAATAAATGCGTCAATGTATTCCTCCTGCTCAAAAATTTTTGCTTTTATGGTTACTAACCCTTTAGTTTGTGTCACACCATTGACTGTTTTTAATGATATTTTATTTGAATCTTCTGTTTTATTCTTTATTTTAACTTATCTTGAATTTATTAGAGATACTTGTGAACCTGGATCGTATGTTCCATTAACTTCTAACTTTTCTTCCAATAATATTTTTACTTTAATCAATGGTGTGATTATTCGTTCTTTGTTCTGTATTTAACTCTTCTTCTATCATTGAGTTACTTCCAATTATTCTTGTTTCGTTCTCGTTTTTCTTTTTAAACCAGCATGCATTCTCTGGGTGGTACCGAATACCTTTGTTCAATTTTTTACAATTTTTACATGGCTTCTTCTCATCGAATTTCTTTTTATCGTCTTGTCCTTCTACTTTTTTTGTAAAACTATTTTTTCCCACTAGATTTTCACATTTCTTTATTTGATGCAGTAGTTTGGTTTAGTTTTCACACGTCTCTTTATCTATTTTATTTCTGACGAATTCGGGCAATCCTGCTGCTATAAGCATCTCAAGGGTTTTTGTACTCATACCATTGTCCATATCAAGCAATAGCTTTTCTTTCCTGAGAGCATATTTCATTAGTGAACCTTCTCTATATTTGTAGGATATAGCATACATTTCTGTACTCCATTCTTTATCTGCAAATGACTCCAAAAATTTCTTTTTCTATTCGGACCATTCAGCTTTCATTGTCAAAGTTATTAGTGTTGCTGAGTGCCAATCTAAACATGACTTGTCCAAAAATAATCTTAATGTCTCGATTTTTGTGTAGTCTTCACTTATTTTAAATCGTCTACACTTCTTCTCGAATGTCTCTAGCCATTGTTTTGCATTTGAGTGTTTACATGAAAATCTTTCAATCATGAATTTCTCTGCTATGCGCTTCAAATTTAGTTGATTTTACTTCTTTCACGTGGATTCTGCAAAATCTGCTTGTGCTATCTCCTCTAGATAGAGATCATTAAATATTAGATTGCCATCTTGATCGAAGTAAATCTCTTCCATTTCTTTAGTACATGTGATCCATATTACTTTTTCTTGGCCTCTTTGATTTAAACTTTTTTTCACTCTTTTAAAATTATCTGTTTTAGTCAATTCAGTATGGTTACTTACAAGTATTTTAGCTTCTGGCAACTTATACTTTTTATTGTCCTCTGTTGTAATTAAGGTTATGGCAACTAGGCTTGTTTTACTGTCGCTCGGCCAGGCAACATATTTAAATGCGATTTGCAGTTTTCTTGCCATAATAAACGAAAATTGTCGTTTTATAAGACAATTAAGACGCAGGTTGATTCAGCGAACAAAATTTGTTTCTATAAATAATGTTTTTTATTATATTTACAATAGTTACAAACATCATTTACAACCTTACCTTTAAATAATGAAATGACAATTAATGTTCGATGTTATCACTGCGTTTCTTCATTGATATTTCTTTAATATTCAATATTAATTCTTTTCTATATTTACGAATTTAATATTTCTTTACTTTAAATTGGCTATTTACGATTTTTACGTTTCTACATTTGTATTATATTTTTATTAATATTAGATTAGGTTAGAATAACAGGTGAGCGGAGCATCAGAAGCGCGGCAAATTCAAATTTAAAGAAAGATACTTTCCTTACATACATATATATATATATATATATATATATATATATATATATATATATGTATATATATACAGTATGTCGGAAAAGTTCCCGAACTTTTTGTAGCGCTTGCACGAGTGGCGCCACCTCTTGGACGACACCAGTACTATGTTGCTACATCCCTCTAAAGTGTCTGAGAATTATTTCACCAGTATCCATTCATTAGTTGCCGTGATAGACGTGCTTGAGCAAACGTGTGTTCAGTACCCCGGTGCAAGCTCTACGATGGATGAGAATTGCTGAATGACAATGCGCCTGCTCATTCTTCGAACATTGTGAAGCGTTATCTTGCCGAAAATCAGATCCCACGCATCAATCACGCCCAATACTCGCCAGATCTAGCTCCAGCCGACTTTTTCCTATTTTCCAAGCTAAAAATGGCCTTGAAAGGACGATTTTTTGAAGATGTACCGAGCATTCAAGCGGCTTGCACCGAGCGTCTCACAGCGATAACTTCAGAGGAGTACCAGAGAGCCTTCAAATCACTCATGGAGCGCTCAAATGAGTGTATATCTAGGGAAGGGGACTATGTTGAAAGTTAACTGGAATAAATTCCTTTAGATGTAATTTTCGATTTTTTATTTCAAAAGTTCGGGAACTTTACCGACATACTGTGTATATATATATATATATATATATATATATTACTATGTTCAAAAAATAACACTAATTTTTTTTTTTAAATTCTTTATTCATGGTTTTAAATCTATTTCGTTGCCTTCAAAGTAGTCCCCGCTTGACACAATACACTTATGCCAACGTTTTTCCCAATCTTCGCAACAGTCAGAAAAGTCCTTTTCCGGAATCGCCTTCAATTGACGCAGCGATCCACGTTTAATCTTCTTAATTGAGTCATAACGATGTCCCCGAAAAGACTTTTAAGTTTATTGAACAGCCAGAAGTTACACTGCGCCAAATCAGACGAATGCGGTGGTTGTGGAAAGATGTGAGTTGAATTTTTGGCCAAAAAGTCCGGAATAATCAATGCGGTGTGAGACGGTGCATTATCGTGATGCAAAAACCATGAGTTGTCTTGCCACTTTTCCGGCCTCTATTTGCGCATAGCTTCACGCAAACGACGCATAACACACAAATCATATTCCTTGGTAACAGTTAGGCCCGGTGGAAGAAATTCCGAATGCACAACACCACGATTATCGAGGTAAACTGTCAATATGAGCTTGATTTTTGGACGACTTTGCCGTGATCTTTTTAGTCTTACTTCACCATTGGCACGATGTTCGCTCGATTGATCGGTTGTTCCTGGATCGTAGGCATAGATCCATGTCTCACCTTCCGTAATAATGCGTTCCATGACGTTCTGGTAGTCAGAAAGCATTTCTTCGCATACATTAACACGACGTTCTTTTTCAAAAAAATTAAGTATTTTTGAAACCAATCGAGATTTGACGCGTTTGAGACTCAAATGATCTTTTAAAATTGCTTGCATCGATCCAAATGAAATGCCAACACTATCAATAAGGTATCTTATTGTTAACCGAAGATCTTTGAGTACAAGGTTTTTGATTTCTTTGATGTGTTTCTCATCAGTTGATGTCGATGGTCATTCTGGGCGCTCTTTGTCTTTGACGCTGTCTCTGCCTTCTTTGAACTGTTTGCACCACTTGTAAACATTTCTTTTCGACAAAGTCTGCTCACCGAAGGCCTTCTACAACATTCTTATCATTTCTGCACAAAAAATTTTATTCCAAAGACACAATTTAATTCAACTTCTTCGCTTACTAAAATCTGACATTATAAAAATGGCTAAAATCACTTTCAAATGTTCACAAAAACGAGCGTCGCTTGCAAACTAATGAATATATTGACGTGAAATTTAGCAAAGATGTCTCTCACAATGTTACCAACTTAAGAAGTAAGAGTTTCGTCGAATCGATAAACCCGCGAAATTTAAATTGAAAATTAGTTTTACTTTTTGATCTTACGAGGTCTAGCTATTAAATAACGAGACTGGTTACGAAAAAGGGTTTTATTATAAAAATTATTCTACATTCGAATGCTCCCCTTCAATATACTCTCCTTTCCTCGCCACACACCTTTCCATACGTTTTTTCCATTGATCGAAGCAGTGCTGGAAGTCTTCTTTGGTGAGAGCCTTTAGGAGCTCTGCCGTTTTTTGCTTTACCGCTTCTATCGACTCAAATCGGGTTCCTTTCAAAGCAGATTTTATCTTCGGAAACAAAAAAAAGTCGCACGGTTACAGCACTCAGTCGGAGTTTTTTTCAATTTAACGAGAAATTTGAGATTGATACATTGCTTCTATTTTTCGTCACACATGGTTTTCGGCACGAGAAAAAAGCACGTTCGTTTCAAACCGCTACTGCACAAATACAATAATAGTGACGAGAACGTGTTTTGGTACGTGCATAGACAAGATATCTAGATACCCAACGCACAACTCGTTTTTTTCCCCACCCCTTTACGGCGCCCTCTAGGCGTGCAGTCTCGTTATTCAATAGCCAGACCTCGTAGTATACGAAGCGCTATTAAAACCGCAAATAACGAACGCGATAATATTATAGTCGCCGAAAGACTGGCCGAAAATCAACATGATTTCGGCAAGGTCCCCAGAGATGTCAATGCCCTTGCCATGGATGTACTCGAGTAATCGGATCCATCCTTGGCCAGAGCTGAAGTGATTTCCGGAACTCGTCACACCAGCAGGGTTCTCTGTGTTGGATAAGAGTTTTTACCACCGAGATAAAAAAAAAAATAAATAATAATAATAATAATAATAATAATTGTTTTTTTCTGGTAGATAGGAAAAATGCGTTATACACCTGGCAGAGGGCCACCAGAGTGCCGGACTCACACCGGCTAAAAACTCTCCTAGGCCTCGTGACTTGTGAACCACCCCGGCACTGCCATCTGGCTTCGGGATGGAGCTACTTTTGGAGACAGACACCGACCCTTCTCGATAGACAGCACCTATGCTTCCTGGGTGCCGTTTATCTTCCTTTTCTTCTTCCGGAGAATATCCTGCACGTATCCAGCTACTTGTTTTCAGTTGGCTGGTTCTTGTAACATCAGCTCGATGATGTTTTTGGTCATGATGCGTTTAAGGGTTACTTCTAATTTCTCCCTCTCGACGCGTCACGTGTCGCTCGTGAAGAACATGTGCTCTGAGTCGTGGGAGGAAGATCGGCAGAGGACACAGCCTGGATCCTTTACTTTTTCCATCTTGTAAGGATAGGATCAGAACAAGCTGTGCTTCGTCAAGAATTGGGTGAGAATATTATTTTATTTACCCTGCTGTCGGACGAGCCAGGGTGAAGAAGGTCGATTAATCTGGCCGTTTACCTGGCTTGCGTTTCTTCTTTCCAGCGCGTTTGCCAGGCCTGGATAGTGTTGGATCTGGCTGTGCGTTGGATAGCCACCTTCCCCTGTGCAGTCTTTTGCTAGTGGACAAACTGGCACTCCTGGGCGAGCAAATCGATGGGAACGATCCTAGCGATCACCATGATTGCAGGCTTGAAGACCGTGCGGTAGAAATATGCAATACAAAGGGCCGCTCTTCGTTGCCCTGCGGCTAAGCGCTTGCGGTAGAATTCTAGCCTTAGCGCATCGGCTAAGACTTCACTTGTTGGGCTTCAAGCTTCTTCTGTTGGCCATCAAACGGCCCGGCGATGCCGTTACTGTTGCAAACTTATCGGCTGCTCTTCTTATGTAGGCCCCAAAAGTAAGCTTATTGTCAAGCGTCACCCCCAGGTATCTCACTGCTGTAGAAGCCTGGACCATGGTGTCTTGCACCTCGAAGAGGCATAAGGTGTTCATGCGCTTCTTCGTTAGTAGCATCATCTCAGTCTTGTGTGCGGCCAGCTCGAGCCAATGCTCTCGCAATCAGAAGCTGACACGACGCATCACCCGAGCAAGTTGCATCTGCACCGCAGTGACGTTGCTGTCTATAATAACTGCTACGATGTCATTGGCATACCCAATCAGGAAAGTGCCTTCGGGCATCTGCGTACGTAGAATGCCGTCGTAAAAGACGTTCTATACATATGGTCCTAGAATCGATCCCTGAGCTGCCCCAGATGTTTATTTCTTTCTTTTTAGACCATCCTCGGTATGGTAGAAAAATGAGCGGTCCTTCACGTCGTCATCGAGCATCCTGACTAGATACATGAGTACCCCGAAGTTCTGTTCGATGGCGTCCAGCGCTATGTCCCACCTTATGAAATTAAAGGCGTTTTTCACGTCCAAGGTAGCCAGTAGACATAGGAGTAGCGTTTTCTTCGTTTTGTGCTCCTAGCGGCGATAACTATCTCCTGGATTACTTTAATGGTGGATCAACTTTGCCTGAAGACGTGCTGTTGAGCGGCAAGATCTTTGGCCGCTCTAGCGGCTTGACAAAGCTTGAGCATTCTCTCCAGGAGTTTTTTGGCCGTGTCCAACATACATAACGGTCTGAAGGACGTCGGTGCATCTGCTGGACCCTTACCTTTGCTTACTAACACTAGACTCACTGCCTTCCAGTGGAATGGAAAGATTTCCGCTTCTAGACAGGTGTTATACGAGGTGTGGCAGAAAAGTAATGAGACTGATGTTTTATTTACCAAAGTTTTTATTTTTTTTAAACATCAATGTTATTCCCTTTAAAGTAGTTCCCTTGGGCAGCTGCACACTGTTAGAGACGTTGTTCCCATTTTTGGTAGCAGCGCTGGAAGTCTTCAACCGGTATGGTCTTCAGCATATTCGTTACACTCTTAGGGATGTTTTCTAAAGTCCCGAAATGACGTTCTTTAAGGACATTTCTCAGTCCAGGAAAAAGGAATAAGTCACAGGGACTTAGGTCAGATGAATAGGGGGGGCCTGAGAAACCACAGGAATGCCTTTTGAGGTCAAAAGTTCTGTGACAGAGAGGGCAGTGTGACATGGGGCGTTGTCATTTTGTGTCTATTTTGCGTGACGCACAACCAAAACACAACTTCACTAATAGCAGTCACAAAAATCACGTAGTTAACGAAAGGAGTTAAAACTCGCCCTGAGCCATAGGAAGGTACTGATACACGTGCAAGCGATCTGGTGACAGCGCAGCGTTGCCAGATCGCTTGCAGTGTTGCCAGTTTCATTACTTTTCTGCCACACCTTGTAAATGTCCAGCACAAGGCAAGGGCGATTTGTAGCGACGGCTTTTAAGATCTCCGATGGGAGGCTGTCTGGACCGGGAGCCCGCCTGTTCTTTCTGTCTCTCACTGCTGTGGCGAGCTCCCTTTTGTGAAATGGAGGAATCTCCATGTGCCCGGATGTAGCTGGTCGATCCGGTCTTCACGGATGCCTCGGAAAGAAGGTGTTTACGATGTTGTTTATCATCACCACGTCTCGGGGTGTAGATTTCGAATGCCCTGAATTTGCGGGTGACGATCTCATATCCTAATCCCCAAGGATTTCTGTCGAGATTTTTAACCAGCTCCCTCCAGCACGGTCGCTGACTGGACTTAATAGACCGTCTTATTCTGTTGGTCGCAAGGTATTCCGCGGCGAAGGGGGCTTCGCCGAGACTGCATTTTCTGACGCCTTGTGCTTTGCGTCTAAGGCACCTGGCGCGCAGGTCAGCAATCTCGTCTGCGCACCAATAGGTAAGGCATCTCTTACATGTGCCTTTTTTTACTTGGCACTCCTTCCGCGCAGACTCGGTAGATGACTTTTATAGTGTTGTCAGTCACCGTGTTGGCCCGCGCAGGAGGCAGTATATTACCCAGGATATTTTTCAGGGCAACCTGTCCGCGCATAAGTGCTAAAGACAGGCGCTTTGTGTCTATTTTAGACACAATCCATTTGTTGGGTGAATCTTTTGTACGTCGAGGATGGCCCGAGGTTTGCTCGTGTTTAACACCACCAGCTTTAGTCTCGCCGCCAACTCCATGACTCTATTCCCGCGAAAGTCAGGCTTGGCCTCGCTCCACTCAAGTACTTTGACGTTGAAGTCTTCAGCAATTATAATACCAACCTACCCTGTAAATCCCTCAAAGCGTCTTCCAGTCCATTGAGCTTGGACTGGAATTCACTGATCAGGTACTTAGGGGTAAGGTAGACGCTGACGTATGATACGTCTTCGTACCATACCCACACATAATCGTGGCCGGATTCGTATCCCAAAATAAAGATGTTACTCGGATCTGGAATCCATATGGCCACAGTGACGAGATCATCGGGGTACCATTCTGATCCGTCTCTGTCCCGATACAGCTCGCTGACTAAGACAATGTCAGTTTGTTTCTCGTAACAGATTTGGAATAGTGAGTCTTGAGCTGCCCTGCTTCTATTTAAGTTGCCCTGCAGGACTACCGCCATCTCTGCTGCGCTTTCGCCAAGGCCTCTTTAAAGGCTCTGCATACTCCAAACCCAGGTACGTCTTTGCTCGCATTTGGGTCAAGTCGATAAGTCAGGCGACAAGTTCAAAATTCAAGATACAAAAAATTTAATTCAATTACTTTGAACAAAAAGGCAGCATTTATTGGAAGTGCTTCTAAAACTGCCGCGATTAACGTAGCAGGTTCTTTGCTACAAGAGGATACACTTACTAACAAGAAAACTACCCCAGGGGTACCTTGCCAATTTCTTTCATTTTGTAATATGTTGTAGTACTCAAAGAAATATTAGACACGTGTTTTTTATCAATTGCTAAATCGTCGATTTAAGGAGTAAAAATCACCCTTAAAGTTAACTCACAAAAACAGTTTTTTTTTTTTTATCTAAAAAAGTTTTACGAGTTTTTAAATAAAACCAGCGGCAAATTGTTTCTCATGAAAAGGTGCTTCTATGGGCATAATTTTTATGCCAAAGGGTTACAACCCCTATTTTTTTAGGGGTAAATATGAAATTTAATAAATAAGCTTCATTTGGTTGAAATTGCGCTGTCATGTAGAAAATAAAAAGATTAAGTTATCGATTTTGGGGTTTTTGGAAAAAAAATTTTTTCGGGGATGTTTTACCTTCAAAGTGATTTTATTATTATATTGTGATATAGATGATTATTCACTTATTAACTTTTGAATTAAACTTGAATTCTCTTATTAAAAAAAAATCTCATCTTAAAAGTAAATGAACAACGAAAATATAGTACCCTTATTTAACGGGGTTTATTACCCCCTAACCATTGATCGTTATAAAATTGCCAGCAAATTTTTTTTTTCTCTTTTTATTTACATACAAACTGTTGTTTCACGATTATGTTATTATAAACTTTTTAAATCTAAATTCACGAACCTCAAATTCATTAATCGTAAGTTCATTAGTCACCCTTGTAGTTCACCTCCAAAAATTATTCTTTTTATTATCTCAAGAGCAAATTGGAATTTTTAATAAAACAAACGTTATTTAATATTTTAAAAGAAGGCGCTCTAGTGAGCATTGCTTTTGTGTTTAAGAATAGCATCTTCTATTTTTATAAGAATAAAACTGGTTTTTCCTTTATTTTTGTGGGCTGAAAACTTTTGTAAAGTATTCTATACACTTATGACAATAATGTTGAATTGAAATCTAATTCTAAAAATTTTTAATTAGCTCAATAAAATTAAAAATTGTTCTACAACGACAAAGTTGAATATCAAAGTTTATATGTCTTATGATTTAGTACTCGAACTTCTCTTTTATATGTAAATATTCTTGTATGCAAATTTTAATCAAGACAAGTTTAATATTGTTTTACTCACGTGCTTGTGTTGAGTCTATTTTTAATCATGAATTTCATTCATTTGAATGAAACAACAGATAAGATTTGGTCTGTATCTCACCGTGCTTGTGTAACATTTATTTTTATTCATGGATAATGCCGTTCAACTAAAACAATAACAGTTTGAGATTATATTTCGTAAGTTATACCTAACGTGATTTTGAGTTCAGGAGTGTACCTAAAGAACTTTTAACTTCTAAATTTTTTCGAATTTGAAATGAAATGAATTGGATGTTTGGAACTAGAAATGGCAAAAAATGTGTTTTGGGCCTTGAAATATTTTAAAAAAATAGGTGAAATGATGGTTTAAAATTTGTGTAGAATCATAGAATTTCGGACGTTATTTTACTTAACTTAATAATTATTTTTTAAGAAGTAAGTTATACTAGGAAATCCTAAATCTAAAGTTTAAGAAATTAAAAGATAAATAAAAAGTTTGATTATTGGGTGTACAACTTTGCTTCCGCCGTTTTTTCCAAAATTCGAGGCTTTATTGTAAAAAACTGGTTATATATTTATGATTTAAAGTATTGTCCATCGCTGGCCACTACTTTCTTCCATCTTTCGGGCAGCATACAAATCCCGCGTTGAAAAAACTGGTCATCTTTTGAATCGATCCACGAATCGATTCAATTTTTTACTTCTTCATAAGACAGGAAGTGCTGGTCAGCCAGGCCGTGTGCCATTGATCGAAACAAGTAATAGTCCGAGAAAGCGACGTCTGGAGAATACGGCGGGTGGAAAAGGACTTCCTATTTCAAAGTTCCAAGTATGTCTTGACCACTTTCGCAACATGGGGTCGAGCATTGTCATGCTGTAAAATCACTTTATCATGTCTCTCGTTGTATTGCAGCCGTTTGTCTTTCAATGCTCGGCTCAAACGCATTATTTGCGTTCGATAACGATTGCCTGTGATTGTTTCAGTCGGTTTTAACAACTCATAATACACTACGCCGAGCTGGTCCTACCAAATACTGAGCATGACCTTGGAACCGTGAATATTCGGTTTGGCCGTCGACGTGGAAGCATGGCCGAGATATCCCCATGATTTTCTGCGCTTAGGAATATCGTAGTGAACCCATTTTTCGTCCCCAGTCACAATGCGATGCAGAAATCCCTTCCGTTTTTGCCTTGCAAGCAGCTGTTCACAAACACACAAACGCCGTTCAACATCTCTCGGCTTCAACTCGTACGGCACCCAATTTCCTGGTTTCGGAATCATTCCCATGACTCTCAGGCGTTTTGAAATGGCTTGTTGCGTCACTCCTAATGATCCTGCCAATTCTTGTTGCGTTTGACACGAGTCTTGATCAAGCAATGCCTCCAATTCTGCATCTTCAAAAACCTTCTCTCTTCCACCGCCATGCTGGTCTTCGACGTTAAAATCGCCGTTCTTAAAGCGTTAAAACCACTCTCGGCACGTTCTTTTATTAATAGCGGCCTTACCATAGGTATTTGAGAGCATTCGATGAGCCTCAGTCGCAGATTTCTTCATATTAAAGCAGAAAATTAAAACCTCCCGCAAATGACGAGAATTTGGCTCGTAAGCTGACATGTTTAATCGAAAATAACTTTATGATGCAGACACAAATTGACTAATATTTCGATGGCGTTATGTTTACAAATACCTAAGCTTATTGTATGACATCTATGATCTATTTATTTCAACTACCATTTACCGCTACAGCCATCTATTGCAAAACGGTGGAAGCAAAGTTGTACACCCAATAGTTTATATTGGGAGTACAAATTAGTTCGGTCCGTTTTTAAAAGATGGCACTGGCTATTATGAATATTTAATAGTAGCAGCTAAAGTTGGCAGTTTCAAGGACGTTAGACATCTGTCAGTAGTATTCAGTTTATATAACTTCAAGTTTCATAAAAAAATCTTGTTTTCAACTGCGTTAAATATGTCGAATTTTGTGTTAACTAAGTAGCATTTGCGAGAGGTTTTAATTTTCTGTTTTAATTAGAAAAAAAGTGCAGCTGAAGCGCATCAAATGCTTGTGGAAGTTTATTGTAACAATGCTTTAACTAAAATAATCTTGTAGGGAATGGTTTCGACGTTTCAAGAAGAAGATTCTAGCGTTAAAGACAAGCCTCGCTCTAGACAGCCGTAAAAATTCGAAGACAAGTTGGAGGCATTACTCGATGAAGATCCGAGTCAAACGCTAGAAGAGCTTGCAGAATCATTAGAAGTGACTCAACAAGCAGTTTCTGTACGATTGAAATTCATGGAAACGATTCTAAAGCAATGCAATTAAGTGCCTTATAAACTGAAACCGAGAGACATTGACAGGCGATTTTTCTGTTGCGAGCAGCTGATTTTAAGGCAACAGAGAAAAGGTTTTCTAAATAGAATTGTTACTTGGAATAAAAAATGGATATTCTATGATAACCCCAACAAGAAAAAATACTACGCTATGCCCGGTCAATCATTGCCATCGACCTTAACATCAACACCAAAGCCGAATATTCATGGTTCGAAGATCATGCTGTGTATTTGGTAGGACCAGAAGGGTATTGTGTACTATGAGCTGCCACAACCTGGCGATACCATAACGGCTGATCGGTATAGGCTGCAATTGATTGGTTTGAGCCGTGCATTACGAGAAGAACGGCCGGAATACAAGGAAAGACATGACAAAGTTATTCTTTAGCATGACAACGTTTGGCCTTATGTCGCAAAAGACGTGAAAAAATATTTGGAATTGCTCAAGTGAGATATTTTGCCGCACCTACCGCATTCTCCAGACATTGCTCCTTCTAATTACTGGTTATTCCGAGGAATGCAGCACGATCTGGCAGGTCATCGGTTCACTTTTTTGGCAAAAATCGAAAATCGACTCCTAACTTGGATCACCTCAAAAGACAAGACATTTTTTCGCGACGGAATCCGAAAATTGCGTGAGAGGTGGGAAAAAGTAGTAACTAGCGATAAACGACCCTTTGATTAATCTTTTAATTCTTATTTTGAAATAAATGCATTTTTGTCCGCAAAAATTAAATGACGTTGGTTTTATTAAGAATTTCAATTCGCTCTTAAGATAATAAAAAAAGAATAATTTTAGGCGGTGAACTACAATGGTGACTTATGAGCTTACGATTA
The DNA here is from genome assembly GCA_949987625.1 of Chalcis sispes. Lineage (NCBI taxonomy): Eukaryota > Metazoa > Arthropoda > Insecta > Hymenoptera > Chalcididae > Chalcis > Chalcis sispes. Next base: position 21,586,175 of record OX465098.1, on the reverse strand, counting down.
ATGAATTTGAGGTTTATGGATTTAGATTTAAAAAGTTTACAATAACATAATAGTGAAAAGACAGTTTGCATGTAAATAAAAAGTAAAAAAAAAATTTTCTGCCAATCTTATGACGATCAAGGGTTAGGGGGTAATAAACCCCGGTATATATGGGTGATATATTTTAGTTTTTCATTTATTTTTTAGATAAGATTTTTTTTTAATAAAAGTATTAAGGTTTAATTCAAAAGTTAATGAGTAAATAATCATTTATATCACAATATAATAATAAAATCACTTTAATGGTAAAACACCCCCAAAAAAATTATTTTTCCAAAAACCCCAAAATCGTCAACTTAATCTTTTTATTTTCTACATGACAGTGCAATTTATAATCAAATTCAGCTTATTTAATAAATTTCATATTTACCCCTAAAAGAAATAGGGGTTGTAACCCTTTGGCATAAAAATTATGCCCATAGAAGCACCTTTTAATAAGAAACAATTTGCTTCTGGTTTTATTTAAAAACTCGTAAAACTTCTTTAGATATTAAAAAAAAACTGTTTCTGTGAGTGAACTTTAAGGGTGATTATTACCCCTTAAATCGACGATTTAGCAATCAATAAAAAACACATGTCTAATATTTCTTTGAGTACTACAACATATTACAAAATAAAAGAAATTAGTGAGGTACACCTGGGGTAGTTTCCTTGTTAGTCAGTGTATCCTCTTGCAGTGACGAACCTGTTACGCTAATCTCAGTTTTATGTTAGAAGCACTTCCAATAAATGCTGCTTTTTTGTTCAAGGTAATTGAATTTAAATTTTTTAAATTTAGAATTTTGAACTTATCGCCTTTGCGGTCATATTACTCTCTGTACTCAACTTAAATGAGATGCACCCTCGCTATCTTTCAGCTGCGAGAGACTTTCCCGTGTCACCAGTAAAAGGATCGCTAGAAGTTGAGTAATGCCATGCTTATCGAATGATTCTGTTATGTCTCTAACACCAAATGACGGAGATATGGTTGAGCAACACATGACTTGGCACCTTGCATAGACTAGACAGGTGGTTTCGCCAGCACCCCCGCTGGAACAAGTTGGTTTAAGGACAAAGCCTTAGGGCAGGTTTTCTAAGGGTAGCGAGGTCACCGGGAAATCGGGTGTAAACCATCCCAGAAACACAGGCTACGCGAGCTCAAGAAGAGATCTAACCTCAGGTACCGCTTCGAAATACGTATCAAGATGAATGATCGTGGATTGATCGCTACTTCCGGGGCCCCGCGATGGTGGAATTTCCGTGGAGCAGTGAATCGTTTCTTGGAGTAAAATTTTTGTTCCAGATAATGTTGACTTCAAAACCGACAATTAATATTTCTAAGGAGGAAGTTGATATTATCACTTACAAAAACAGCTTAGCGCGCACCTCCATAAGAAAAAATCTGGCGCCAATACAGACGAATTAAAACACTAACATCCTATAATGAGTGGATAAAGACCCTATACTGCAATTGAAAAAAGCGCCAAATAACCCTGGTAAAAGAAGAGTGTTCATGGGAAAAAACAAAGCAGAATTTCATAGAAGGAAAGGGGATTCTCTAGAGCTGTGCATCCGTCTACAGCTCACTCGCATTCAAAAAGTCCTAGACGCAATGTACAAAAAATCAAGTTGCAAAAAATATTATCAGGATAATGACAGGCAATAAAGCAATGCTTGGAAAAGCTGTTAAGTGTGAGTGAAATATTAGGTTGCTGCAGATGAAATGGCCGATTTAGCAATGACATAAAGTTGGCTGCAATTTTAGTGTATTATGTTGGCACAAGACGGCGCAAATGATATGACATATTAAAGTATAAATACTGCTACCTTGGTTTATGGAGTCATTTCTGTTTTGCACTTCATAGTGATTGTAAAAACAAGGAGAATGTAAACATGGAAGTAAATAAAAAACAGCTACTTTGACTATACGAATTTATATTAGAGCACAGCGCAACGGAAGCAACGAGGAATATCAACAGCGCATTTGGGCTTGATACAGTTAGCGAACGAACCACATGGCGGTGGTTCGAAAAATTTCGATCCAGAGCTATGGACCTTGGAAATGAGTTACGTGGACACCCAGGACCATCGATCGATAACGACGAGCTGCGTGCATTAGTGGAGTCTGACCCCCGCCAAACCATAAGGGATCTTGCCGAGAAATTAGGCGTTCACAATTCGACAGTTTGCCGCCACTTGCAACAACTTTGAAAAGTGAAAAAGCTTGACAAATGGGTTTTGCATGATCTTACCGAGCCAAACATGACGTGTCGAATGGAGATTTCAAGTTCTCTTCTCTCCCGCAACAAAAAGGAACCGTTCTTGCACCGAATTGTGACCTGCGATGAAAAGTGGATTTTATACGATAATCGTCGCTGATCGGCCCAATGGCTAGATGCTGATGAAGTGCCAAGACACATGCCGAAACCAAGCCTTTATCCAAAGAAAATAATGGTAACTGTTTGGTGGTCTGTAGCTAGAGTTATCCCTTATTCGTTCCTGCAACCTGGCGAAACCATCAATGCTGAGAAATACTGTACTCAACTGGATGAAATGCATGAGAAATTGATAGTCCAATGACCTAGGCTTGTCAACAGGGATAGAGTGATACTGCTTAATAATAACGTACGACCTCATGTATCGAGAGCAACGGTCCAAAAATTAAACGAGTTGTGCTATGAGACTCTTCCTCACCCTCCATATTCACCAGACCTCTCACCAACAGATTACCATTTTTTTAAAAATTTGGATTACTTTTTGACAGGAAAAAGATTTAATAATGAAGCTGCTGTCAAAAATGCCTTCGAGGAGTTTCTTGGAACCAGAAACTCGGACTTCTACAAAACTGGAATAAATGTACTCGTATCTCGTTGGGAAAAGTGTGTTGCATCTATTGGTACCTATTTTGATTAAATAAATTGTCTTTATAAAAAGTTACAGCTGTTTACAAATTTATTACTAAATCGGCCATTTCATCTGCAACAAACTAATAGATATGATCGCCTGCAGACAGACAAGACAGATGCACAGATGCGCTAAAAGACAGAGTCCGAAAAGCGTTGAAAACGGGCCATTGGGAATAGATCCGAGCAGTTTACTGTCTACAAAGAAAGTGTCCGATAATAAAGGTTTGCAAAAGCTGGTCACCTAAAAGGGCCAAATTAGGAAACGGACGGACGATACGAAGACCGTAACGATGACTCCAACGGTCTTAGTTAATGAAAATTTGCACCTTCCAAGCATGGGATTGGCAGAAGCGATCCTGCTGATAACGTACGTAGATACGTTGCGAAAGTTAAAAAGTAACATTGATCTGGATGACACCAAAGTTCGCATTAAAAGATGCCGCAAGACCAAGGATAGAGCAATACTCCTACACTTCCGCAGTGGCGCGGAAGAAGAGCGAAACTTTCGGGAGAAAATCCGGTAGACGCTCAACAATGACGGCACGTTACGTGTCATGATAACGCTCGAAATCTTAAACATAGACTGCACGACTAAAGAACGACGTTACGGATGCACTGAGACGAGAGACAGGAAAACATAGAGACTTTAAAGTTTATATTTTCAGACACAATAATTAGGAAGTTTACATGGCGGTATGCGAATTGAATGCGGGTGCAGCGCATAAAATCCTAGAGAAAGACCGCATCAAGATAATATGGGTAAACTATAGCGTACCAAGGTGCTACTGGTGCCTTAGATATGGACACAGACGGGCAGAATGTAAAGGCGTGAACAGAAACCGGTGTTGCTGACGATGCGATAAAGCGACCACGTGAGGAGGGATTGTACAAATACGAAACTGACGTACTTTTTGTGCCAAGAGGCGCAAAAAGAAGATGTAGCGCACAAGTAGGGTTCCGAGGCATATGCTTTTTTTCGAGCCGCGCTGAAGGAGCTCAAAAATCAACATAAAACATGATAAGTATTTTGCAGAAAATTCGCGAGACAAACTATACAAACAAAATTAAGGAATATTTTTGATAAGTTTTTGTAAGATTCCCGTAATGCAATGTAAATGTTTCGACAAACAAGTGTAAAATATTATGTACAAGAATTTTAAAGTTTTATAAGCACTTTTATTAAACTTCTAAAGTTGTGTCGTGATTTGCATGCACAAAATATCAAATATTCAAAATAATAATCATAATTAAATCTATACACGTCAATGGACAGGTGCTGAGAATAATATTAACCAGTTAACTGTTATTGACGAGTATACTCGTCATCGAGAAGTGGCATGATTTTGTATATTGACGAGTATACTTGTCGTGCGTATAAAGTAGTGACCTTAGGCTATTTAAATTGTAATTTTTAAGAAAATCAAAACATATTCTTAAATTTCAATATGTTTAGAATAATTTGAGGCTATGCAGGAATAAAACAAATAAATATAAAATATAAACAATTTGATTTGTATTCATGCGTATATGGTACTGGTCATGGCTCGATTCTGGTGACACAAAACGGTGCGCGCTTTCAAATCAGGGCGCTACAGTTAACTGGTTAAATTTAATATAAAATTAATTTGTTTCCTAACTTGGATAATCAAAACGCAGTCACAAACGTAACGTGGTTGCATAGAAAGCATACATTAAAGATGAAGAAAAATTAGAGGATAGGCAAAAGATAAGATAATAAAAGATGCAGAATATTAGGGAAAATTTACATGGTAACATAAATTAGCAATGCACAGAAGGTGCTTTATCAAACTTAGAGTTTCGATTTCGGGCAAGTATTATTCATTTTTGCAATAGATGATTTTTTGTAGTACATTAAAATCATTAAATGAAAGCTATTTAATTGAAATTTTACTATCCTTTTATTTTTTCGTAATTTCTACGCCTTCTCCCTTCGTTGATCGACCACGGATCTGCACAGTCAAATCTCGTGAAACTCTCTGACGGTTTCTTATTAATGAATTAACTAAATAAACTTGGAAAAAATACTCACCTGACGCCCAATAAATTAACCTACACATTTTCATTCATTTAATAAATGCATTTAATTTTATTTAGTAATAAGCGCCCTTTAATGCACGTTCGAGTACAATGTCACTTTATTTTTCATCGTATTAACAACGGCTTTATCTTTTTACAATACAAAAATTCAGGGTTCGTCAAGTATATCTTTTTTCAATTTAGCATTCAATATTCTGAAAAATTTCATTTCTCAATACGAGAAACATTCACCTACTTTATCCAACACTTTCACGAATTGTTTCATCAAACCAAAATTAATATGGAAAGAAGGAAAGAGAACTTTTGATGGCTCTACCAATGATTATACTATATACTCTAAATGATTTCATTTTTACCAGGCTCAAACATTTATCTGGCAGGCCAGTCACCTTTTACATAATGGCTCTTAAGATCTCTGCTATCCCATAAACATAGAAAACATAGAAACATCATGAAGACTGATTGTTGACTTAAAATCGTAGGCAGGATCTTAAGATTTCCACAGATTAGCTTAGAATGTTTCTCGTTTACTTATTAGTATAGTAAAATTTAGTACAGTATAACGCCGCAAAATCTTGCAGAGGAAAGTGATATTCCCCGTTGGAAGGTCTGGATTAACAATAAGAAAAATACTGGTAGTTTATCTGTGATCATAACATTAATTACTTTCAGCTATACTAGTTTATACAGTAAAAAATAATATTCATTTATAAGAATAGCAATGGTGGTAAGAAAACGATGAATGAGCCTAAATAAGACTATCGAGATTCTCTTTGTCTTCCATGGCAAACGCAGAAAATCCCGCTGGTGTGACGTGTTCCGGAAGTCACTTCAGCTCTGGCCAAAGATGAACCCGATTGCTTGAGTACATCCGTGGCAAGGGCATTGGCAGCTCCGGAAACCGTTTAACCCGCCATCCGCTAAGATAACATCTAAAGAAGTATAGGTGTGAGTCCAGCGTATGTAAATTTTACCTTCTATCCAACCTGCAGCGTGGAAATACTTTCGTATTACTTCGCCGCTGCAGGTTTTGTCTATTCGTCCGTCCGTACGCTTGGTATTGTACCCTACGTCCGTCTTACATTCATACTATGCGAACCTTTCATACCCATTTACTCACCGACTCGTGCTACTGCTACTGACCAGTTCCATCACCTATTCCAGGCACCTGTCCGGCTTTTTCCCTCTCAAGACAGTCTCGGCGAAGGCAGCTATTCCCGTCCAACTGTGCTTGTTTTGTAGCTTTTTCATCACTGTATTTTCGGGCGTGATGTTACACATTATTATTTCAAGTGACAGTCTGTTGGTAGTCCAACGTCAACACACGTAATAAGTGTGCTCCGCATCGTTCTACTTGCGACCGCAATATTTACATTCCGGCAACCTAACCGGATTACACCTAAATAAGTACTGCCAGAAGTATCCATGTCCCGTGAGAAATAAAGTGTGGCAGAAATCTACCTCCCCGAACCTTTAACCGGTCCACGATTTCAGGCAGCTTATCAGGCATCTAATCTACGTTGCTGTGGCGTCCGTTATCCATTGGTCAACCCATTTGCGCATTGCGCTGTCTCGTTCCTCAACTACCGCATTTATCTTTCCTATGTCGACGTTACGTTCATACGTTCGTTTCCGTTTCCTAGCAAGCAGATTAATCGGAATGACGCCCGACACTACCAGTATGTACTCTTGTCTATGTACGTTTGTGAGTCGCTTGCGGTATTTCTTCATCTCGAAAGTATCGGCCCATATTTCCGTACCGTATAACAAGGTCGAGTGTGGTGGCCATTTGCAACAGCCTTTTTCCCGGTCTCGATCTATACGTGTTAACTATAAGGCGGGAAAGCGCGAAGACCCGCGCCACCACCTTTTCTGCCGTCTCCTGTGTGTGGCTAAAAGATCAGCTTCGTATCCAGGGCTACCCCCAAATATTTTACCTTCCCCTTGGTCTGCGTCTGCACCGAACTCAGTCATCGGTATGGTGGTTTGTATTCTTCTGCCGGTTAGGAGTATCAACTCGGCTTTCGTCAAAGCAAGCGTCAGTCTGTGCTTCGACTTTCACCTGTCTACCCTAAACCTAACCCGGTTAAGTGTCAGCTGTGCTAATTCTGGATCGCACTGAACAATCATTACCGTCACGTCGCCGGTGTAGGCGATAAGTGAAGCGTTCTCTCGTATTTCCAGCCTCAGCAGACCGTTATAAACCGCGTTCCAGAAACATGGTCATAAAATTTATTCCCTCGCGACACCCACAGTGATCAGCCTACATTTTGGTCCTTCCTAAGTCTCGTACGTGATGCTTTCGTTGCTGAGATACTCTCTCGCTACCTACATCAGGTAGGAAGGTACCCCAAAGGACACACCCTAAGGCACGCAAAGCCTCTAAGATATCCCCCCATCTTGCGTAATTAAAACAATTCTATCTATCTATCTATCTGTCTGTCTGTCTGTCTCTTTATGCCATTGTTTCTTTGTTCGAATTCCTTTTGATTAATTATTTATTACTTTGTAGGTTTGCTGCCATCATTGTTCCGTTGTGTTTAATCCTGTTATTGTTTTCTATGTTAAATTGTTTGCCTGTTATTCTGGTGTACTCTGTCTTCTCTTGTGACCATTTGTGTATATAAACAGCGTGTGCTTAGCGTCGCCAATCTTCGAGCAATAGCTGCATCGTAATATGTTTCTTTTGTTGAATTAATATATGTACTTGTTGAAACATCCATGTCCTGATAGTGTTTATATACAGGGTGAGCGATTTTAAGTGACCCACCCAAATTTCTCCGTTAATAAGCCAGATAAAGAAAAATGTTCCAGACAAAAGTTGTACAGTTTTTAAAGAAACATTAGATGGTGCCATTTGTTTGAACTTGAAGAGTAATTTGAAGGTCACATAAAGGTTATCTTAAATTTCTTCAATAGAACCTACTATTTCTTATTACATATTCTTGTAGGTTAACTCAAGAACTTTGCAAAACACAAGTAAGAAATATTTTTTCATTAAGTAATTTTCAAATTATGAGGCTCCAAAGCAGTACTTTGCAGTACTTTGACATAAAGTACAAAATATCTTGTACCATGTCATGTTACGAGTTAAGTTGATCCTCAGATATTATACAGAAGTCAAATCAACTTTTCATCCAAATCTCTGTAGTTATGCATGTTATGCATCAGAAATACGAATCACCCTACTTTTAACGCTGTCCAGGAACAACGACGTGGACGAGGTAGAATTCTGTTCCCTTTGGGGTGCTTGATTAACGTGAGTCCCCTTGCCTATTACTATTCTAACAATTATAATTATTAACCACGAAGCAAACATTCGAAGTTGCCTCCAACGTTGTTGAAGTTGGCTTCAAGGCATGAATTTAATTGCCTCTGTAAACGTTGTACTGTTCTTAGCAAAGTTTTTCTTGGAATCGCTGCGCAAATTCGACGAATCCCGTTTATCTCCCATATGGCCAAATTGTGTCACGCGCTTTTTGGACAAACGCGCGCGATTAAATAAAGAGCCAAAATGCACCGTGCGTGAGGGGTCGACTAGCTCGACCGCTGGATACCGGGAGGGGGCTCGCGTTAACACTAGAAGCATCGCGTAGCGGCTAACAATTGCACTAGCTCCGCATATTCTATGAGCAATTGTTAGTCAGAGAGAATTCCCTAAAGGCTCCGTTCGGATCGATTTCCGCCGATCACAGGCTAGAAGAGTCCGTATGTAAACATTTGTATGTAAACAAGCTTTTTTTGTAAAACTCGATCTTTATCCGCATGTAAACATGCCTGACTATCCGCCTAATCAAATTGTTGATATTATAACGGTTTTAGGGGAATGTCATAAAAATTTTTGTGCAGCGGCAAGACGGTACGCTGAACGCTTTCCATTTAGGAGACACCCAAATCATAGGACAATATGCAGAGTAACCGAAAGAGCTCGCGGTGGACATCTTGTTCACCAACGCAGGCGCCACGAATACGACGAAAAATATGCTCGCACTGTGACTATCCTAGTAGTTATTCATCTGGATTCTCATATTAGCAGTCGCCAAATTGAAAGAGAAATTGGTATACCACAAAGAACGGTTCTAAGAATTCTAAATGTTCTTAGATATCATGTCTACCACGTAACTTTGGTTCAAGAGTTAAGGCCACATCACAATCAAATGCGTATTGTATTTTGCCAATGGACTTTATGAATGATAGCAAATGATGCTAATTTTTTTAGATTTGTACTTTTTTCTGATGAAGCTAAATTTTGTAGTGATGGACAACTTATTAGTCATAATTCTCATTATTGGTCAAATCAAAATCTCCAGTGGCACATACCTGTAGACCATCAAAATCGATGAAGCCTTATGGTATGGTGTGGCATAGTCAATGGTTATTTTATTGGTCTTTATTTTTTTGAGTGAAATGTTGGTAGAGATAGCTATTTAGAGTTGCTAGAATTGTTAGATAGCTATTTCGGTTACCAGAGTTGTTAGAAGATGTTTCTTTAGCTACAAGACAAAAAATGTGGCTCCAGCAAGATGGCGCAGCACCATATTTTGCACGAATAGTACGTGACTTCTTAAATTATAACTACAATGAGAGGTGGATCGGACAAGGAGGTCCAGTTAACTGGCCTCCTTGCTCACCATATCTCGCATCTCCAGATTTTTATTTATGGGGCTATTAAAAAAATGTTGTGTTTGCAGAACGGCCAACAACTAAAGCAAATATAAAAGACCGTATTCGTCGGGCTTGCGCCGCGATTCCAAGAGAAACTTTAGTAAGAACAGTACAACATTTCCAGAGGCGATTACATATATGCCTTGGAGTCAATGGAGGTAACTTTAAACATTTGCTCCATGATTAATAATTATAATTGTTATAATAGTGAGAGGCAAGGGGACTCGCGGTAAACAGCACCACAAACGTAAGAGGCAAGGAGACTCACGGTAAACAGCACTTAAAATGTGAGAGGCAAGGAGACTCACGGTAAACAAGCACCGCAAATGTGAGAGGCAAGGGGACTCACGGTAAACAAGCACCCCAAAGAAAATAGAACTTACTACGTCCACGTCGTTGTTTCTGGGTAATGCTAAAAGTAAGATAAATGCATTTTAACAAACAGTACGGCAAAGTACTGCTTTAAAGCCTCATAATTCGAAAATTACTTAATGAAAAAATATTTTATCATAGTGTTTTGGGAAGCTCTCAAAATAAAGTACCAGAATATGTAACAAGAAATAAGGTTGTGATGAAGAAATTTAAGGTAACCTTAATGTGACATTCAAATTACTCTTTAAGGTCAAACCAATGAGACCATCTTATGTTCTCTTTGAAACTATACAACTTTTGTCTGAAAAATATTTTTCTGTATCTGGCTTATCAATGGAGAAATTTTGGTGGGTCCCTTAAAATGGCTCACCCTGTAATAATCTGGCTCCCCTTGTTTTCTTCCACGCCATCTTCTTAGGTCAGGTATTATTTAGCGTGCCCATCTACCTTTTGTGTCGTTTATCTATTGGACCTGCCATTTGTCCCATAATTCTGAATATACCATGCTTTATTCCTGCCGCTATATCAGTTGTATCTCTTCGATAAGAAGCTCGATAGATGTTATTCCTCTATGACGGCTAACGCTACGCCCAATATCGTTCTGTAGATACTACATACTCTTATCGTCATCATTCTATGTATCGTGGTGAGTTTTCCAAGAAGTTTTTTTTTTTTTTTATAACGCTACGCCAGGCCGGCGCTACATAAAGCATTAAGGAGATTATAGCACTTCTGAGCAATTTCTTTTTTGAGGCCCTTAGTCCGCTTATATTGTGCACGAGTTTACTAACAATAAGTGCCGTCAGAGTTCTCCGCGCTTTAGCTGTAAAATTTGCCACGTGTGCGGAATGGTTTAATTTTGTGTCGAGCCAGACACCCAGGTATTTCATATCCTTGTTTGGATAAATTATGCTGTTTTCTATTACGCTCTTCATCAGTTTTATTTTTCTTTTCGGTGTCAGGAGCACTGCCACTGTCTTCTGAGAGGCTAACTTTAGTTTTCTTGTGGCCATCCACTGTTTCATCACCTCTAATGCAATGTTTGCAGTGCTCATTAGCAGGCATTCATTTCTCGCTGTTATCAGAACGATGTCATCTGCGAAACCTACGAGTGTTGCTTCAGCTGGTAGCTTAATTTCAAGAGCTAATCATACAGGACATTTCATAATGTCAGTCTCAGCACTAACCCTTGGGAAACACCACTGTTGACACTTGTGCTTTTTTTTTACCTTCGCTTTATGTATAATTTACTTTTTGGATAGGTACAAAGCTATGGTATCAATTTAAATAGCGCCTTTTTAATGCCTCGTTTTAAAAGTGCGTCTAGCATGAGCTGCCATGATGCACTGTTAAATGTGTTTTGCACGTCGAGCGCTATCGTGGCACAGATTTTACGCTTATGGGCAGGCTCGTTTGCCGTATTAGTGGCTGTTTTGATTATTACGATTACCGCAACAGTAGCTAGTCTTGCTTTGCGGAAGCAATACAGTTTATTTAAGAGTCCACCAGTGCGCTCAATGTTTTTTTTTGCTTTCTAAGAATAAGATGTTAATTCTTACGTCTGATGAATTGATTTTTAAGTTAACAATCTTCAATATCATTAAGTAGCTTTATGAGTTAGATTTATATTACTATGTCTCGTAAGATATCCTTCTTGAATCCGTTAATCGCCTTGTATACTATATTGTCTTACACCGTTATTCATACCATGCATTCTCTATATCCATCTACCTATCTGTTTAACCATGCTATTGCTTTATCTCTCTATCTCTCCCCCTCTCTCTCTCTCCCGCTCTCCCTATCTCCCTCTTTCTCTCTCTCTCTCTTACTCTATGTATTTCTCTCTCTCTCTCTCCCTCTCACACTCTTTCTCTCTTCCTCTCTCCCCCTCTATATCTATCTGTCTCTCCCCTCCTCTTTCTCTCTTCCTTTCTCTCTCCCTGCCTGCAAGTTTGCGTTAAATGCGCCAAAATTATAACTTTAAAATTTTTTAATAACAAAACACTTTCTCTAAATAAAAATAATTGATTAACAAATTTATGGATCTTATTAATTTATTTATAAACAATTATTTTTCTTGGCAAAAACTTCTTTTGAAGTTAAATATTGATTATAAATGTTTAAAATTAAAATGATTGCTTACAGCTGATCGCACGGAGATGATATCCCGTTTACAACGTACGTCAATATCCTTATAGAATTAGTCACTAGAAGCAATACGCTAAATAAACGAAAATAATTTTTTAATTAATTTGCACATGTTTTGAGAACTTACATAAACAATTATTATACGAGGGTGAATCAAATATAAACGTTCATTTTTTTTTCATACATTTATTGAATAATATTACACCCAAACCATATTATCAACATTTCTCAATGCAATTTCCTGCGTTGTCTACACATTTTTGCCACCGGTTTGGAAGCTTGAATATTGCTTGTTTATAAAAAATTTTAGGACAAGTTGCTAGCCAATTGCGCACGTGCTCCTCGACTTGTTCATTGCTTTTGAATCGTTTTTCTCTAAGTGATTCTTTTAAAGCCGCGAACAAAAAGTAGTCACAGGGGGAGAAGTCTGGACTATAAGGAGGGTGGTCGAGGGTTTCCCAGCCCATTTCTTCTAGTTTATTCTTTGTCAAAGCCGCGGTGTACGGCCTATCGTTGTCATGCAGAAGGATGACCTCTCTAATGGGCATACTACGTCTTTTGTTCCGGTAGAAGGTTCTCACTGACTGCAACAACTGGCAATAGTACAAGGGCAGTTCAATAAGTACCCGCGTTTGACGACACAGGGCATTCCTGAGGGAAGTTGGTATTATTATCGTGTGATACAATCTATTAAACAAATTTAAAGTTTTTGTTCCTATTGAAACAAATTTCAGACTGAATAATAATGCAACGTCGGAGTCTTAACTCAAATGTGCCGCTTTGGCCTTTTTTTTTTTAAGCCTGGACATTGAAGTCCATGGTCTAAGGGGTGGCCGATGGAATAACAGAGCGGGACAATATTAATTAAATTTTTATCGAAAAGGTGTGTATACCGGGATTGAGAATGCGGCAAGTCACTACAGGCTTGTCTATTCTCGGAAGAGGACCTAACAAATAATATTTAGGAAAAAGTCGAAATACACTTTTTGTTTAGTCCAACGACTCTCGGAGGAAAAATAGATGATAGAATAAAGAGAAAACAATAAATTTAAATTTAAATATCTTTATTGTTTCTTTACTTACTTTTATAATGAATTATCTCTCTCTCTTTTGTTTACTCTTCGAATTGGTGGAACGATGTTGTTGAACTGGGGCGCGGTTGGCTCGTGGTGATCCAGATCGGGCTCTGCCTGCTGGGATCTTTTGATGTTCTTCGATCTGGGGCGCAGACGGCTTGTTGTGATCCAGCAACGTATCGTCAGCGATTTGCGCGGACTGATGATGATGTCTGATTGAATAAGAAAACTCACGACGAAATGCGTCTCCGCATCTCAAGCTTGCCCTTTTATGCACTCGTACAGAGATGATTGTACGCCAATCAGATTGCGAGCAATTAGCGCACGGTGGGCGCTAATCGCTTATCTTGAGCGTATTCCGCTTGGAAGGGAGAGCGAAAATTAAAGAGACAGGGAAGATTCCTTTTGTACAATTTTTGTTACATATCCGTTATTTATTATTTGCGATAATTAAATGCTTAATTAAATTAAATGGTTGCATTCTACACAATGTGTCCCATGAAAAACGGAACTTTTACAAAATAAAGACAGAAACTCAATATTCCAGCAAATCTCATTTATTTTATTTAAAATAGTCTTCTTTTGCATCAATACAACGTTTTGCACGATTAATTAACATATCGAATGAGTTTTTGAGATCATTTTTATCCATCGACTTTAATATGTCGGTCGTCACTCTTTGGATGGCCTCTACGTCGGCATAACGTTTTCCTTTCATAGGCGAGTGCAATTTGGAGAACAAGTAGAAGTCGCACGGAGCCAAATCCGGCGAGTACGGTGAATGGTTAATGGTTAAAATGGAATTTTTGATCAAAAAATCCGTGATCAAGTTCGATCGATGAGACGGGGCATTATCATGCAACAAACGCCAGCTCCCTTTTTCACGGTATTGTGGCCGCACACGACAAATACGGCTGAGCAAACCAAGCTTCATAACACCAAGATAAAACACAGCAGTAATCGTTTGACCAGGTGGAACGAATTCACGATGAATAATACCCTCCGAATCGTAGAAACAAATCAACATTGTCTTCATTTTTGACTTTTCAAGACGACTTTTTTTCGGATTGGGCTCGGTTGGGTGCTTCCATTCAGCACTTTGACGCTTGGTTTTAGGATCATATTCAAAACACCATTTCTCGTCACCAGTCACAATTGAATATTTTAAGTTTGGGTCCTTTTTTGACTTTTCAATCAAATCCTTACAATGTTGAATTCGGAGCAATTTTTCGTAGTCGGTCAATTTGTGTGGAACAAAGCGTGCACACACCTTCCGTAGATTCAAATAATCGGTCAAAATGCGATAAATTAAATTTTTAGACATATCCAATTCCATTTCTATGTATCGCAATGAAGATTTTGGCTCATTTTTTATTAATTCACGCACTTTCTCAATGTTACTTTGAGTAACCACGGTATTCAAAGGACCTGGATGTTCGTCGTCCTAAATGTCTTCACGACCTTCCTGAAACCGCTTATACCACTCATACACTCTGGTACGGGATAGACAATTATTGCCATGTACTTGTTTCAGCAAATTATGCGTCTCAGTAAAGGATTTACCGAGTTTAAAACAGAACTTAATATTTGCTCTTTGTTCGAAGTTCATTTTTCGACTAATGCCACAAACACACTGTCACTTTGAGCGCGATATTTTGGTTTCCATTGAACCAAATGTCATACAATTTTGACAGGATGTGATTTGAGAATGGACCTTTCTATTGCTAACATCCACCAATAGGTGGCGCTAGTATAAATCAATGTTTTGAAAAAGCTCGGTTTTTCATGGAACACACTGTGTATTTAAAATTTGATGCACGTTACAAAAAAAACGAAGTTTTTCGTCGCATTTTACGCTATTTGCGTTGTATTTTTTTTTATGATCTTAAAAATATATTAGAAAAATATAATTATTTAAATTAAGAATGATTGTCATTGTGAACAAGAGTGGCAATCTTAAATTATCAAAAGTAATTTGTAATTACTAGATTATTGAGAGAAAAAAAAAAAGAACTAATGCAAGATAACGATTAAATAATTATATTCCCTTTTTTGAATTACAATCCTCATTTCATTTTTAAATACTTGTCACGAAGTTTCGGTGAATTAATTAATAGGTTGACATTATTTTTAAATAAAATTAGAGAATTCTTAATTAACATTCTTTGAGTTTTTACGTTGACTGTATCATGCGCTGCGTTATTGTCATTGAATTTTAAAAGTAATTACATCTTTTTAATAAATTGATAGTAGGATTAATCATAAATCTAGAGGGATAGTAACAATTATTACTTCAAGAATTTACTTATGACTAATCCAATTTTTATTCTATAAAAAAAAATGTACGGCAAAATAAATTACAATTAAATATAATCGTGTAAAATTAGCTTTAATCCGCAAGAAACATAAATTCTATCGCAAGATTAAAATTCTCGTACATAGAATTTGCAGGAAGATAAAAATAAAAGAAATTTGATTCCCTTAAATATAAAAGCGGTGAATATTTTAATGCTTAATTTGACATACACAGTATGTCGGAAAAGTTCCCGAACATTTGAAATAAAAAATGGAAAATTACATCTAAAGAAATTCATTCCAGTTCACTTTTAACACAGTCCCCTTCCTTAGATATACACTTATTTGAGCGCTCCATGAGTGATTCGAAGGCTTTATGGTACTCTTCTGAAGTTATCGCTGTGAGACGCTCGGTGCAAGCCGCTTGAATGCTTGGTACATCTTCTAAAAATCGTCCTTTCAAGGCCATTTTTAGCTTGGGAAATAGGATAAAGTCGGCTAGAGCCAGATCTGGCGAGTATGAGGCGTGATTGATGCGTGGGATCTGATTTTCGGCGAGATAACGCTTCACAATGTTCGAAGAATGAGCAGGCGCATTGTCATCCAGCAAACTAAACGATCCCGGTTCCTTGTACTCGGGCCTGATGCGATAAGTCTGGCGCTTCAGACGTTTTAACACCTCTACGTAATACGCAGCATTCACGGTGGTGTTTGAGGGCACAAATTATTTGTGTATCAGGCCTTTAGAGTCTAAGTAAGCGACGAGCATCGTCTTTACCCGTGATTTTTGTTGGCGCACTTTTTGAGGCCTCGCACGGTCCGGACTGAGCCAAGCGGATAACTGGCGCTTCGTGGAAGGATCGTATTGAAAGCACAAAGTCTCGTCTCCAGTCACAATTGAGGTTAGAAAGCCCGGAGTGGTGTCGCAAGTCTTGATAAAATCTTGACGACATTGGATGCGAGTTTTTTTCTGCTCTGGTGTGAGAAAGGGCGGAACAAATCGAGAGCAGACCTTCCTGCGGTTTATTTTTTCTTTCAAAATCAACGCGACGCTATCCTTGCTCATGTTCAGTTCGTCTGCCAACATTCTGAGAGACATGTGGCAATCCTGCTTTAGTAGCGCGCGCACGCGAGCCTCGTTTTTGTCGGTAACAGCTGTTGACGGTTGGCCGCTTCTCTCGTCATCTTCTAACGACTCTCTACCCTTCTTGAACCGACTGAACCACGTGTAAACAGTTGTACGCGACACTACACCTTCACCGTAAGCCGAATCGATCATTTCTTTCGTTTCCGCGAAAGTTTTTTTAAGTTTATAGCAGAATTTAATTGCGCCACGATGTTCAAATTTCTTATCCATCGTAGAGCTTGCACCGGGGTACTAAACACACGTTCACTCAAGCACGTCTATCTCGGCAACTAATGAACAATTACTGGTAAAAAAATTCTCAGACACTCCAGAGAGATGTAGCAACATAGTACTGGTGTCGTCCAAGAAGTGGCGCCACTCGTACAAGCGCTACAAAATAAGTTCGGGAACTTTTCCGACATACTGTGTAATGCTGAAGAATTTAATTATTAACGGAAGGAAAATTTGGAAATAAAATTAATATTACACTTCGTGGAAATTATAACATTCCACAAAACAATGATTTAGGAGATAATGATAATAGTTTGATTTTTACGATAATCTTCAGTTATTAGGTCTAGAATTTTTTTTACAATGACGGATAAACAACCATTTACTTCGCTTAATTATCTTATTAATAATAAATAAAAGCAAAAAGAAGTCCTTTTAGTATTTTATGAAGAATAAGTAAGTTTACTGAATAAGTTGTTTTGCTTTTATTTAGAAATAAAGTAATAATGATATATTGGAGGAATTAGAATATTTGAACTATAGTGTTAAGGTTCTAAGGAAACAAGCGTAGTACAAGACCTTATACATACAGTTGGTTTACGGGAAAACGTAACACTCATTATTATTAAAAATAGATCGAGGCTGAAATACGCTGACGCATTTTACAATAATTAGTAATTATGTTTTGCATTAATTTTTTTTTTGTGTCATATACATAAGGAAACGGAAAATCTGCTCTCTTCTGCTCTTTTTGGCATGAGTCCTATAATTAATTTTAATTAATGATTAATTTGTGAGCGGAGAAAAAAAAAAGAAAAAAAAAGTTTTTACTACGAGTGTACGATAGAAGAATAATACTCTGGCATTCCAAGTTGAACCGGAAACGCTGTTATCGCGCGGCGTCTCAAATAGCGCTGTAGATGCATTTTTCCGACGTCTTAAAGCTATGAATTCTTTCGCGTTATAGCCGGACAAAAACTAGCTTGGATTTAGCAGCCATTCGAGTGAGATGTGTTGCGTGATTTTCGCTAAGGTGGAAAAAGAGCAGTATCGTTCGGTAATTCACTTTTTGTTTTTGGATGGAAAAAAATGCGAGGAGATAAAAGCAAAGTTAAATGCTGTTTATGGGGACACTTCGCCATCTATGACCACAGTTAGATATTGGTTCAACAAATTTAAACGTGGGCGAACATCCGTTTTTTATGAGGAGCGACCAGGACGCTTGGCAGACGTGATTACTGAGGTAATCATTCAAAAAGTCTACGACATGATCCTCGCTGATCGACGAACGAAAGTGCGCGAAGTAGCAGAGGCCGTAAGTGTGTCGACCGGAACGGTAATTAATATTTTACATGATAAGTTGGTGATGAAAAAATTGTTGGCCCGATGCGTGCTATGATTGCTTACGGTGAACAACAAGCGGATGCGGCTGTTAACTTTGAAGCAGTGTTTGGAGCAATTTAAGCGAGATCCGAAGAAGTTTTTGCGTCGGGTTGTCACCGTTAAAGAAACCTGGATTCATCATTTCACACCAGAAACTAAGCAACAATCAAAACAATGGATTTCTCCTGGTGAATCTGCTTCAAAGAAGGCGAAGACGGTCCCATTGGCCGGAAAGGTCATTGTGACGATTTTTTGGGATGCGAACGGCGTCATCCTCATGGATTTTTTAGAAAAAGGAAGAACGATCACTGGACAATACTACAGTGAGTTATTGGACCGCTTCGACAAAAAATTGAAGGAGATATGGCCGCATTTGGCGGAAAAGAAGGTGCTGTTTCACCATGATAACGCACCAACACATTCATCCGGAGTTATCGCCGCCAAACTGCATAAATTGCGTTATGAATTGCTGCCGCACCCCCCGTATTCACCCGATCTAGCTCCCTGCGACTTTTTCATGTTCCCTAACATGAAGAAATGGCTCGCGGGAAAAAAATTTAGCTCAAATGAGGAAGTCATCGCCGAGACAGAGGCGTATTTTGGAGAGTTTGACAAGTCCTATTTTTGGGAGGGGTTCAAAAAATGGCAGGAACGTTGGGAGAAGTGTATCTTTCTAAAAGGGGACTATGTTGAAAAATAAAAAAAAATTTTTCGCAAAAAATGGTGTCTTCATTTATAACACGGTTCTTATTGAACCGCCCTCGTAGGCCGCATTTACTTTTGTTGATCACAAAGAAAATCAATGAGTGAAACTCCCCTTGAGTTAAAAAAAATCGTTGCAAGCACTTTTCCGGCTGAGAGGCGAGTTTTGATTTTCACTGGTCAGCCTTCATCCTTCCTATGCCACTCCTTACTCGCTTTTTTCGATTCGGGGGTATAACGGTGGACCTACGTCTCGTGACATGTGACGATGCATCTCAAAACATCCTCCCCGTCTTCTCGAAATCGATTCAGAAGTCTCTCAGTGATCTCCGATCTGACCTATTTTTGATTCCAGGTTAACAACCTCGGAACCTATCGAGCACTAATTTTTCTGAAGTCAAGATAATTAGTGATAATATGGTAGATTGAGCACTTTCATAGCTGATACCCACTTTTGACGAGATTTCTGAAACAGTTAACCGTCGATCGCATTCAATAAGCTTTCGAACGGTACGGATGTTGTCATCTGTAAGACTTGTCCTTGGATGTTGATTACAACTTTTCAAGCATGGCCGCTAACTAAGCTGGTTCCCCCACTTCTGATAAACAAACCAGCAACCGCCATACTATATCATCTAGTTCGGAGATGCATGCTAAGCATAATAGCTAAATTACCATTTATAATTTATTCACCTTCGTAATTAACACATAGCTAAGTTGTTGTTCAATATTCTTTATTAATGTTTAAATATAAAATGTTTATTAACAACTAATCGCACAGAGATTATGTCTCATTAATAATTTGCAACAATATCACTATAGAATCAGCCAATAGTGCAACTCACTTAATAAATGAAAATAATTGTTTAATTAATTTGCACAGCTTCTAGAGATGTTTAGAAACAATTGTTTTAATAAGCACATGGCCTAATTGATATTTAATATTTATTCCTAATGTTTAATAATGAAATGATTGCTAACAGCTGATTGCACGGAGATTATGCCCCGTTTACAACGTGCGATATTATCTCTATATAATCAGTAAGTAGTAGGACTTGCTCAATAAACGAAAACAATTGTTTTATTAATTTGCGTGTCTTCTAAATACATTTATAGACAATTATTCTATTTAGCACATATCTCTATTGTAATTAAATGTTTATTATAAATGTTTAAAAATTAAATAATTGTTCACAGCTGATCGCACGGAGAATATTTCTCGTTTTTAACGTGTGACAATATCCTTATAGAATCAGTCAATAGTAAAACACGCTTAATAATCGAAAATAATTGTTTAGTTAGTTTGCACATCTTCTAAAAACGTTTCAAAACAATTAATTCAATTTGCACGTAGCTCAACTGTTATTATTATAAATATTCGATGTTAATATTCAAATATGAAATGATTGCTAACAGCTGATCGCACAAAGATTATGTCGGGTTGATAACGTGCGACAGTATTCTTATAATAACAGTCAATAGTGCACTACGCTGAATAAACAAAAAAATTATTGAATTCATGTGCACACTATTTAAGAATGTTAATAAACAATTAATTCAATTAGCCTATAGCTTAATGGTTGTTGAATATTCATTATTAATGTTTAAAATAAAAATGATTGTAAACAGCTGATCGCACGAACATTAAGTCACTTTCACTACGTGCAACATTATCCCTATAGAATCAGTCAATACTGAAACACGTTAAATAAATAAAAATAATTATTTAATTAATTTCCACACTTTAACAAAAAAGAACGTAAAAACGTTCATAAATAATTAATTTAATCAGCACATAGCTGGAATGTTAGTAAATATTTATATTTATTATTAAAAACTCATATAAGTCAACGGTTTATTCATATCTGATCGTATAAAAATTAAACCCTGTTTGCTACACGAGAGAATATGAATAGAATCAAAAACGTTATTCAAATAGCTCAGCTAAAAACAGCGAATGAGCAGCATTTAATTTATAATAATTTATTTGAAAAAAACAATATACATATATAAAACTATTTGATTGTAAAGAATATAGGTGAAAGAGAGAAAAACACATGAAATCTTTTTAAACTTCTCGATGTGTACTTTAGTTTTTATTTCAGTAATGAATGAACGATCGCCGGTCTTGTTCCCTTATTAATAAGGATTTCGTAATTAAATAATAAATTTTATAAGAATTTTTGGCAAATATGCCAAAAAGTATATAAGGTACTGCAGCTTTTATAGCGATTTATTGTTATTTTAAATTCATATGTTACATTATTTCGTAGACTAAACCTTTAAATTAATAAAAAAAAGATCTTGCCAATTTGTCGCGTTCATATTTTATTTACGGGGTACTCATTTAAAATAGTTAACTCAGAAAGAATGTTAAAAGTCTTTACATACGCTTTATTTTCTAAAGACATAAAAATAACACGAGACTTCAACAAACATAAGAAAATGTTTTTTGAAAAATTTATAAGAAGTGGTTTAATAAATTTGCCATTACTTTTCTACCTTTAGGACAATCTTTATAACTAATTTTTAATGTAAAATGAACTGAAATTAAAAATAAAATGATTGCTAATAGCTAATCGCACGGAGATTATGTCCCTTTAAGAACTTTGTCTCTTTAAGTCACTTTAACTACGTGCGGAAATATCCCTATAGAATCAGTCAATAGTGCAACGAGCTGAAAAAATTAAAATAATTGTTAAATTATAATAATTTGCACACCTTAGAAACACGTTCATAAACTATTAATTCAATTTGCACATAGCTCAATTGTAAAATATTATTATTAATGTTGTAAAATAAAATGATTGCTAACAGCTGATCGCATGGAAAATATCTCCCGTATTTTGTAAGAAAAATAATGATTAAATTTACAACCTAGCAATAAAATTTGTTCTATTATAAACCAATGTATATATAACTCATTAGTAAACTATTTCTTTTACTGAAGTTGTTAATAAATTTATAAGTTATTATATTATATTTAGTATTTTTTCTTAAATGTACTTAATACGCATATTTTTACATACGCATCTAAATATAAGCTTAAAGTAATAACCTCAAATATTTTCACTCAATTATTTACATTAAACTATTGTATTTGCCGCAAATACCCAGCTCTTGTAACATATATTATATTACGAAGGGAACTATAATATTTATTTATCTTATAACAATATAATTTAGTCTACTTTAAATATCGTAAAAATAAAAATTACACTTAAATGATGTTTTTGATAGTCCGATATCAGTCTCGTTAGCTGACCGCGATTTCCCAGTTGAATATTTCGTTGTATTGAACCTGTATTAAGAGTGTTGTTATTCCTTGTGCCATTATAATTGAGTTCTTTGTATCTGACAAGGGAACCACCCCAACCCGACCCCACCGATTTTAATAATTTTTGGATATGTTGTAATACTCAAAAAAATATTCGACACGTGTTTCTTTCTATCGGCTGACATCCACTTTTAAAGGGTAAAATCCACCCCTAAAAACTACCTCAAAAAATCGTTGTCTTAATATATCTCTGCATCTAATGAATATTCTTAAATAAACTCAACGCCAAAATATTTCTTATAAGTAGGCGCTTCTACTAAAATAACTTTAACACCAAGGGGTTGCAACCCCTTTTTCAATAGAGGTCGAAGTTCTATTTTTTTGCTATTTTGCGATTCAAAATCTGTTAAATAAGGTCGAGTGGGTTAAAAACTGCATTTATAATGAGAAAGTGAGAAATTGAAATTGACGTATTTCGGGGTTTTTTGAAAAAAATTTTTTTGGGGGTGTGTTACGCCTAAAAACCACCTCTACTAAATCACAAGCAGGCTAACCCACCTAACCCTGGCTACAGTGTGTCTATTAATTATTTGTTCTGTTATATGTACCATATGACAAGCGAAATATATTAGATAACCAAGCTGCCTCTAACCTGTAACCCCTAACCTCAAAAACCCAAAAAACCACCCCTATCAAACCACAAGCAGGCTAACCCAACTAATCCCTGCCACAGCATGTTTATTAATTATTTTTTCTGTTATTAAATATATCCCATATCACAAGCGAACTATATTATCTAACTAAGCTACTCCTAACCCCTAACCGTTCAAAATCCAAAAAAATACCCCCGTCAAATCACAAGCAAGCTAATCTGTCTCAACCTGGCCCCAGCGTGCTTTTTGATGATTTTTTTTTCAAATAAATATATCCTACATAATAAGCAATTAATGACAGCAAACCATTGTACCCTTAACCCAATGAATCCCTAAAGAACACCCTTACCAACCCACAAGCAGGCTACCGCCCTCAACCCTGACGACAGCGGCGTTTATCGCTCATTTCTTCTTGAAATAATTGTCAAATTAAAACCTAGGATGAAAAAAGTCACGTCTAAAAATAAGTATCTAATGTATTAGGTTGTCTCATTATTGTCAAATGAACTTTATTAAAAGTTATTCTTATAGAAGACTATATTTTTGACTCATACAATGTAAATTATAATGTACTATTTGACATAGTTTTCACAGTAATGATAATCTTCGAAGAAGTGCTTACAACATAATGACTTTTTACACCAACCAAATCGTATTATTGCAACATTCTTACATCCTTCTACTTCGCAGTTGACATTAAAAGATTTTCTAAAACTAAAATCAACAGGATTATTGGTTTTATCTGGTTTTTGAGTAGTATAGCCGCTTTTACGAGGTCTGGCTATTAAATAACAAGACTGCGCGCCTAGAGGGCGCCGTAGGGGGGTGGGGAAAAAAACGAGTAGTGCGTTGGGTATCTAGATATCTTGTCTATGCACGTACCAAAACACGTTCTCGTCACTATTATTGTATTTGTGCAGTAGCGGTTTGAAACGAACGTGTTTTTCTCTCGTGCCGAAAACCATGTGTGACGAAAAACAGGAGCAACGTATCAATCTCAAATTTCTCGTTAAATTGAAGAAACCTCCGACTAAGTGCTGTAAATTGTTGCAAAAGGCCTATGGGGACAATTCTCTATCTCGTGCGCGTGTTTTTGAGTGGTGTAAGCGCTTCAGTGAGGGCCGAGTGAGCACTAAAGATGACCAACGCCCAAGTCGCCTTGTCACTGTTTCAACTCCGGAAACAGTGACCAAAATCAACCAAATTGTACGTGCAGATCGTCGAATGAGCATCCGGATGATTGTCAAGGCTGTAAACGCCGATAAAGAAACGGTTAGACAAATTTTACACCAGGAATTACACATGACAAAAGTCTGTGCGAAGTTGGTGCCAAAAAACCTGACTCCTGACCAAAAGCTCTTGCGTCAACAGGTCTGCTCAGATTTCCTTGAAAGGCTAAAAAAAGATTCCGGACTGATGAAAAACATTATTACTTGCGACGAAACGTGGATTTTTGAATACGATGTTGAAACAAAGCGGCAATCGATGCATTGGAAGACGCCTAAATCGCCCAGAATCAAAAAAGCAAGGATGTCCAAATCAAAATTCAAGGCAATGTTGATCGTTTTTTTTCGACATTAACGGTATCGTGATGACTGAATGGGTTCCAGAGGGTCAGACTGTCAACCAGACTTACTATTTGTCAGTTTTGGCAACACTGCGAGAACGAGTTCGTAAGAAACGGCCCGAGTTGTGGAAGAACAACTCGTGGATTTTGCACCAGGACAACGCACCTGCCCATACCGCGCTATCTGTGAAACAGTATTTGGCCGGTAAGCGCACTCTAGTGCTTGAACACGCGCCGTACTCGCCAGATTTGGCACCGTGCGACTTTTTTTTGATTTCGAAGATAAGATCTGCTGTGAAAGGAACCCGATTTGAGTCGATGGAAGCGGTAAAGCAAAAAACGGCAGAGCTCCTAAAGGCCCTTACCAAAGAAGACTTTCAGCACTGCTTCGATCAATGGAAAAAACGTATGGAAAGGTCTGTGGCGAGGGAAGGGGAGCATTCGGATGTAGAATAATTTTTATAATAAAACCCTTTTTTGTAACCGGTCTTGTTATTTAATAGCCAGATCTCGTAGACCAGGAATATTTAAAAATATCCGTATATCTCGGTGAAGAAAACTGGTTGTGTACCAGCGATTGTAATGTTATAATGTTATTTCTTAAATGTGAATTTAAGTCATAATCCATCAGCATTACATGATCCGAAAATTGCCTCACGAAATTTTTCCAAACCCTAAAACCATATACATCAAGAGGTTGGATCTTCCCTGACATTCCAGTGGGAATTTTTTTAATGTTAACAATTGTATTCGGTGGCATCGTTTCCTCTATAACTCTATCACAATGTCCACTCCAAGAATCAAGTAAAAGAACAGATTAAGGGCCAACATTTGGATAAAATACTTTTTTTAACCAAATTTTGAAGTGCTCTAAAATAAATAAAATGTTGCTATAGAATACTTTTTTATATTATTGCATTATTATACATAAAAATAATCTCACCTGTAGTTAATTTTCTAGATTTTGATGCTTCCGCATGCACATGATGCATTTAGTTAAAAAAATAATAGATTAACATGCTGTGGCCAGGGTTACGTGGGTTTACCTGCTTGTGATTTGATAGGGGTGGTTTTCTAGGTTTTTAAGATAAGGGGTTACAGGTTAGGAGTAGCTTAGTTATCTAATATATTTTGCTTGTCATATGGTACATACAGGGTGCGTACGGTACTTAAGGACATGCATAAATGTGACTATAACTTCGCGAATTTTTTTTTTGTTTTTTTTCCTTTTCAGATAGGAAATGGCGGACTACAACATCACTCATGAAATAAAGAGACATGCTGTCATCGTCGCTATATGTGCAAACCATACATATTTAGAGATCTCTAATTTTCTTAATTGCGCCCGTTCATTCGTGCATAAGGTTCGCTGTGAATTAGAAGCTTTAGAAGGCGATACAGAATCGGTTGCAAAACGCAAAAAGCACAAACAACGTTCTGACACTGCCCGATCTGCAGAATTTTTAGAGCAAGTGCAAGCGATAATAGACGAGGACCCTTCAAAATCAATGAGAGTCCTTGCGAGTGAGCTTCATGTTTCTGAGCGCCTTATTCGTAGAGTTGTCCACGAAGACCTTCGGTATAAGTCTTACGTGATGCGCAGAGTGTCCTGTGTCCGACAGTTAATATCGGTACGAACACGGAAACAGAGAGTTCTCTGATCAAAACGTCTTTCAAACAAAATCAAACACCCTGAGGCGCCCAAAATGTTATGGTTTTTTTCCGACGAAAAAAATTTTGACCAAGATCAAAAGACCAATCGCAGAAATGACAGATGGCTATGTTCAAATCTTACAGAGGTTCCTGTTGTTATGCACACAAAATTTCCAGCCACTGTTATGGTTTTAGGTGTTGTCAGCAACGAAGGACATGTTATGCCACCACACTTTTTTACTCAAGGACTTCGAGTGAACTCTGCTGCATACATCGAAGTTTTGGAGACGGTAGTAAAACCCTGGATAGACAATGTAAGCGGAGGCAGACCATACATTTCTTAACAAAACTCTGCTCCTTCACATAAAGCGATGGCGACACAAGATTGGATGGCCGAAAATTTTCATGACCACATAACACCGAACCTATGGCCACCTAGCTCCCCAGACCTTAATCCTTTGGATTATTACGTATGAGGCGTAGTTGTGCGTGAGACCAATAAGCGTCCTCATAACACTACTTCTTTGCTGAAGACTGCCATTAATGCCGTTATGGTCAATATGAACAAGGAGCATTTGATTCGAGCATGTAATCGTTTCCGGACCCGGATCGAAGAGGTTATTGCTGCTAATGGCGATTTTATTGATTAACTTTATAGCCATATATTAATTTAACGTTGTATAAAAAATTCCTAAAATTTTATTAAATTTTATTAAAAATACAAGCTAATTAATTTTATTCTCAAGTTGTCCTTAAAACCCGTACGCACTCTGTATAACAAAACAAATAATTAATAGACACACTATCGCCAGGGTTAGGTGGGTTAGCCTGCTTGTGATTTGGTAGAGGTGGTTTTTAGACGTAACACACCCCCAAAAAATATTTTCTTGAAAAACCCCAAAATACGTCAATTTTCATTTCTTATTTTCTCATTATAAATGCAGTTTTCAACCCACTCGACCTTATTTAACAGATTTTGAATCGCAAAATAGCAAGAAAAATAGAACTTTTACCCCTATTGGCAAAGGGGTTGCAACCCCTTGGTGTTAAAGTTATATCAGTAGAAGCGCCTACTTGTAAGAAATATTTTGGCGTTGAGTTTATTCAAAAATATTTATTAGATGAAGAGATATATTAAAAAAACGATTTTTTGAGGTGGTTTTTAGGGGTGGATTTCACCCTTCAAAAGTGGATGTCAGCCGTTAAAAAGAAACACGTATCAAATATTTTTTTTAATATTACAACATATCCAAAAATTATTAAAATCGGTGGAATCGGGTTGGGGTGGTTCCCTTGTGAGTTTCAAGGCTGGCTCTACAGCGCGAAAAAAATTTAAATTGCTTAATACGACAAACATTTAAGAAAATTAAGCCAATAGAAATAGTTTGTGATAAGTTTAATATTCTTGCGGTGTCCTTGTCAGTTCGCACTATAGATACTTCATTTCCGATAGATTTTTGCACTAAAATGTTAAAATTCTAAATTTTTAAACTCGTAAATTTATTCTAAAAAATAATTTTCAATATACCAGGCTGTTCAATAAGTTTTGCGGTTCGATAAGAGAGGGTGTTGCTACTAGCCTAAATTTTTTTTTGTTATGTTGGTACACTCTTCATATGAACGTATGTGAGGTTTCATTTTAATTTGACAATTCATTCTTTGTTTACAAGCCATTTAGTATCGACGTGTCACAATATTTTTTTACAATGGAAAAAATAAAGTATCGTGCAGTGATTGAATTTTTAATTTTGGAAGGTTTAAAAGCAAAGGAAATTTATGAACAAATGTTGAAAGTGTATAAGGACTCTTCGCCTTTAATTAGTACACTAGAAAGATGGGTTGCTGAATTTAAACGTGGTCGTACCAGCCTTGAAGACGATCTACGTAAAGGACGTCCAAAAACAGCAACAACACCAGAAATTATAGAAAAAATACAGGATATCGTATTGGAAAATCGTCGAGTGTCTGAAAAACATTTAGTAGAAGCCCTAGGCATCTCATGAGGCAGTGTAAGCAATATTTTGACTAAAGTATTGGGTTCCAGGAAGCTGTGTGCACAATGGGTGCCGCATTCGCTAACAATGGAACAAAAACACATTCGAATGCGACTTTCTCAGCAACATTTAGAACGTTTTCGAAAGGATAAAGTAGATTTTGTGCGTCGATTCATCACTATGGATGAGACTTGGGTCTATCATCATGATCCTGAATCAAAACAAAAGGCTAAAGAGTGGTGTGAATCTGGTTCTTTGGCTCCGAAACGAGTTTGTGTCCAGAAATCGGCCAAGAAGGTGTTAGCTTCAGTTTTTTGGATGCGAAAGGAATTTTGTTTGTGGATTACTTGCAAACTGGTAAAATAATAAATTCTGGATATTATTGTAACCTCTTAGACCAGCTGAAGGAAAAAATTCGTGAAAAAAGACTCGGTTTGCAGAAGAAGAAAATCCTTTTTCATCAGGACAATGCACCGTGTCACAAGTGCATTTTGATAATGGCTAAAATCCATGAATTAAAGTTCGAATTGTTGGAGCATCCACCGTATTCACCAGATTTGGCCCTTAGCGACTTCTATCTGTTTTCAGACCTAAAAAGATTCATGCGTGGAAAGCGTTTTTTATTAAATGATGAGGTTATAACAGATGTGGAAGCGTATTTTGCAGCCATTATAGATTCTCACTTCAGGGATGAAATTCATAAATTGGAATCTGATTGTAACAAGTGTATTGATGTTTAGGGAGACTATACTGAATAATAAAGTGAATTTCAAACCATAAAATTGTGTTTTTCTTATCGAACCGCAAAACTTATTGAACAGCCTGGAAAATGTTTTTCAATATTTAATAATAAATATAAATATCTACAGACGTTCTATCAATCGGCTAATTGAAATACTTATTGATAAACGTTTTCAGAAGGTGTGCAAATTAATTTAACAATTATTTTCGTTTATTCAGTGGGTCGCACTACTTACTGATACTATAGAGATATTGTCGCCTGTTGTAAACGGGGCATAATCTCCGTACGATCAGCTGTTAGAAATCATTTCATTTTTAAAAATTGATAATAAATATTCAACTACATTTAAGCTACGTTTGAATTGCATTAATTGTTTATGAACGGTTTTAGAAGATGAGCAAATTAATTTAACAATTATTTTTGTTTATTCAGCGTCTTGCCATATTGATTGATTCTATAGGGATATTGTTGCCGGTTGTGAAAGAGACGTAATCCTTGTGCGATCAGCTGTTAGCAATCATTTAATTTTTTTACATGAATAATAAATATTCAACATTAATTAAGCTATGCACTAATTAAAGTAACCATTTATAAAAGTTTTTAGAAGTTGTTTAAATTAATTTAACAATAATTACCATTGATTCAGCGTAGTGCACTATTTATTGATTCTATAGCGATAATTTTGCACGTTCTTAAAGAGACATAATCTTCGTGCGATGAACTTTAATCCATCATCTCATTTTTAAACAAACGTTACATTAACATTTAGTAAAAAATATTCAGTACAAATAAATGCAAAAATGATATATCTCATTACCTTTGTGGTCATAAAAAACGTATGCTGGTCTATTTTCAAGATTAGGAATAACTGGTAAGAAATAAGTGATTTTGTTCATTATTGTTATAAGCACGGTCATAATAATGAATGAACTTCAATAATAACGTGTTTATATAAAAATTTATTGACGGTATTTTTTTCAATCTAATAAAAATCGGGTATTTCCAAACTTTTGAACAGTAGTGTATGTGCTTTTTGTTTATAAAAAAAATACGATATATGTGCGAATTTAATAATTGGAATAACGTCAATCTGTAATTCAAAAGAGGTGATCTATCATGGTTCTTTATTAAAAAACGCGCAATTGGCTGGCTGGTGTAACGTCGATGCATGACCTCCGTTTTTTTTTGTTTGTTTTGTCAGCCGAAAAGTTCTTTACTTTCTTTCCTAATACAATAATCCCCTCCACAACCTACTCGACGCACTCTCCACTGACGTAGACCGTTGGGAAACTCAACCTAAGCTTAAACCGAGAGTTAAATAGCCACTCTCGTTAAACTCAGTTTTACTACGATGTAATTTTTACAGACATTCGCACACATGTCATAATAAAATAAAATTCTTCCTTTTAAGTGAGGAACCAACTAAATTGCTAAGTCAGTCAATACAAATTTTATTGACATTCGACATACAAATTCTTGCAAGGTAGTCTTTCTTATAGCGTAATTTAGAACATCGCGCAATACGAGATCTGGATATTAAATAACGAGACTGCGCGCCTAGAGAGCGCCGTAGAGGGGTGGGGAAAAAAACGAGTAGTGCGTTGGGTATCTAGATATCTTGTCTATGCACGTACCAAAACACGTTCTCGTCACTATTATTGTATTTGTGCAGTAGCGGTTTGAAACGAACGTGTTTTTTTCTCGTGCCGAAAACCATGTGTGACGAAAAACAGGAGCAACGTATCAATCTCAAATTTCTCGTTAAATTGAAGAAACCTCCGACTGAGTGCTGTAAATTGTTGCAAGAGGCCTATGGGGACAATTCTCTATCTCGTGCGCGTGTTTTTAAGTGGTGTAAGCGCTTCAGTGAGGGCCGAGTGAGCACTAAAGATGACCAACGCCCAAGTCGCCTTGTCACTGTTTCAACTCCGGAAACAGTGACCAAAATCAACCAAATTGTGCGTGCAGATCGTCGAATGAGCATCCGGATGATTGTCAAGGCTGTAAACGCCGATAAAGAAACGGTTAGACAAATTTTACACGAGGAATTACACATGACAAAAGTCTGTGCGAAGTTGGTGCCAAAAAACCTGACTCATGACCAAAAGCTCTTGCGTCAACAGGTCTGCTCAGATTTGCTTGAAAGGTTAAAAAAAGATTCCGGACTGATGAAAAACATTATTACTTGCGACGAAACGTGGATTTTTCAATACGATGTTGAAACAAAGCGGCAATCGATGCATTGAAAGACGCCTGAATCGCCCAGAATCAAAAAAGCAAGGATGTCCAAATCAAAATTCAAGGCAAAGTTGATCGTTTTTTTCGACATTAACGGTATCGTGATGACTGAATGGATTCCAGAGGGTCAGACTGTCAACCAGACTTACTATTTGTCAGTTTTGGCAACACTGCGAGAACGAGTTCGTAAGAAACGGCCCGAGTTGTGGAAGAACAACTCGTGGATTTTGCACCAGGACAACGCACCTGCCCATACCGCGCTATCTGTGAAACAGTATTTGGCCGGTAAGCGCACTCTAGTGCTTGAACACGCGCCGTACTCGCCAGATTTGGCACCGTGCGACTTTTTTTTGATTTCGAAGATAAGATCTGCTGTGAAAGGAACCCGATTTGAGTCGATGGAAGCGGTAAAGCAAAAAACGGCAGAGCTCCTGAAGGCCCTTACCAAAGAAGACTTTCAGCACTGCTTCGATCAATGGAAAAAACGTATGGAAAGGTCTGTGGCGAGGGAAGGGGAGCATTCGAATGTAGAATAATTTTCATAATAAAACCCTTTTTCGTAACCAGTCTCGTTATTTAATAGCCAGACCTCGTAATCTGGAATGTCCTGAATTCTTGTAATACACTCCAAATAATTTTTTTTAGAATAATCAATTAATTAAATACAAATTTTTTGCATAAGTAATTGATTAATTAAGCGAATTAAAATAAATAATTAATTTAAATTAACTGCAAAAGGCCAACGTTCAACTGTTATTAATTCCTTTAGTTTAATTTTTAATTTCAGCGACAATTCAACGATCCTAATTATTACTATTTCACTATTCGATAGAACAAAATTATAGTCTGCGACCAGCTACATTATTCTATTTTTATAAGCAAAATTGTACAAAAAGAAATCGCATTAATAATTACAGTTTGATTATTAATAGTAGAAATTTCAACATAAATTTACAATCATACTAGCAAATATTTACTTAATAACTTTATGAAAATAAAGATAATCAATCAAGCACTCCTCCAACAGTCCTTAACGAATAATTAGAAATTAAATTAAAAATGATTATTCAATCTATTATTTTACTAATCTAAGGATATCATTCGTATCCATAATAGCAATCTTTTTTTTGTATTTAAATAATCATTTTTATTATAAAATCACTATATATGTATCTATCTATCTATCTATCTATCTATCTATCTATCTATCTATATATATATATATATATATATATATAATGCGAGAAAGCAGAGAGACTCTACGTGTTAAAGGTAAATGCGCTTGCATAATATAATTAACATTCACCCATGATTTTCGACGCTTAGAATTCTTAAATATATTTATTTCTCATCACCTTTCACAATTCAATAGAGAAGTGATTTTCTTTTGTATCTGTCGAGTAGCATTTCACAAGTGGTTTTTGGATTTTCTTGCTGTCTTTCATTTAGTTCATACAGAACTCATTTTCTCACTTTTTTAATCTTTCCCATGGCTTTCAAACGAATAGAGACGGTTTTCTACGTCACATTCAGTTGATTCGCGAGTTCTTGTTGAGTTTGAGTATCATCTTCATCCAATAAGGTTTGCAATTCGTCTGCGAACTTCTTTAATGGTTTCCTGCACTCTTGGTTTCTCACATTAAAATCACCACTTTTGAGTTTCTTGAACCACTCGAAATACTGTATTTCACCAAGAGTATGTCCAACGTAAGCTTGTACAAGCATTTGATGCGATTCCGCAGCAGTTTTTTTTAAACGATAACAAAAATCAATGCTGTTTACAAATAAAAGTTCGTAGGCACAAAACTCGACATGTTTAATAGAAGTATACCGGTTTAAGGAACTTGGGTTGTTGTGTGTTACAAATCTTCGTCAGCTGTGAGATGGAGATGATGGTGCTGCAGAAGCGGTCTTAAAGTACCTTCATTGATGGCTAGCACCATATATAGAGAAATCCCGGTTTCATACTTCTATACCTGGTATACACCGATACACGATGATGTTTGCGTCGCACGGCTACGCTGCTACGTTTGTATTTCGCCATTACGCTTTTATCTTGCCATCCCACCACAGTATTTAGAGCATCTAGCCGAGAAATCTGATCCAAATTTTTATTACACTCACCTTATGTCTTCTTATATTTAACATCTATAAATTTATATATTTTTTATGTTATACTGCAGTGAACTAGCTATGACATAATGTAACGTCGTCTGTTATGCTTTATGTAAATAAAGATCCGTTAAATAGAACAAAGTTGGGCAAAAAAATAATTTAAATAAAATTTGACTACTAAAAATTAAGCTATCTGTACTTTCTTTAAGTATTTAAAATTATAAATGATATTTAATAAACGTACAATGTATTATTATTTATAATTATCAAAAAATTAACTTTGCTACCACTTAATACACAGTGTGTCCCATGGAAAACGGAACTTTTTTAAAATAAAGACAAAAACTCAATATTCCGGCAAATCTCATTTATTTTATTCAAAATAGTTTTCTTTCGCATCAATACTACGTTTTGCACGATCAATTAACATATCGAATGAGTTTTTGAGATCATTTTTAACCATCGACTTTAGTATGTCAGTCGTCGCTCTTTGGATGGCCTCTACGTCGGCATAACGTTTTCCTTTCATAGGCAAGTGCAATTTGGAGAACAAGTAGAAGTCGCACCGAGCCAAATCCGGCGATTACGGTGAATGGTTAATAGTTGAAATGGAATTTTTGATCAAAAAATCCGTGATCAAGTTCGATCGATGAGACGGGGCACTATCATGCAACAAACGCCAGCTCCCTTTTTCACGGTATTGTAGCCGCACACGACAAATACGGCTGAGCAAACGCTTCATAACACTAAGATAAAACACAGCCGTAATCGTTTGACCAGGTGGAACGAATTCACGAGGAATAATACCCTTCGATTCGTAGAAACAAATCAACATTCTCTTCACTTTTGACTTTTCAAGACGACTTTTTTTCGGATTGGGCTCGGTTAGGTGCTTCCATTCAGCACTTTGACGCTTGGTTTCAAGATCATATTAAAAACACCATGTCTCGTCACCAGTCACAATTAAATATTTCAAGTTTGGGTCCTTTTTTGACTTTTCAATCAAATTCTTACAATGTTGTGTTTGGAGCAATTTTTCGTAGTCGGTCAATTTGTGTGGAACAAAGCGTGCACACACCTTCCGTAGATTCAAATAATCGGTCAAAATGCAATAAATTAAATTTTTGGACATATCCAATTCCATTTCCATGTATTGCAATGAAGATTTTGGCTCATTTTTTATAAATTCACGCACTTTTTCAATGTTGCTTTGAGTAACCACGGTATTCAAAGTACCTGGATGTTCGTCGTCCTGAATGTCTTCACGACCTTCCTGGAACCGCTTATACCACTCATACACTCTGGTACGGGATAGACAATTATCGCCATAAACTCGTTTTAGCAAATTATGCATCTCAGTAAAGTTTTAACTGAGTTTAGAACAGAACTTAATATTTGCTCTTTGTTCGAAGTTCATTTTTCGACCGATGCCACAAACACACTGTCACTTTGAGCGCGATATTTTGGTTTCCATTGAACCAAATGTCATAAAATTTTGACAGGATGTCAGTTAAGAATGGACCTTTTCGTTTGCTAACATCCACCAATAAGTGGCGCCAATATAAATCGATGTTTTGAAAAAGTTCCGTTTTCCATGGGACACACTGTGTATTTATTATAATAGACCCTGGTAGAATTTGTGTTAATTACCATATTTTTTTTTATAATTTTTTATAATTTAAACTTATGAACCTTGATTAATAATTTTAAATAAAATTTATATATTTTTTTTAATTATTATTATATTTATTCTACACTAATTACCATATTTTTTAGATTGTTGGCATTATATCAAGTTGCTAATGATTATAATTATGTCAGACCTCAAATAATAAAGGAACAAATGATTTGTATCACGGGTGGACGCCATCCTCTACTTGAACAAAACACTAGATTTACTCCAAATAACATATTATTAGACAAAAACAATGGATTACTAAAAATTATATCGGGGCCAAATAATTCCGGAAAAAGTACTTATATTTTACAGACGGCTCTCATTATATTTATGGCTCATATTGGCAGTTATGTTCCTGCAAATACAGCTTTAATTGGTATCGTTTCTCGTATATATATAAGTCCAGTAACTTGTCATAGTTCTTCTTTAGAAGCAAGTTCATTTTCAGAAGAAATACGGCAGGTAAGATAATTTCTTTCAACTCATGTTAATAATAGATAAATAATTTCGTTCTATAAATTTTTGGAAGATAGGGATTCTTTTTCAAACTATCATTTCATAAAATTATTCCAGATTAGCAAACAATTTTCGTATTTTAATATAATTAAATTTTTTTTTGTTTTGTAATATGACGACTAAAATATAAAAAAAATCACAAGAATCAATGTTTTACAATATTCTTTTTTCTTTATCTTATCATTCAAAGCTTGTAATTTGTTCAAATATTAAATATTAATTATCGGAACGATTGTTAATGCATCATTTAATTTTGAAAGTAAAAGATCCATTTTTTTCAAAATGCCTTTCGAAAAAAAACAAAAATGGAGATACGAGGTCTGGCTTTCAAATAACGATACTGCGCGCCTAGAGGGCGCCGTAGAGGGGTGGGGAAAAAAACGAGTAGTGCGTTGGGTATCTAGATATCTTGTCTATGCACGTACCAAAACACGTTCTCGTCACTATTATTGTATTTGTGCAGTAGCGGTTTGAAACGAACGTGTTTTTTTCTCGTGCCGAAAACCATGTGTGCCGAAAAACAGGAGCAACGTATCAATCTCAAATTTCTCGTTAAATTGAAGAAACCTCCGACTGAGTGCTGTAAATTGTTGCAAGAGGCCTATGGGGACAATTCTCTATCTCGTGCGCGTGTTTTTGAGTGGTGTAAGCGCTTCAGTGAGGGCCGAGTGAGCACTAAAGATGACCAACGCCCAAGTCGCCTTGTCACTGTTTCAACTCCGGAAACAGTGACCAAAATCAACCAAATTGTGCGTGCAGATCGTCGAATGAGCATCCGGATGATTGCCGAGGCCGTAAACGCCGATAAAGAAACGGTTAGACAAATTTTACACGAGGAATTACACATGACAAAAGTCTGTGCGAAGTTGGTGCCAAAAAACCCGACTCCTGACCAAAAGCTCTTGCGTCAACAGGTCTGCTCAGATTTGCTTGAAAAGTTAAAAAAAGATTCCGGACTGATAAAAAACATTATTACTTGCGACGAAACGTGGAATTTTTAATACGATGTTGAAACAAAGCGGCAATCGATGCATTGCAAGACGCCTGAATCGCCCAGAATCAAAAAAGCAAGGATGTCTAAATCAAAATTTAAGGCAACGTTGATCGTTTTTCTCGACATTAACGGTATCGTGATGACTGAATGGGTTCCAGAGGGTCAGACTGTCAACCAGACTTACTTTTTGTCAGTTTTGGCAACACTGCGAGAATGAGTTCGTAAGAAACTGCCCGAGTTGTGGAAGAACAACTCGTGGATTTTGCACCAGGACAACGCACCTGCCCATAACGCGCTATCTGTGAAGCAGTATTTGACCGGTAAGCGCACTCCAGTGCTCGAAAACGCGCCGTACTCGCCAGATTTGGCACCGTGCGACTTTTTTTTGTTTCCGAAGATAAAATCTGCTTTGAAAGGGACCCGATTTGAGTCGATGGAAGCGGTAAAGCAAAAAACGGCAGAGCTCCTAAAGGCCCTTACCAAAGAAGACTTTCAGCACTGCTTCGATCAATGGAAAAAACGTATGGAAAGGTCTGTGGCGAGGGAAGGGGAGCATTCGGATGTAGAATAATTTTTATAATAAAACCCTTTTTCGTAACCAGTCTCATTATTTAATAGCCAGACCTCGTATATCCTAAAGTTATAAAAGGAATATCGATATTTATGAATATTTTTGAGCCCAAATGTTATCGTAAGCTAGTTCTCTCGATTTACCTTGTAGATGGGATTTATTTATTTTGATTGAAATTATAAAATTTAATTATTTTGATTATTGAAATGTGTTAATAAAAGTTAATTTTATTAATAAATTATTAAGGTCTAGGATAAATAATTTTCTCTATAACATGATCTCCGATTCGTGACACCAAACTTAAACTTCACGAGTTTACAGTGACAAATAACTACACATATCTCAGGCACTAACGCAGGCTCACTTCGACGGGTTTTACGCGGTCGCGTATAACGCCTACGTCAGGTACGCATCGATCGGTGATCGATCGGTCTCTTTAAGGACTTACATCCAAAAAACAAAGAACGGAGAACAGAGTACTACATGAAGCCAGGATGTTCATACCCTCGGTTGCTATCATACTATGATTACATGTTCGACCAATACGAAGATGACACGTAAAAAATGTTTTTCGTCAGTCGATCCGTTGACGAAGTCCTTAGTAGCGTGGAACTGCTGACGTAGGTCTTAATGCACGGTGAGCTGCAGATCATTGGTCGTGCGATTAGTTGATGCCTTAATTTCGATTCATAGTGTGAGCGGTTGCTCACAGTCATAAGCCGTGGAACGTCGTGTATTTGTGGAACGTCACACCTCCCCCTTTTAGTAGTTGCTATCTTTGGCAACTTAAACATCCGGATATTTGAGCTCACCGTTAAGGCAGGTGAAACGAGAGCAGCAAACACACGCTTTTTATTGTTGTTTTGCGCCATATTATTTTACGATTAGATCGAGATGTGTGTTCAACTATTTGGCGTGTACTGTTGAGTTTTAATTTTTTAGTCGTGTAGGAGTCTTATGTTTTCTGCGTGGTTCGCTGATTTTGCATTTTTGTAAAAAAGGATTTAGATTCAATACTAATTTTTAATTTTTTTAGATCAAAAAAAAAAAAAAAAAGAAAAGAAAGAAACGGCTATTTTCAGAAGTCAAGTAATTATGTGTAATTTACTTGAAAAGTCTCTTTATGTAAGGTGTAGTACATTCTTTTAGTAACAAAATTTTTTTCTCAATTATGAATGCATGTCGATAACATTATATTACTACGTTGATATATCAAAAAAATAGTTCTCAAATATATATATATATATATATATATATATATATATATATATATATATATATATATATATATATTTAAGTACTATTTTTTTTTTGAGCGTTGATGTTCTGTATCTCCTTTTTTGTTTTTTTTTTTATTAGTAGGTTAGTAATGCATGTTTGACGGTGTTAACTAAGGTTATTTCCAGTATGAAATATGATTTGTAGTTAGTATTTTATTTCTTTGTTGTATTTTATTGAGGCGATTATTATGTTCTATTTTGTGTTAACTTTAGGATGTTCATAATTGTAGCTTACTTCTAGGTTGGAGTTACTTCGCTTAGGGCTGTGCGGTGTTATGTGTGATGGACTTATTTGTAAAAATGTAATTTCTGGATTACTTAACATTGTCAAGAATCTGTGTGCGATGGCTAATACGGTAAGCATACGTATAATAGTCCGTTAGTTATCCGCGTTTGTTTCTACAATTTGGGAAAGGTTAATTTATGTGGGCGATGGCTCGAAATAGTCCAGGCTAATTGTACTATTTTTAATAAAAAAAAATTGTTATCCAGAGTTGAACGATTAAAAATAGTAAACGGGCTTATAATAAGCAATCATTCAGCGTGTACGAGTATGTCTAAGTTTTATGTAAATAGACTTTCTGATCAAATTAGACGTCCTGCATCTCAAAGTATGACAGACCTTATACATCATGCAATTAATTATATTGAAAACGAGTCAAGTAAAAGTCAATTTTCTCTTAATGAGATAAAAAAAGAATTCACAGGTATTTTTCCAGATTTGTAGACTATCAAGTGAAAACTAAGCAAATTTTACCCCGACAATCAATTACAGTTTATAAACGGGAGCACAGATCTTATTATACTTTTTAGACATAAAATTGGTAATGAAACTTTGAAAGAGTGGTATGATAATCAGAATAAAGATCCTAAATTGGAAAAAAAAAGAATTATTCAAATGGCTGGTCATCTTATATTACAAGATATTCGTAAAACTGTTTACGACACAAATAATTATATTCTTCCAAATTATGAGAAAAATATTTTTAAAAATATTCCTGAATTTTTAACAGACATTCTTAAAATTCTTATAACATTCCATTAAAAAAAAAAAAAAATGAAGTTAAGTGGAATAAAAGAGTAGCTACTATTGATCATACTATAATTACATTAGCAAGGCCACGGTCATTCTTATTACCTATTTTAATCGGATTGTCAGCGATAATACACAAAAAATATACATTGAAATGGTTACTAGATTCTTTGTCATATTTAGGATTATCTGCAATATACGAAAAAACTTCGTGATTTTAAGCGTCAATTGTAAATAATTCTGATATTCATACTTTTGATTTCGAATGTTTTATTCAGTACCTCTTTGACAACGCCGATCATAATACGTGCACTATTGATGGAAAAAATATATTCCACCAAATTAGTTGAATTAAAGTTGTGACTCCATCATCAAGTGTAATATCCAAATAAACTGTCGCTAGAGTAAAAAATATTCCATTATCAAAAGTGATTGGCAAGTTTGGATTTACTGCATTAAAACGCTTTAAAAAGAAAAATGCACAAAGACTAAGTATAACATTTATTAAAGATTCTAAATATTCCAATAAAAAAGCAAAGGGATATAGTAGATTTATAGATATTTTTACTTACAGTGGATTTTCATTTATTTTTACAGTAGGTATTTTTACTTGGAGTCTGATTACAAGAGATCAAAAATTTTTTCATTACCATTTGTCAATAATCCTCCAAGCAAATACGATACCATTTTTACTGTTATAGTAGAAAGTGCTGAAGCAAATAAACGAAATAACAAGGAAAACATAATTTTCGTAACGTGTGATCAACCTCTGTATCAAAAACCTCGATATATTTTGTTGTGTATCGATTCACAGAATGATGAATATGGGTTATCAAAGATTAGGACTTGACGGATTTCACTTGTTGATATCGTTTCTTGGAGCGCTAGGATTCGGAATGAATGGAAGTGGTCTGACAAAAGCTTTCTGCATAATATATGTTGAAAATTTTGCTGAGAAAACTCTTTCAAGGCATGCCTATTCCAGAGCCATCAGGAGGCATTTCATTATTCAAACTGCTTTAGATACCATAATTTTTAAATCGCTTTAATTTACAGAAAAAGAAACATAAGTTAGATGCATTCTTGATTAATTTGGGTTATCTGGATCTTAAAGAAGATGTAAACAAAGAAGAATTTACTATAATCAGAGATAAATTTATTAAACAGATTGAGAAGATACAAAAAAGGAAACCCACTGCAGAACTTCAAATCCAATATTGGAATATGTTGGCAATAGTTAGAAACTTCATAAAAACAGAACGTTCTGGCGACTGGAATTTACAGTTAAAATATGTTGAACGAATGATACTATACTTTTATGCGAGCTGGCACCTTAATTATGTAAAATCTGCGCTCTTATATCTTCAAGATATGCTACACTTGAAAGATGTAATGAATAAATATTAATTTGATCTATTTACAACAAATAGCTATTTCACAATTAGACGCTCTAAAAAGTTTTAGTCTGGAGTTTGGGCAAACATGAAAATAGAGCAAGTTGTAACAGCGTTCATATTAACTATGATAACTCTAGTAGAAATTTCCGATAAAATGGAAAATTTTTCCTATGTTTCTTATTGCACTATATGATCAACATGTTAATTTTACAGACTCTAGAATCACAAGAGATGCAGCAGATCTTGAAAAATTATTGGAATTTTTTAACATGTGTGATCCGTTTCCAGAACAAATCCGTTTCCAGATAAAAATCATGTCAATATTTTCTAGAATTGTTGGCAATGATTCAATCAACTGTCATGAAGCATACCAAGTAGGTATGAGATCTGGGAAATCGATAATAGGAAAGGATTTTAAAAATGTAAAATTTACAAGAAAAAATAGTCTTGTCTCTTAGAAGTGTTCAATCATCGATTAAAGTTTATGATAAGACCAGTGCAATAAATCCACGATTATTATTTCAACGCTTATATATTATTATCAATAGCAAAGCTGACATGAAAAAATATTCAAAATTCAAACTTGTTCCTATCCCGTTATCACTTTTTACAGAAAACGGCTTCCGCAAAAATCTTACATTGCAACTGTTTGATCATTTCACCACTTCTGACGTTTTACCAATAACCGAAAATTTACTCCATGTTATCATCGGTGGATATCTGTTACACAAAGTTGTTTGACAAGATGATACCGTTGAGGTGATCATCGAAAAATATTTATCTTTTGTGCGCCATCATTATGCAGACAATACCTATTTAGTATTTAATGGTTATCCGTAAAGTGAGGCTAATAATGAAAACTCAACCGCAACAAAAGTAACTAAACGTTTAAGGCGAAAAAATTCTTTAAATATTCTTTCTTTCCATATTGAACCACACATAAAAATAAAAATTGCGCAAGAGAACTATTTATCAAATGATAATAAGATTAAATCAATAAAGCAGTTATTGGAAGCATTGAGATTTGTAGGATATTCAATTAAACAAGCGGAAGAAGATGCAGATGCATTAATTATTAAGAAAGCAATAGAAATCGCCGAAACTAATAAGATTGAGAATGCAGCAACAGAAGTTGCCGAATATAAGAAAACTATCGTTGTTATTGGCCAAGATATTGATCTATTAGTTTTATTAAATCAATTAAATTCGACAAATGCACCAATTTATTTTCTGAAATCTGGTGCAGGCAATGTAAGAGACTACATGTACTCTTCGAACAGTTTTAAGTTTGAAGAATATCGCCATGCTGTTGTTTTTTTACATTTTTTTACCGGTTGTGATTCAATATCTGGTTTTGCAGGCAAAAGAAAAAGAAAACAGTCGAATCGCTTATTAAAACTCGAAACCTGGCAGACCTTTT
The DNA here is from genome assembly GCA_949987625.1 of Chalcis sispes. Taxonomy (NCBI): domain Eukaryota; kingdom Metazoa; phylum Arthropoda; class Insecta; order Hymenoptera; family Chalcididae; genus Chalcis; species Chalcis sispes. The sequence goes on along the minus strand of OX465098.1, from coordinate 21,544,067 downwards.
TATGAGCCACATTCCGATCCAAAAATCATTGCTCAAAATGCTTGCACGTTAATTGCATCTATGTATTTACAGTTGCATAAATATTTCATCATCTCTAAATGAGTTGAGATTTCATCGATATAAGTTATAAACTGCAAAGTCGATATTTCGATTAGAAAAATTACCACCAAGTGTTGGAGCAACTACACAACCCTCTTACGAGGTGTGTTCAGAAAATAACGGGAATTTTCGTTTTTTGAAAAAAGTATTTATTTTTTCGTCTACATTAATGTTGTCGCCTTCAAATTAGTCCCCATTAGATATTATACACTTGTGCCAGCGCTTCTTCCTATTTTTGAAAAACTTCTAAAACTCGGTCTTTGGGATAACCTATATGTTTTTTGTTTTTGGGCAAAAATTCACGAACAAGCAATGAAGTGTTAGCAGGTGCATTATCGTGGTGCAAAAGCCATGAATTGTTTTGCCACAAATCCAAGCGTTTTTTTCGGATTGCTTCACGCAAACGGCGTTGACCTCGTAGCAAGAAGTCATGATGCACTATGCCATTAAAATAGAAGAACACAGTGAGTATAACCTTCACGTTAGACCGCACTTGTCGAGCCTTTTTTGGTCTTGGCGATCCAGAATGCCTCCACTGGGACGATTAAGCCTTAGTTTCGACGTCATATCCGTAAATCCATATTTTGTCACCTGTTATAACACGTTTCAGTAGTTCTGCATCGTTGTTGACTTCATTTAATGATTCCTAAGTAACTTTTATTCGCCGCCGTTTTTGTTCAAAATTCAACAATTTCTGAACAAATTTTGCTGCCATGCGTTTTATACCCAAGACATTCGAAAAAATTTCATAGCATGAGCCAATCGATATGTCAACATCATCAGCGACTTCTCAGATTGTGATTCGGCGATCGTTCAAAACCATTTCTTTCACTTTTTCCACTTTTTCATCGGTTGTTTAGGTGCTGGGGCGTCCGGGGCGTTCGTCATCTTTAACGTCTTCACGGCCATCTTGGAAACGCTTATACCACTCGTAAACCCTTGTCTTACTCATATCGGACTTACCATACTCGTAGGCATTTGTTAACATTTCACACACTTTGTTACACTTTATTTCATTTTTTATGCAAAATTTGATACAAATTATTTAATCCATTTTCTTTAACAAACGAAAATCGCCGAGCTCATAAAAACACGTCTAACCTTAGCGGCTGCCACTGACAAAGTAAACAATGAATACAGCTGAAAATTGTATCATACTTTAGGGGTATGTGTACTAACATAATAAAAAAAATTTTTACAATCGGACTCTCCAAATCCGTGAAATTTAAAAATTCCCGTTATTTTCTGAACACGCCTTATACAGAGCATACCATCAACTTTACACGTGACTTGGAAACAATAATTGCAACCAACTAAGGCTGAAAAGAAGTTCTTATCAATAGTTCAAAAATACTCATGCCTTGCTTCACAGACATCCTAATCATATCTGAAGAGTTACTACAAAAAATTTCTTGCAGCTGCAGAACTGATTATTCAAGTAATAGGTTACATTACTCCGAAAACATTACAATTGTATTCGAGCAGCCAAGTATTTGCTCAGACCCTGAAAATGAACAAACCCAGCAATTTAGTGATTCTAAAGAAACTTTTGAAGATAATGAAGAAATTAATCCTAATAGAAGGTAAGATAATAACGATGAAACAATTAATTTGATAAGAAGACCAAGATTAATCTAGTATTATATATTTGTAAATAAAGTCGTAAAAATTTATAAAAGTAAAATATTTTTGAAAGAAAAAATGATAATTTTAAAATGTTTAATTAAAAAACACGTTAATTATAATAGATTCTACAACAAAATAATTAAAGTTTCTTTTTTTCATAAGCTTATTAATCGAATAAAACGTTGATAGCATTAGAATACAAATATTAAGTTTCGGAAAAAATTATAAAATAAAGTTTTCTGTGTATTGTTTTTTGTAGAATTGAATAGTGTAATCAGTATTTATTTTTCAAAAATTTTAACAAATTATCAACCATCATTGAAAATTTCATTGTTGCACAAGTCATTTTTTACTTCTTTTGCATTTTTTTACACATTGTTAAATTTTGAGTATAAATTTTCTTTATTTTATTAAAAAGTATATATCAAAATAAATAAAATGAATCCTGGATGAATCCTGTACGACAATTTTCTGAAGTACTTTCTGAAGTTGTGCGGAAATAAAAAATAAAAAACGAGAAGAAAAAAGATTTTTCGCATTTATCATGGATATTTAAGGTTATATTATATAAAAAAGTGACCTCTACAAAAGTTATAGATTTTTGCATTATATACTACTTTTCTATTGAACACTTTATTTTGACGCCAACTTTCGCTGGAAATAGCAATAGCATAATGATACACAATTTTTCACCCTTTTTCACTTCCCGAAACTACCCCGCAACTTTCCTACTAATGCTTGTATTTTTTTTTGGTTTATTATAAGCCCCTTTACCATTTCCAATCGTTCAACTCTAGATGAAAATTTTGTTTTTGAAAAGTACAATTAGCCTGGACTGAAATTAATTGTGCTTTTTCAAGTGTATTTTTGAGGTCGCGAGTGTTTGCATTTGCTTATTGCCAGGTTTGAATTTGATTATTATAATGGGAATTGTAATGATTAATATTGAGTTAATTATTATTTTAGAGGAAATATATATTTTGTTTTGAAATTTTTCTTTTTTTGTTTACTCATTTCGGTAAATTTTCTTTCAGTTTCTTGAAGCGATATTGCTTCTCGGTTTTTCGCCCATTTTCTTATTTCTGACATTTCTTTGTCCATTATTACTGTGTGAATGTCTTGATTTTTAGAGAGGCGAGGTGGAGTGGTGGTAAGCGTGAGATTTAGTTTTACTTGTAGGTTATACGTATATGTTTGTTTTAAGCAGATGTCATGTAGGTCGAAGAGTGTGACTCCTTTATAGTAGACTGTGTATCTCCCATGTATCTTTCTTTTGTATTGCAGATTACGCGAAGGGTTTCTGAGGGTAGTAATGGAAAATAATCATTCATTTGTGTCATTTCCCTTTTTTAAGGGAAAGGTTGGTGGACAAAGGAGTAATCATTGGTTTTCGGTGCACGAGCTTAGGTAGCCCTTATCGATTTTCATGAATCTTTTTAAGTCTAGTGTAATAAGTAAATTGAAGAATAATGGTTTATTAATTAAGAAGTCATTTGAATCGTGTGTAAAGTTTATAGTTTCTCAGTCTTAGGGAGTCAGTTACTGGGAACGTTTTTGTAGTTATTAGCTTTTATTTTGTTGTGATAACACTGGTTCGAACGACGTGCAGTAAGGTTCCTATGGTCATTCTGTATTCTTCTCAAGATAGAGAGTGTCCTTAAGGGTTGTTATTTATCTGCTTGAGTAAATTTTGTAATTGTTTGTGCCAAAATAATAAAGAATGTAAACGTTTGCTATTGGATATCTTAAGTACGTTTAGAAGTGTCTTGTAGATAGATATAACTATGTCTAGTGATCTCTTGAACTCAATGAAACATTTCCTGGTGGTGACCAAAATTAATTAATTTTTTCGTCTTGTGCAAGTAATTTGTTTCAATTAGTAATAGCGTGATGTCTTGATGAGTTTTGTTTGGATTGCGCGCATTTTTCTGGAGTTCATAGTGTAATGTTTCTAAACCAGATCGAACTAAATGTGTCTGATTAGCAGCTAATTCTATAAGGTTTGCTTGCAGCTCGTAGAGTTTGTTGATTTCCTTGTCGAGTTGTTCTCTGTCTTGTGCGCCCAGGGTTGCGAATGATTTTCGACTTATCCACTCGACAAATTTTAGAGGGGCGCCTCGTTTTTCAAGGAAATGGGGTGCCTATGTCAGAAGTTTGTGCTGGTTATAGTACAAATAATCAAAAGATATCTTCGTACAAGAATTTGGTGATTTTTAGATCTCTATAGAAAATGTCCGTAGGAATTAATATTTTGCATTCCTCTTTGGGTATTGCTTTGAGGTATTCCGTTATGACGCGTGACATTTTATTACCATGTTATTGGTTTTTTTAGTCGGTTACAATCTAGAGTTACCATTACCTTATCTTCGGATCTGATTAGTCTTACTTCGCCCGTAGGATCGTAATAGATCCCTGGTATGAGCTGGCGTAAACTAAACGGCGGCGGCGAAGGTGACATACCAGGGCACAGTGCTGTATTTTCCCGGTGGTTGTGTGGACCTGCAATAGGATTGTTGCTGTTTAGTCTTAGGTTATAAACGTTATAATAAGTTTGATTTGATCTTGTCCTTATGTTTTATAAGTAATTTTCCGTTGGAAGACTCTATCAAAACGTTGTTTAGGGACTTTCTTTTACTTTGAAGGAGCCGTTGTAGTTTCTATCAAGTTTCCCTGTTCATGGCTCTTTTGACCTTTTAACACTAAACCTACCAGGATCAAAATGACCCATTTTTAGTGAGTTAAATTTTATAATTTATAACTAAAAATATACCATTTACTATATTTGGCATATAAATTAATAATTGCAATAAATTTACGTATCAATTAAAAAATAAGAAATAAATAAAAATAAGAAAATGAAAAATGAAAATTTTTTAAACCAGTCATTTGACCGGTCTGGTAAATTTAGTGTTGAGAACGAAGATTTTCACATTAAAATCTACTTTCTATTTAACATGAAATTTTTGCATAATGTCAATGAATTTTTAGTGAAGTGCACGACCCAACTAGTAGTCAACATTTCGACCAGACCCATTTGCAGCATAAAGGTCTATGTTAGAAATTTCGTCTTACGACTCGATGCTGTTTTCTTACGTAATTTGATGTGTTGAATGCGAAAAAAGTAGGAAAAGAAAGTCCTGGATCTTGAAAATTTTTTTTTTCTTTTGGTTTCAAATTTGATATATTTACGTTTATTACAGTACTGAGTTCGACAAAATTAATCTTTTTGTTTGAATATTTCTTAAATAATGACTTTTTCAAGTCTATTTTGTCAAAACCGAGACCACGTGAAAGGCAAAATTCTTACCATCACCTTTGTAGTTTTGTTAGATACAAGCTAACCAGCTAATAATAACTAACTATAATTTCAATTTTTAACCTCATATAAAAATTCATCTTTAAAATGAGTTTTGTAATACAAAATACTATTTCTTTCGAGCTTAGTGCATCTGAATATATAAGTTAACCGATTTTTTGGCTGAAGCAGCAAAAAAAAATTTGACCTTAAAATGGCACTTTTTAAGGTCAAGTAAAATTCCAGTAATTTTTACATTATTTCTTTTTGTATCAAGCACTTAATAGTATTTAAAGAAAACCTCAAATATTTTGTATCCCATGAATGTTTAATATATCGACCAGACCCGCTTTTAAAAGATTAATTCATACACTTCTGTTCCTACCTCGAGGTGTTGAGATCCAGCTGTTCGGCTGTAGTATCGTTTACTCTTGACCTTAAAGTCTACTAACAAAGAAACTACCCCAGATATTCCTTCCCGATTTTATTAATACTGAGATATGTTATAGTGCATCAAAAAATAAAAAACACGTATTTTTTTAAAAAATTGAAAATTAAAAAAATTTGAGTTTTGAATCAGTACAACAAGGTTTAAGAAAGTGAATTTTATAAGGCAGTTCCGACGCTGAGTTCATACTTCGAATAAAAGTGGGACATATAGAGAGAAAATTTCCTGAATATGTCAATTTACATTGGGAAATTTCGTAACTGCAGTAGAAGCTGGATTGGTCGTTCATGATACGTAAATAAGCATTACAAGCTCAAAAGCAGATGAGCTATGAAGATTAATTAGATTCGAAGCTTTAAACTACTCATTTCAAGAGAACACACAGATATGTATCAAGAAAAATTAATAAATTTGTAAAAACATGCAAATGAATTTGTAATTGATGACAAACGATGTGCTAAAGAGATACAAATAAAAAATATATACAATTCTGATCAGAATGGTTTCCAGTTAGAAATACATTCTGGTAAAACATTACTTATTGAAAAAGAAAGACATGTGTAGTATGTTCTACAATCGATTTCGTCAACAACCCATAATTACACTATACCACCGCTAATTTTAGGTGATGGAAAATTACTTTCACCACTTTTTCTAGATTTAAAAGAAAAAGTGGCCAGTTTGGACCAATTATTAAATTTAATTAATTTCAACCTACAAATGTATTATATATACATTAAAGCATCCACTTCTGGAAAACTGACTTTAGGTATTTATCAATATACAGGCTGAGCCATTTTAAGTGACTCACCCAAATTTCTCCGTTGGTAAGCAAGATACAGAAAAATGTTTCAAACAAAAGTTGTATAGTTTCAAGAGTGACATAAGATGGTTCCATTGGTTTGACCTTAAAGAGTAATTTGAAGGTCACATGAAGGTTACCCGAAATTTCTTAAATAAAACCTACTATTTCTTGTTACATATTCTTGTAGATTATCTCAAGAGCTTTTTAAAACACTATAATAAAATATTTTTTCATCAAGTAATTTTCGAATTATGAGGCTTCAAAGACGTATTTTGCCGTACTGTTGGTTTAAATGCGTTTATCTTACTTCTAGCATTACCAGGAAACAACGACGTGTAAATTCTGTTTCTTTGGGGTGCTTGTTTACCGTGAGTTCTTTTGCCTCTCACATTTGAGGTGCTTGTTTACCGTGAGTCCCCTTGCCTCTCACTATTATAACAATTATAATTGTTAACCACGGAGCAAATGTTCGAAGTTACCTCCATTGGCTCCAAGGCATAAATGTAATCGCCTCTGGGAATGTTGCACTGTTCTTAGTAAAGTTTCTCTTGGAATCGCTGCGCAAGCTCGATGAATACGGTCTTTCATATTTGCTTTAGTTGTTGGCCGTTCTGCAAAAACAACATTTTTTGAGTATCCCCACAAATAAAAATCTGGAGATGCGAGATCTGGTCAGCAAGGAGGCCAGTTAACTGGACCTCCTCGTCCGATCCACCTCTCATTGTAGTTATAATTTAAGAAGTCACGTACTATTCGTGCAAAATGTGGTGCTGCACCATCTTGCTGGAGCCAGATTTTTTGTCTTGTAGCTAAAGGAGCATCTTCTAACAATTCTGGCCACTGATCTCTTAGCAACTCCAAATAGCTATCTCTATCAACATTTTTCCTAAAAAAATAAGGACCAACGAAATAACCATTGACTATGCCACACCATACCATAAGGCTCCATCGATTTTGATGGTCTACAGGTATGTGCCACTGGGGATTTGGATTTGTCCAATAATGAGCATTGTGCATATCAAGTTGTCCATCACTACAAAATTTAGCCGAATTAGAAAAAAGTACAATTCTAAAAAAATTAGGATCATTTGCTATTATTCTTAAAGCCCATTGGCAAAATTCAATACGCATTTGTATATAATGTGGCCATAACTCTTGAACTAAAGTTACGCAGTAGGCATGATATCTAAGAACATTTAGAATTTTTAAAACCGTTCTTTGTGGTATACCAATTTCTCTCTCAATTTGGTGACTGCTAAGAACAGTACAACGTTTTCAGAGGCAATTAAATTTATGCCTTAAAGCCAATGGAGGCAACTTTAAACATTTGCTTCGTGGTTAATAATTAAAACTGTTATAATAGTGAGAGGCAGGAAGACTCACGTTAATCAAGCACCCTAAAGGAAACAGAACTTCTACGTCGTTATTCCTGGGTAATGCTAAAAGTAAGATAAACGCATTTAACACTAGATTTCCGGAGCAAGTCAATTTGACTTATTTATAATTTTCAAAATCTGCTGAAAATATATTTTAAAACAGAATATATATGTTAAAAATGTTGTAAATATAATTCTATTTTAAAGAAACTTTATTCAAAACAATTTTTACATATAAATTTTGTTTTTAAAATATATTTTCCGCAGATTTTTAAAATCACAAATAAGTCACATTGACTTGCTCCGGCAATCTACTCGTATAATAAGCCTTTATTAGCTTATTTATTAGGTTGCTGCAGATGAAATGGCTGATTTAGCAATTACATAAAGTTGGCTGCAATTTTAGTGTATTATGTTGGCACAAGGCGGCGCAAATGATATGACATATTGAAGTATAAATACTGCTACCTTGGTTTATGGAGTCATTTCTGTTTTGCACTTCATAGTGATCGTAAAAACAAAAAGAGAAAGTGAACATGGAAGTAAATCAAAAACGGCTACTTTTACTATATGAATTTAAATTAGAGCCTAACGTAACGGAAGCAACGAGGAATATCAACAGCGCATTCGGGCCTGATACAGTTAGCGAACGAACCACTCGGCGGTGGTTTAAAAAATCTCGATCCAGAGATATGGATCTCGGAAACGAGCCAAGTGGACACCCAGGGCCATCAATCGATAACGACGAGCTGCGTGCATTAGTGGAGTCTGACCCCCGCTAAACCATAAGGGATCTTGCCGAGAAATTAGGCGTTCACAATTCGACAGCTTACCGCCACTTGCAACAACTTGGAAAAGTGAAAAAGCTTGACAAATGGGTTCCGCATGATCTTACCGAGCAAAATATGACGTGTCGAATGGAGATTTTAAGTTCTCTTGTCTCCCGCAACAAAAAGGAACCGTTCTTGCACCGAATTGTGACCTGCGATGAAAAGTGGATTTAATACGATAATCGTCGCCAGTCGGCCAAATGACTAGATGCCGATGAAGCGCCAAGACACATGCCGAAACCAAGCCTTTATCCAAAGAAAATAATGGTAACTGTTTGGTGGTCTGTAGCTGGAGTTATCCACTATTCGTTCCTGCAACCTGGCGAAACCATCAATATCAAATCAGCTGAGTAATACTGTGCTCAAATGGATGAAATGCATCAGAAATTGATAGTCCAACGACCTAGGCTTGCCAACAGGGATGGAGTGATACTGCTTCATGATAACGCACGACCTCATGTATCGAGAACAACGGTCCAAAAATTAAACGAGTTGTGCTATGAGACTCTTCCTCACCCTCCATATTCACCAGACCTCTCACCAACAGATTACCATTTTTTTAAAAATTTGGATTACTTTTTGACAGGAAAAAGATTTAATAATGAAGCTGCTGTCAAAAATGCCTTCGAGGAGTTTCTTGGAACCAGAAACTCGGACTTCTACAAAACTGGAATAAATGTACTCGTATCTCGTTGGGAAAAGTGTGTTGCATCTATTGGTACCTATTTTGATTAAATAAATTGTCTTTATAAAAAGTTACAGCTGTGTACAAATTTATTACTAAATCGGCCATTTCATCTGCAGCAACCTAATACATTCAGCAGCATTCGCAAACAATAACATTCAAAGTTGCAAACGTGCACAGTGTATGGTACACAACTGTGGTACACTACTATCTTAGTACATATTTTAATCATAAGATGGCGTTACAATGAAGTGAACCAGTATTATTTTGATATTAATAAATATATATCCAACAGCACCACTTATCAAAATAATCTAATATCAATTAATAACAAAACCAAGAGCAATAGATTGACCTTGACATTTTTAAACATTTTAAACTCCTAATAATTTTACAAAATAGTTATGTTTGGCACCACTTAGACTTTTCGTTAATATATCGGCAGGCATCTCAGATGTTGACAGATAAACAATTATTACAAGCTTATTAGAAACCGCTTCTCGTATTAAATGGTAGCGCACATCTATGCGCTTAGTTCGTTTGTCAACCAAAGAGTTTTCTGTCAACCAAAGAGTTTTCTGTCAACTTTTGAACTCCCTGGTTATCGCTGTAAATTACTACAGTATAGTTACAATCAACAATATCCAATAAAAGACTTTTTAAATACATTGCCTCTTCACATGCCTCAGCAATGGCCATGTATTCGGCTTTAGTACTCGACAATGCTACTGTTTGTTGCTTCCTGCAATTATAGGATACTACACAACCTGAAAATTCAAAGCAATACCCTGTGTAGGATTTTCTATCTATAGTATTTAAAGCTCAGTCAGCATCTACGAAACCTTCTAAATTACAAGTGTCTTGAGTAAGCTTCAAACCATAAGACTTAGTTTTTTGCAAATATTTTAAAATTCGTTTTGCATGATGCTAATGAACTGAACTAAAACAATTATTAAATTGGCTAAGATAGCTCACTCCATATGATATATCTGGACGTGTTAATACTGACAAATACATAAAATTTCCTATAAGCTGTTGATAGGGAAACTGTTTTTCAACACATTCTGCGTTATCCAATTTCAAATTACATTCCATTGGAGTATCTTTAGTATTACAATTATTCATATAAAACCTTTTAAGAATTTGTTCTACAAATTGTTTGATCAATGAAGATACAATTATTATCATATTTCACTCCCATGCCTAACCACCTTTTTATTTGACCTAAGTCTTTAATTTTAAATTTTAACATAAGCTTTTCCTTCAAATCATTAGTCATAGTCTTACTATTAGAAAAAATGAAAAAATCATCAACAAATATTGCAATGATAGTCTGCTCATTTTTACATTTTTTACTATATAAACATGATTGTGAAACTGACTTTACATAATCCATATCTATCAAACAATCATTTATTCTGGCATTCCATGCCCTAGCAAACTGCTTTAAACCATAAACTGCCTTTTTAAGTTTAAGAACACAATTACTTGGACAATTTGAACTAGGAAGTGCGTGCATGTATACATTTTCTGTTAAAAAACCTTTTAAAAATGCTGTAACTACATAAAGATGAGTGATTTCAAAATGAAATTTTATACTTAATGCAAACAGAAATCCAAGTGTAGAGTACCTGAGACCTGGTGAGTAAGTCTCATTAAAATCTACTCCATGCTGCTGAGTGTAACCTTTCGCCACAAGTCTAGCTCTATACCTGACACTGTTATTGCTTTCTGGCTTTTTCTTGGACATCCATTCGCACTGTACTACTTTATCTGCCTCCTCTGGGCTAACAATCTCACTTGCTTGGTTGTCTTCAAATGCTTGAAGTTTATCGGACATAGCCTGCTGCCACTTGTCTTTCTCTGCACCGTTGGTAGCTTCATCATAAGTTATCTCTTCAGCCCAAGACTCTTTATCATCTGAAACATGAAGATTTGTAAGACCATATCTTTCAGGAGGTTTCCTGATGCGCCTTTCCACCAATCAAGGCTCTTCATTTTTAAATAGATCTTTTTCTTTCGATAATGTCTGATAAGACTCTTCTTCAGTTGAAGTTGTACTTTTTTCTGAATCATATACATAAGTAGGATCGTCTTGATTTGTCGATGTTGTTCCACTTTCTTCTGTAGAACTTCCCTTTTGTACTGATTGCTCTTTTTCTATCTGTCCTTCGTTTATTTCTATCTAAGTGGTATCATTCTCCATTACAATGACATCTCTGATGGTACATATTTTTCTAGTTTCTGGATTATACAATCTGTAACCTTTCACGTTCTCTGGGTATCCCACAATTATGAATTAAACTGCTTTCTTTTCCCATTTCAACCTTTTATTTTTAGGAACATGCATCATTACTGGGCTCTTAAATATTCTGACATGTCTGAGATCAGGTTTTTGTCCAGTTTATACTTTAATCGGTGTCTTTTAGTTTAAACCTGAAGCCGGCAACCTATTTTTCAAGTATATAGCCGTGTTAACTGCTTCTGCCCAAAAAATTTTATCCAGTTTGGCCTCGAACAATAAACATCTTGCACGTTCAACTATAGTCCTGTTGAAACCCTTGCTGAGACCATTCTGCTCCGGAGTGTATGGGTTCGTCTTCTGATGGATAATTCCATTATCTTTTAGATAATTTTCCATCATATCTGAACAAAACTCTCCTCCATTGTCAGTTCTTAATGTTTTTATCTTTGTTCCTTTTTGATTCTCAACCATTCTTTGAAATTCCTTGAAATACTGTAGAGTCTGATTTTTCTCCTTTGTAAAATATACAAATGCCATCTTGCTAGCATCATTAACAAACAATAGAAAATATCTCACCTGTCCAATCGATCGAACCTCCATAGGCCCCCACAGATCTGAGTGAACTATATCTAGCATTTCTGTACTTCTATGATTTCGTAACTGGAACATTAAACGACTGTTTTCCTTCACAACATACTTGACAGTTGGATTTTTGAATATCAGCCTGCATATCAAACGATATTCCGTCTACAGCACCATTTCTCATCTTCTGCAAATCATTACTATTAATGTGTCTTAATCTTCTATGCGACTGTTTTGCATCTGTAGTTTGAACTGCTGCCGCCAATACTTTCTCTGACTTCATTGTATTCAACTTATACACACCATTCTGTAAATTTGCTATTCCAATAAGCTCATTCCGTTGATTATGTATATAACACATATCACTTTTGAAAGTAACTTTGTTTCCTTTTGGTATCAACTGGCTTACTAATAACAAGTTTGTGGTTAGATTAGGTATGTATAAAATGTTGTTTACTTTAATGTCAAACTGAGAATTATTTACAAGCGTAGTAATCTGTGTAACTCCGGCACACACAACTGGCACAGTCATATTATTTGCAACAATAATTTCCTTAATATCGTGTACTTTTCTCACTTGCAATAAGTTTTATTTGCTTGATGTCATATGAGCACTAGCCCGTGAGTCGATATACGAGTCTTCCCTATTAAATTCACTATTGAAAAATGCAGCACTTAATGCGTTTACTTGCTTTTCTTTCATTTCGGGACACTGGTTCTTAAAGTGGCCAATTTTCTTGCAATTGTAGCATTTTATAACCTTTTTTACATTTGACGTATAATTTGACGTTTGTTGTTTCGCGTCTTTTATATTGTAATTTTGGCTAACCTTACTTTTTTGTTTCGACCATAATGCAACTTCCAAGTCATTGTTACCGATCTTAGAACTCATATCAAGCAATTTTGTTTTAATGATATCAGAATTTATGGTAATGTCGGAATGCTCTATTGCCATAATCATTGGGGCAAACTTTTCTGGCAGCCCCGCCAACAGCAATGATCCGATCCATTCCTCGTTAATTTCAAACCCTGTACCTTTTAGTCTTTGTGCAGTTTTCACTATTCGACTTACGTAACTTGTCATGGATTCACAATTATCTAATCGAATGGATATCAGTGTTCGAAGTAGACTGATTTTTCTTGTGAATCCGCTATCATCAAATAACTTCTGGAGTTTCTGCCACAAGTCCTTGACTTTAGTTTTATTTTTGATGTGCACATATAACTTAAGGATCAATCGTCATGATGAGTTTTGCTTTCGCTTTTCTATCTTCTGCATCATTTAAATCGACAGGAATAGCGTCGATGTCTATGCTTTCCAAGATGAGAAAATTTCTTGCTGTGAACACCCAGTCGTCATGGTTCTTGCGTCCCTTTAACTTCGGCACATTTACTAAATAACTACCTGACGACATTATAACTTATTTTCTAATACACGATATGATTTTACTGTAAAATTATTTATTAAACTTTTGCACTGGGCCCATAACCTAATAAAAACAAATGAGTTGCTGGTTGAGAATAGATTAATTTTATTGCTTTTATTTAGCTATGGTACACTACTATCCTAGTACATATTTTATTCATTAGATGGCGTTACAATGAAGTAAACCAGTATTATTTTGATATTAATAAACATATTCCAACAGCCTTCACATCTGGCCAGCCATCGACAGGTGTTCCTTGTAAACGACGTCTCCATTTCTTCCGCGCCACATTCCAAGTATAGTAGCGAGGCACGTTAATGTAAAGTATGGTAATGTTCTTGCAAACGCGTTACTTTGGCACAACAGGAAAAATGCAGTTAGTGTCATTTAAGGTGGTGCTGCTAATCTCTCTCTAAAATTATTTTCAGTAAAGTAAACCCTCTCACCATTGGATAAATGAATCGCGAGATGAGTGACGGTTGGGTGGCTCTCGTACAGAGGCAGACCTAGGATCCGCCAGATTGCTCCGTTACGACTAACATATCGGCTGGCTCTAAATGTTTGCACCTAATCTCTAGGGTCAATGTTTACATTCCCTTGCTGGGGGATGTTAAAAATAGCCTGGTCGCTATCTTTATTAATATATTTACAGATATATTTTATCGTCTGTACCGTATTACAAAATTCAACATTTACGAGGGTGGTCCGATAAGTACTTAGCCTAATAGAGAAAAACAAAAATTTGCAAAGGTGGCGATTTATTTCTCAACATAGTCTCTACTTAGCTCGATACACATGACCCAGCGATGCTCCAACTTCTTTCACTCGTCTTTAAAATACGTTATCTCGAGGTCTGCAAAATAGGCGCCCGCGGCGGCGATGATCCCTCATTCGACTCGAATTTCTACCCGGCGAGTGACCTTTTCAAGTTTGGAAACAAAAAGAAGTCGCACGACGCCAAATCTGGAGAATACGGTGGATAAAGTAGCAGTTTGTAGTCCAATTCGACCAATTTGGCCGTGGCGGAGGTGTAAGCCGGTGCGTTGTCATGGTAGAAAAGCACTTTTTTCTTCGCCAAATGGGGCCTTTTTTTCTGCGATTCAGCATCAAATCGGCCCAATAATTCGGCATAGTAGAGCCCTGTGACCATTTCGCCCTTCTCCAGGTAGTTGATGCAGATCACACCTTGTAAATCCCAGAAAACGGTGGCCATCACCTTTCTGGCCGATAGGACAGTCTTCGCCTTCTTCGGAGCACGTTTGCGAGGTAAAGTACACTGTTTCGAATGTTCTTTGGTTTCTGGTGTGTACCAGTTGACCCATGTTTTGTCTTCTAAAAGAAAACAATTTATAAGAAAATTGATAAATTAAATTGTTATGCCAGCCTGAGTACTGGGTGATCAAGGAAGATAAAAGTTAGGACAATAATTAAATTTCGTTAATGTATCTTATTGCGGTCGGTCACTATATGTATTTTTTGGATCAGGTTATGGATTAACACCTCTATGTCAAATGACGAAATATCTTATTGATGCTGTTTATAATCTTCTGTAGTAAAACTTAAGAAGGTCTAAGATCTTGCAAATTCAAGCTTACATTACTAAAAGTTAAAAGATTAATTTTAAATTTTTAAATTACTGGGTATTGTACCCTTTTACAACTATTTCAATGAAAAACTATATCCGCTTTTTACATTTATACATATAAATAAAACTGAAGTGCGATTTCAAAATAACTTCCTTTTCTCAAACTCGTAAAGTTATTTATATATTATCAAAACCGACATACTCATTTTTTATCTGTCTGTCTATTTCTCTGAGCTAATCTTCAAGACGGCTGAATTCATTTAAATGAAATCCTTAGAAGCAGATAAACTTTTCCAAGAATAATCTTGGTTACTAGTTTTTAGAATCCCCTAAATTTATCCTCTAAGAGGATAAGGTAAAAAATTAAAACTTATATGGGAGTTCCGTTATCTTCGAAGTAAAAGCATGCAATATTGCATTTAGGTTTCTAGTTACCAATGAATGTTTACTGATTTTAGCACTAAAGTAACCTGTACCACACAAAATAGCGTATGTCTATCTCAATCATTTTGTCAAAAAATATTAGTTTGATTTTTATATTGTTTTTAGGAAAACATTTTAACAATGATTTATTTAAAAAGAAAACAAAGAATTTTCACAACTAAATGAAATTATTCTGTTTTTAGGGTTAAAATATATCCGATTTGTATATCCGATGAAAAATCGAAACTTATTGGGTCACTTGTGTGTATTTTTGTTTTTCTATCCAGCCGACTGTTACATTCTAATTTCGCCGAATCTACTGGACTAATAAGGTTGAAATTTGATACACATGAAATGAATTTTGATTTTAAGAATTAATTTTATGGGAAAAACTTGAAAATTAAAAAAAAAGTTTACCATGTGTCATATCAAATGAAAGGGCGTGTTATAAGGTTATACAGTCAGTCAAGTAAGAGCGTGGTCGACTTCACCGACAGGTAATGTGAGATTTTGCTCTAATTCCTTCGCAAACCGATAGAAAAAAGCTTTGTCCTTGATGCATTCTCAACAAAGATTCAGTTGTCGTTGATCTTTTGAAAGAGAATCACGTTAAACGCCATAAGTGCTAAGTACGCGTCGCGCTACGAGGCTGTGTTCCTTTGCATCCACCCGAAAGGTCCCAAAATGTCGCAATCAGCGGCTGCTAAATATATGAGAAAGCCGAAGGCATTTGTACAGAAGTGGATACAGCGATATAAAGTGGCTAAAAATGTCAATGATTTACCAGAACGTGGCTCTATAGGAAAAGTGAACAAAAAAGATGAAAAAAGAATAGTGAATCTGTTTTCACATAATCCTGCTTTAACACTGCGGCAAGGACAAGCAAAATTAATGGCAAAAGGTTTAGATATATCCTACGAAACTATCCAAACCCATCTTCGTACTCATCATCTGAAATGGCGCAACACAATGAAGAAGCTTCTGTTGACTGAAAAACATGTGACAAAGCGACTCGCTTGGGCGCATGAGAATATTGATAGAGATTTTGAAAATGTCATTTTTACTGATGAATGTTCTATATGGGCACGTTCTGTCCTCATGCGAGCCTAGTCAACTTCCACCAATAGGCTTGTTCAGCGGACCGTAAAACATGGAATAAAGGTGCATCTTTGGGGCTGCTTCTCAAAGCAGGGATTTGGCACTTTGCACCTCTTTACTGACAACCTAAATGCCGAGAAAATGATAAAAATCTACAAAAACGCTTTACTGCCATCTGCCAAACGATGGTTTATCACAAAAAATGAAGATTGGATTTTGCAGGAGGACAACGATCCTAAACACCGCAGCAAACTCTGTACTCAGTGGAAGACTCAATCTGGCATCGTTACATTGGATTGGCCGTCGCAGTCGCCCGATGCAAACCCTATTGAAAATGTGTGGGCATATATTAAACGGAAGCTTCGTGGAAGACGCACATACACTTCAAAGCAGTTGTCTTACGAAATTCGTCGGATCTGGAGATCCTTGCTACTAGAATACGCCGTCAAATTAGTAGAAAGCATGCCTCGGAGATGCCAGGCAATTATCGACGCCGGTGGTGACTGGACACATTATTGACCAAATTGCATCATTGTTTGTAATGTGTAAAATAAATATATAAATATGAAAGTTTCATCAAATAAATTTTTTTATAAATTAACACGACCACGCTCTTACTTGACAGACTGTATATTTAATTTTAAATAAAAAATTT
This sequence comes from Chalcis sispes, assembly GCA_949987625.1. Taxonomy (NCBI): domain Eukaryota; kingdom Metazoa; phylum Arthropoda; class Insecta; order Hymenoptera; family Chalcididae; genus Chalcis; species Chalcis sispes. The sequence continues at coordinate 21,526,888 of OX465098.1, read as the reverse complement.
TTAAGATATTAAATAAAGGAAACAAAACTTGAGCCTGAAATTTTGAAAAAAATACGGAATTTAATACTTCACTCATAGTTTACAGGAAAATTCATACGAAAATCCTTAGTTTTTAAATTACACGGTAATGTTATTCTTAACTGTACAGAACTCTATTTATGCAAGTCCAACTTTCACTTGACTATTAATTAAGCGTCTCAATTTTAAGTAATTAAAAAATACTTTTAATGGAAAATATATCAAACTTTCAATGACGCAAGTCTGAATATTGAAGATAGCACGGCATATTCGTAATCAAATTGCGACCCTAAAAATACAAGATTTCGTTTGTCTTTATGGAAAAAAAACTAATGCATTTTCGAATCCATTAGTTCGAAATTAATAATAATACAAAGAAAATTAATATTTTTTGGGATAGATCATAGTGCTGCGGTAACAGTAAAACTTACAGCTCAGCAATTTTCCAAAATCTCAGGTACAGCCTAGGGCCGTTTGAGCTCGCAGCAACGGACGTAAATTTTTATACGAACAAATTGCCTAAGTACGCTTGAGGCGGGATAAAAGGTTCAATAACGCGACGGGCTTATTAGTCAAGAAGTTATTGGTTTGTGATGATATAACATTCCATTAGTCCATTAGTCCTATAGAAATGAAATTCGTATTATACTCGGCGATCTAAGTGATTCCCGTGAATTTCATAAAATATAAAATTAAGTCACCACTTGGCAAAGATATTCTTTAAAATGTTAACTTATAAATATTGCAAAGAAATGATGAGATCAACGTCAATTTTATTAAAAAAAAAATTAGGTCAAAATACATGATTTTAACATGTGGTTAATAGAACCTCAGTTTAAGTCTGATAATCAATCATTTCTGAAAACACAATAAGAAATAGAAACAAAAAATATATTTTGATACACTAAAGAAATTTTTGCTTAATTATTTTTTAATAATTTTTTGAATTTAAGAGCAGCTTTAACTTTTGTTTAATTTTAAATGAGGAATACATTTTGACTTGCAGCAAAGATTGATTAAAAATTTTCATCTAATTTCATCGGCATAAATAATTAAAGATATTGTCTTAAATAAAAAACTTTATCATACTTGTTACAATGTTATTATAAACTGTAGTAAATGTGTTAGTTGGAAAAAACCAGTTGCGTTTCAAATAGGCCATATAAATCAGTAATAAGGATCTCTGAAAAAAATAAACTACGCAATAAGAATTCATCTATTAAGGTACACTAAAATGATTAACGTAACAATTTCTAGATCTAAGAATTGATAAACAGCGTCAAACACTGCTTTAAAGTGGTCTCACGGTTGCGCTTGTTGTCCGAAGCGAGCAAACGCGGCACCCATCGCGCCGACAGCTTTCTCATGCCCAAAATTGCATGCAGGATATGACCCACGCGGTCTTCTGAGATGCCTACTGTCTCAGCTATCTCGCGCATCTTCAATCGGTGGTCTACCAATACAAGGTCGTAGATTTTTGTCACGTTATCCTCCGTGGTAGTCGTTTTCGGGGCACCTGGACGTGGCTCATCAAAAACTGACGTGCAACTACGTTGAAACTTGTGAAACCAATTTTTTACGGCCGCCATCGCAGGAGTAGAGTCACCGTTCACAGCATCTAAGCGCTCTTTGATTTCGCTGCGTGATTTCCCTTCCAAAAATAAGAATCGAATCACCGACCGATATTGCTCTTTCTCCATTTTTCTAAAATCCGCGGACACGCCCGCTTCCACACGCGGTCAAAACAAAACTACGAGTCCGATTCGGCTAAAATTTCAACAGTAGCCGTTTACGAGAATGTACTACACGATAGTGAATTCCTCTTGCAATAGTGGCGCCATCGGGCAGTGAGACTAAGTACTTATCAGACCGCCCTCGTATATGAAAATTAAAAATTTTTGATAGGAGGGGAGAATATGGGACCACCCAACTATTGTCCACCAATATTTCCTGCGTTCCTCCACGGGTTTTTATCATCGTTGTGAGTCCAATATCCTCTAGTGCTCTGCGACTGTAAAAAGGATAACCTTTGTCATTGGTTTAAGTATCTTCTAGAATCTTCCTAAGATATTTTTTTGTACATTTTTCTTTCTTCACGCACGGCGACGAAGAATTGAATTCACCACAGGGCCCGTAAGTCATATTCTTTGTCATCATATCATAGAGCTTTTGATCGGTTTCGGGGTTTAATATCTCAGCACATATGATTTCGTCAATTTGTTTTTCAACAATCAAAAGTCTTGTCATACTCAAATGCAGCTTTACTAAACACTTCTACGTGTTTCTTGTAAATGTTTGACGTTGCTGTGCTGTCCTTTCAACAACAGCGCATCTGCGAGATTCAGCTACTCCAAATGTTTCCGTGGCTCTTTGGAACGCCATGAAAGTCGCCTGTTGCTGAAGTCAAGCTTGTGACTGTTCTGATGTCTTAGCAAGCTGCAGAGATATCAGATAGTCAGCATGCTGTTGACGCCGAGCTTGGGACTGTTCTGTTGTCTCCGCAGCTCTATGTGCCACCTCACGCACTGCCTGCTCAAGCCTTCGCAGCTCAACTTGTTGAGACATCTCATCACGTCTTGCTATTTTCATAGCTAGGGCTTTATTAGAGCTTTGCGAAATATTAGACTGACGCTTTCGCGGCATTATTATAAATACTAATTTTAAAAAAAGGAACAAAGTTGGTAGTAATTTTTAAACAAAATACAAAAACAATTCCAATAGCTAACCTATACCTAAAACTAACCGTGATTCTTAACTTAACAAAATTATAATAATCTAATGAAAAAAAAAAAGAAAAAAATCTATTCAATTTAAAAGTAATATTCTAATATCGAGTCGACTTCTAAACGTAATGTTGCTGAAGATAGCTGGAACAAAACAAAATTAAAAGGCAATTGTCATCTGCTCTTTACTTGAAAATGATATCCGCAAGGATGCCGAAACCGATTCACTAAGCCGATTAGTGAATAAATATACAATTTACGCGGCCATAACCGTTATAAAGTGTTTTATTTCAATGTGTAGTGTCCGCGAAAGCTCAAAAAATCATTATAAAAATCTATTTACTTAATAATTACAAAAACTATACCTAAATAACTAAAACTACAATCCTATAATCAAATAGACAAAAAGAAATCAATTCTATCGACTCATAGTGGGTGCTTAATTGCGCTCCATTTAGGTCAATCTTATCGGGATAACTTTTAAACTATTAGTCCAAATTACTTTGTACAAAAGACAAAGTTTATCGACAAAATAAATACAGGGTGCGTACGGTATTTAAGGACAATTTGAGAGTAAAATTAATTAGCTTGTATTTTTAATAAAATTTAATAAAATTTTAGGAATTTTATATACAACGTTAAATTAATATATGGCTATAAAGTTATTCAATAAAATCGCCATTAGCAGCAATAACCTTTTCGATCCGGGTCCGGAAACGATTACATGCTCGAATCAAATGCTCCTTGTTCATATTGACCATAACGGCATTAATGGCAGTCTTTAGCAAAGAAGTGGTGTTATGAGGACGCTTATTGGTCTCACGCACAACTACGCCCCATACGTAATAATCCAAAGGATTAAGGTCTGGGGAGCTAGGTGGCCATAGGTTCGGTGTTATGTGGTCATGAAAATTTTCGGCCATCCAATCTTGTGTCGCCATCGCTTTATGTGAAGGAGCAGAGTCTTGTTGAGAAATGTATGGTCTGCCTCCGCTTACATTGTCTATCCAGGGTTTTACTACCGTCTCCAAAACTTCGATGTATGCAGCAGAGTTCACTCGAAGTCCTTGAGTAAAAAAGTGTGGTAGCATAACATGTCCTTCGTTGCCGACAACACCTAAAACCATAACAGTGGCTGGAAATTTTGTGTGCATAACAACGGGAACCTCCGTAGGATTTGAACATAGCCATCTGTCATTTCTGCGATGCTTCCAATTCACGGCGAACCTTATGCACGAATGAACGGGCGCAATTAAGAAAATTAGAGATCTCTAAATCTGTATGGTTCGCACATAAAGCGACAATGACAGCGTGTCTCTTCATTTCTTGAGTGATGTTTTAGTCCGCCATTTCTTATCTGAAAAGGAAAAAAAATAAAAAAAAAAATGCGCAAAGTTATAGTCACATTTATGCATATGCTCAAATACCGTACGCACCCTGTATAGATAAAAGTAAAGATAGATAAATAAATAAATAGCTAGACACACTACACTATTGATATTAGCCAATAGGCTGAGAAGCGATATCGTTACAGCGACCAGCGAGCTCTTTTATGCCCTACAGAATGCTTTTTTACTTGCGAATTTTGCAGGTTTGCAGAACGATACTAAAGAAGTAATAATTAGTAATATTATATTGCTCAATTTTTTGATAAATCACTGCATGAACGCGTTGAAGGTAGCGGTTTACCCCGATACAAACTTGATAGAAAACAAACGAGGCTTGGGTAAAACGTGGCAAGACAACCTTGTATAGTTGCAACTTTATTGTCAAGAGAATAAAGGATATCACTATACACAGCATGTCGGAAAAGTTCCCAAACTTTTGAAATAAAAAATCGAAAATTACATCTAAAGAAATTTATTCCAGTTAACTTGCAACATAGTCCCCTTCCCTAGATATACACTCATTTAAGCGCTCCATGAGTGATTTGAAGGCTCTCTGGTACTCCTCTTAAGTTATCGCTGCGAGACGCTCGGTGCAAGCCGCTTGAATGCTCGGTACATCTTCAAAAAATCGTCCTTTCAAGGCCATTTTTAGCTTGGGAAATAGGAAAAAGTCGGCTGGAGCCAGATCTGGCAAGTATGGGGCGTGATTGATGCGTGGGATCTGATTTTCGGCAAAATAACGCTTCACAATGTTCGAAGAATGAGCAGGCGCATTGTCATCCAGCAAACTCTACGATCCCGGTTCGTTGTACTCGGGCCTAATACGATTAATCCGGCGCTTCAGACGTTTAAACACCTCTACGTAATACGCAGCATTTACGGTGGTGTTTGGGGGCACAAATTCTTTGTGTATCAGGCCTTTGGAGTCGAAGTAAGCGATGAGCATCGTCTTAACCCGTGATTTTTGTTAACGCACTTTTTGAGGCCTCGCGCGGCCCGGACTGAGCCAAGCGGATGACTGGCGCTTCGTGGAAGGATCGTATTAAAAGCACCAAGTCTCGTCTCCAGTCACAATTCAGGTTAAAAAGCCTGGAGTCGTGTCGCAAGTCTCGATAAAATCTTGACAACGTTGGATGCGAGTTTCTTTCTGCTTTAGTGTGAGAAAGTGCGGAACAAATCGAGAGCAGACCTTCCTGCGGTTTATTTTTTTTTTCAAAATCAACGCGACGCTATCCTTGCTCATGTTCAGTTCATCTGCCAACATTCTGAGAGACATGTAGCAATTCTGCTTCAGAAGCGCGCGCACGTGAGCCTCATTTTCGTTGGTAACAGCTGTTGACGGCCGGCCGCTTCTCTCGTCATCTTCTAACGACTCTCCGCCCTTCTTGAACCGACTGAACCACGTGTAAACAGTTGTACGCGACACTACACCTTCACCGTAAGCCGAATCGATCATTTTTTTGTTTCCGCGAAAGTTTTTTTAAGTTTATAGCAGAATTTAATTACGCCACGATGTTCAAATTTCTCATTCATCGTAAAGCTTGCACCGTGGTTCTAAACACACGTTCACTCAAGCACGTCTATCTCGGCAACTAATGAACGGATACTGGTGAAAAAATTCTGAGACACTCCAGAGGGATGTAGCAACATAGCATTGGTGTCGTCTAAGAGGTGGCGCCACTCGTACAAGCGCTACAAAATAAGTTCGGAAACTTTTCCGACATACTGTGTATGTTGACAGTTATCGCTGTATTTTTGAAATACGCTTGGGCTGTATTTGAAATAATTTTATGTTATGTTAAAATATATTTGAAATAACCTTACATTATTACAATTTTGAATCCAATAATATTTAACTTTTAAAATAATATTATTTATAATTACGTATATATATAATAATTCGCAGTCGCTTATAATTGTTTATTATTCTTCTATATCAACTAAGTTGTTTACATAATTATATTAAATTATATTAATTATTACTTAATTTATATTTAAAATAAAATAATTTATATTTATAATAATTTCCAGCTGCGTAAAATTGCACATTATATTTTATTTTCATTAAACTAAGTTATATTAAGTCAATTGTATTTAAATAGTTTAAGTTAGATTTAAATATATTTAAAATAATTTTATGTTATTATTATAAAATTAAATAAATCAAGATATATTATGTTAGCATTTAAAATAATATTATTTATATTTACAATAACTTTTAATTGCGTATAATTATATATAACATTTACGTCAAATTAAGCTACGACGTGTGGCAGAAAAGTAATGAGACTGATTTTTTATTTACCAAAGTTATTTTCTTTAAACATCAATTTTATCCCCTTTAAAGTAGTTTCCTTGGACAGCTACACACTGATGGAGATGTTGTTCCCACTTTTAGTAGCAGCGCTGGAAGTCTTCAACCGGTATGGTCTTTAGCATGTCCGTTAAACTCTTCCGGATGTTTTCTAAAGTCCCGAAATGACGTCCTTTGAGGACATTTTTCAGTTTAGGAAGAAGGAAGAAGTCACAGGGTCATTGAGGTCAGGTGAATAGGGGGGCTAGGGAACCACAGGAATGCCTTTTGAAGTCAAAAGTTCTGTGACGGAGAGGGCAGTGTGATATGGGCTCCAAATTCCGCTGTTCCATTTTGCGTGACGCACAACCAAAACACAATTTCACTAGTAGCAGTCTCAAAAATCACGTAGTTAACAGGAGTTAAAACTCGCACCCAACCATGAAAGGGTACTGATACACGTGCAGTGTTGCTAGTCTCATTATTTTTCTGCCACACCTTGTACATTTTTGCTGTATGTACACGTGATATGTTCGACGGTAGAAGGAAAATCAAAGAAAGGAGAAAAACAAAAAAATATATCGAAAATCTTAGAACAATGGTGATCGTTATATCGATGCCAAGGAGGGTACCACTGTTATTTTTCAAATATTTTTAACTGTTTTTATGAATAAAGTTTTAAGCATCTTGCATGAAGTGAATAGTATCTAAATATCTTAAGTTTGTGATTACACTAGATCTCGAACGATAATTAAGCGTACAATCCAAATCATACTAATTTACTTTCACTCCGCCTTTTCCTCCACGCATCTTCACCTTTTTTCATAAAAAAATATCTAAATTTCCAGGTTTTATAAAATTTAAAAATATTGCTATTAATTGTTCATTTACTATTTTTACTTTAATATAATTTTGCATACTTATTTATTTTAGTATGAAATGCAATTATTATTGTTAATATTCTATTGGAAATATTTCATAAAAAATATAATAATAAGCTAATCGAATACTTTTCTTTCTTAATAAATTTATTAATCGCTTAGCCTTAAATATACTTTGCTTTCATATTTTAGATAACTAAAGCACTTTATTTTTCTGATAAAGAAACACTAATTATAATTGATGAATTTGGAAAAACTACACCAGAAATTGATGCTATTTCACTCTTATCGGCAACAGTTCGTGAATTTCTTAATCGAAGTACAGAATGTCCTTATTTACTGATAGTGACAAATGTTTTAAAATTAATAAAGTGGATTCCTGTGAATAAACTTATAAATGTGCTGGTTAGTTAAATACATAGAATATTTATAAAATATTATAAAATAATAAAAAATGCCCAATTTTAATAACTATTGAAAGTTGAGTAACCAACTCACACATAATAAATATTATATGAATTAATTGTTGATTAAATGATATTAACAATTAAAAAGATTATTGCAACGAGATATATGACAAAGATCAATAAAAAACATTAATAATCATCACGATTTTCATAAAAATAACTCAAATCTTTTATACAATGTGTAGGTATCATGAGTTCAATTTTTGTAGCCACTGCATTGTATCCAGTTTCCGGTCGAAGACTTTTTATTCGTCTCAAAATAAACCAAACTAACAATTTTTTTAGACCTTCTTACCTTCGCTTTTATCTTATAAATGAATTAAGAATTTTGACTTGAATAATGCAAATTTACATGCCTGCATCATTTAATTACATTTAAATTTCTCCGTATCTTCGTCTAGAATGCTGGCTTCTTTCCTTCGACGTTTCCCTCGACTGACTCATTTATTGATGGCGTGAAATTCTCGTTGTAGATCTTTTTACCACCTCATGCCTTTACTGTATATTTTACTGCTCGATCCCTGGAGGACTGACGGTGTACGCTTCCTTTTACTTATATTACATTCTGCCTTCTCTCCTCAAAACTTTTCTTTTACCTTTTTTGAAATTCGTCTTTTGAATCGTGCTTTACTTTTGTTACTTTATTTTAAAATTATTTTTTTGAACAACGACTTATTATTTTTCTATATTGGTAGATCTTTGGCATACTTGAGTTGAGATTGAAGTGTGGCTTGGGGAATTTGAGCTTTATTTGCCTTCGTTTATATACCATTTTTGGCCGAAATATCCGCATAGAAAAACTAGCCGATATTTGTTTGATTTACTATTTATTACTCCGATATTGGTTCCTAATGTGTTATATATCGCGCGATATCGTTGATTCCACTTCGATCTGTATACATAAAAAACACTTATCACTTGCTTGATGGATTTTTTCGTGAATCTTTGACGATTTTTGGTATTCGGCTTGTCATTATCCACTTTGATCTAGTTTTTTCATATATAAGAGGTAATAAGTTGCGCGGCTTCGTATTAAATTATTATGAGTGTCAGCGGCTTCTTAAGACAGCTTATTATCATAAAATTTGGTATTTTACGAGCTTTTACTAAATAGCTTCCTTTTTTTTTCTAATTGCTTTATTTTAGTATGATGCTTTTTTACATAAAGTGACAAGTTGCGCGGCTTCACATCAATCTCTTATCGGTTGTAGCTGCAATTATCTGCATATGATCTGTAATGCTAAAAGCAGCTTGTCATAATGATATTAGGATCTTATGAGCTTTTCAAAGAAGCTTTTGCATTCGATGAAGTTTTCATTTTTGTTTTGGTTCGATCTCATTTTTTATATAAAACGAGATAACGAGTTATATGACCGCGTATTAATTTTTAATACACAGCGTGTCCCATGGAAAACGAAACTTTTTCAAAACATCGATTTATATTGGCGCCACCTATTGGTGGGTGTTAGCAATGGAAAGGTTCATTCTTAACTGACATCCTGTCAAAATTGTATGACATTTGGTTCAATGGAAACCAAAATATCGCGCTCAAAGTGACAGTGTGTTTGTGGCATCAGTCGAACAATGAACTTCGAACAAAGAGCAAATATTAAGTTCTGTTTTAAACTCGGTAAATCCTTTACTGAGACGCATAATTTGCTAAAACAAGTTTATGGCGATAATTGTCGATCCCGTACCAGAGTGTATGAGTGGTATAAGCGGTTCCAGGAAGGTCGTGAAGACATTCAGGACGACGAACATCCAGGTCCTTTGAATACCGTGGTTACTCAAAGTAACATTGAAAAAGTGCGTGAGTTTATAATAAATGAGCCAAAATCTTTATTGCGATACATGGAAATGGAATTGAATATGTCCAAAAATTCAATTCATCGCATTTTGACCGATCATTTGAATCTACGGAAGGTGTGTGCACGCTTTGTTCCACCCAAATTGACCGACTACGAAAAATTGCTCCGAATTCAACATTGTAAGGATTTGATTAAAGAGTCAAAAAAGGACCCAAACTTGAAATATTCAATTGTGACTGGTAATAAGACATGGTGTTTTCAATATGATCCCGAAACCAAGCGTCAAAGTGCTGAATTGAAGCACCCAACCAAGCCCAATCCGAAAAAAAGTCGTCTTGAAAAGTCAAAAGTGAAGACAACCTCGATTTGTTTCTACGATTCGGAGGGTATTATTTATCGTGAATTCATTCCACCTGGTCAAATGATTACGGCTGTGTTTTATCTTGGTGTTATGAAGCGTTTGCTCAGCCGTATTCGTCGTGTGCGGCCACAATACCGTGAAAAAGGGAGCTGGCGTTTGTTGCATGATAATGCCCCGTCTCATCGATCGGACTTGATCACGGATTTTTTGATCAAAAATTCCATTTCAACCATCAACCATTCACCGTACTCGCCGGATTTGGCTCCGTGCGACTTCTACCTGTTCTCCAAATTGCACTTGCCTATGAAAGGA